>QEPC01010260.1:3689998-3749006 GCA_003113815.1 Sphenodon punctatus
AACTAAAAGGTACTGGATCCAGTGGGAACTTGTAGTAGGGTGATCCCTGGGGGGTGGGGGTGGTGTTAAACCACCCCCCCAGGGATCAGGTCTATACTTACCGGCTGCTGCTGGGATGCCGCGGCCGCTGGTGCTGGGGGGGCGGCTCTTGAACTTGCCTGCCGGAGAGGAATTTTTTTAAAAAAATCCAGGCTGGGCAGGGTGGGTGGGGGGGTGTCCCTCCTTCCACCCACACAGCCTGGGAGGGGGAGGGGGGAGGAATTTTATTCCATTGATTTCAATGGGGACACAGTGCCCCATTGAAATCAATGGAATCAATCCGGTACCGGTATCCCGGATTTAATCCGGGAATCCGGTTTTTTGGGAACCGGAAACCGGTAAATCCGGTATCCGGTAATTGCCCTGGGGTTCCGCCGCTACTTATTGGCTCTAAGTTTAAAATTAAATAAAACAAATTACCCCATTAGAATTGTAGCCTTGTTCCTAATTAGTTTCTCTCCCCTTCTCAAACAAAGGAAGAGTGTTCCTTCCTGTTAAGAAGAAGGTTTGATACTATCTGTTGTTGTGATTTTCAACTTTGGTAAGTCCATTTTGAACAAACTTTCCTCCCGGGTATTGTTTAATGTATTTGAATTCTGTTGGATGTATCTATTTGAAATCTACAACAAGGTCCCTATTGTAATTTGATATTGTATTTCTGTATCTACTATAATACTTGATTATTTTATTTATATTTTGTAATAATATGAAGCATTCATTAGAACAAAGTGTGTTACTTGTGTTGAGAGCTAATTATGGATTATTGGCTTCTTGTCTGTCTCTTCCCTTTAGAATGTGTATTGTGTGGCTGTTTCTGACATTGAGGAAACATTCTGTAAACTCTGTAAAGACCCCTGAGGAAGCTACACATATAGCAAAATGCTGGGTGAAAGGGTGAAATTATCTACAGGATCCTCTCTTTGATATAAAAGAAGACTCTAAGCAGAATGTTTCTTTGCAACATTTATACTTTCATTAGGGTTTTACACAAACTCTTATCCTAATTTGTATTGTCACGTGATACCCTTCTTTTTTAAAATGTATTTATACTACGTTTTAGGGAGCTTTTGCTCCCATTAAAAAGAATTGTAAGTTTAATCATTGTTTGGTGCAGTTAGTTGTTTTGGCTTTAGTTTGTACTGTACCATATAGCCTATTGTGTGTGTGTGTTACATAAGGTGATGCCATGCATATGTGATTGTCTTCATTTTTAAAGATTGTTTTTAAAATAGCTTTTTAAAAATAGATTTGAGCCAAGGGACAAGTCTTTGGAGGATTAAGATGACAAAGTTGCCCCACCTAAGTATTGACCATTTTTACTTTATAGAACAGGTGGGGAACATATAGACTCCCTCAGCTATTTTAAACATTAAAACAAGCTCCATGAGCTGGATAGGATTTGGGAACCAGGGTGTCTAAGCAGTGGACTCTGGATATACTGGGAAGGAAGCCGAGGGTCCAGATCATGGATCCATGTAATATTCATCCCCTATCTTTGAGTGCAGGCCTTCATCTCCATTCTTTTCCCTTCCTGAGCTCATTCTTTCAATGCTTGAAGGAAGAGCCTGGATCCACAACCAAAATCCAGAAATTGGCCCATGGGCTATAGGCAGGGACGCGAGTTCACTGCACCAAAAAATCTTAAATTCTGCAACCGGTGAAGCCAAATTCTGAAAATTCACCACGAGCATTAACATTTGCATAATTAACTTGATTTGCATAACTATGCATGCTGGGAAGCAAATTTGCAACAGGTTTTATTTATTTATTTATTTATTTATTTATTCAATTTGTATCCTGCCCCTCCTGCGAACAGGTTTGACACAGAATCACAACTTTGCTAATCAAACACAACGCAAATTCTCTGGAATTTCAGCACCCCAGAATTCCCACCTCATATTAAAACCCCAGACCTCCCTGTCACAGGTTGCAGGTCCACACCCCCACTTTACCGGGTTTGAGTGACTCAGTTTCCCTCGCATACAGCCCACTTGAATTAGTGTTTCTCTGTGACATATTTAAGCCTGCCACAGGGACAACCGCTTTGTCACCCAAGGGCCCGATCCTTCCCGTTTACAGACTCTTTAATGTCTGAGTTCACAAGCGCTTGAGAACTCTTGTTGCTCACTTGTTCCAATGTTAGACAGACACTTCTTCATAAAGATAAGAAGTAAGTTTATTGATTACATATGCAAGATAGTTGATACAGAGTGGATACTAGAAATCGAAGGTAAATATAATGCATTCCTAACCTATACTGGTTGAGTTCCTAAATAAGCATCTTACCCTACCAAGGTCCGTAAGTTCTTCTCAGTCCTTGATGTAAGTGACTGGGTCTTCTGTCTTAGAGTTGCTAGAAAGCAAAGTTCCCTCTCTGTTCATGGTTCGGCTCAGCCCTCCTGACTTCAAGATGTTGAGTGAGTTCCCAATAGTCCCTGTCCCCTCTGGGGTACAACTGCTTATATCCCCAGGAGGAAGCCCCTCGTATCTTCTCGAGGCTTGTAAAATTCCTTTTGTTCTCTTTATCAGCTTTTCTGTGTCTCTTGCACGTAGGCAATGGTTGCCTGCATTAGCATATAAATGTCTCTGACCATCCATCTGGGGCGAATCAACAAACTGTCTTTCCATTTTCTGGAGCTTGGTCACAGTCCTGATTTGGGTTCTACAGTTATCAATTGTAACATTACATACATGTTGAACCTTTTGCTTTACATATTTACTAGACGTGTAGTCTATATATAGGCCAGTATCACACGTGTGTGACCCTATGTTCCTCCGTGACACTCCCTCACCCAAACATAGGGTCTTCAGACTCTACCCACCCACAATTCATCTCCCAGGGGTCATGGTCACATCTCCCGGACAGGCGGCAGCTGCAGCAGCAGTTTTAGTTTGGGGTCAGGTGACAAGTTTATGCCTGAGCCAGGATTTAAAGATCCTGTAGAAAGCCCCCACTGTAATGTCACTGCAATTTTGGCATGGCACTACGAGGATTGGCTGATTCTGAGAGGATTGGCTGATTCTGTAAAAATCACTGTAAATTGCAGCAATGCAGTCAGCTCAGGTCCCTGGCTATAGGTTTCCCTTCTACAGCCTCTGAGAGAACCTTTAAAAGGAAGTTCCAGCCTGCTCATAAGAAATATTCACTGCAGCTCACACAAGTGGAAGAAAAAACGTTTATTTTACTTTATTCGGCTACAGATTTCACCTTTGCCATTACAAAACAACAAAAGAACATACACATTTAAAAACTGTAATCTCCCTGGTATTACAATACAATCGGGATTTACAGTATTGCTACATAAAATAAATCTTTATACCTCCAGGAAGCATAATTGCCCCTACCCATACCTCAGACAAATATTCAGATCAACTATCTTCGGGCAGCTCTTATTTTTATTATCACAACACAATATGTTTTTGAAACTTCCAGAAGTCTTAGTTAATTCCACAAAATAATGGTACTTTAGTCCAGAGACTTCCAAGCTTTACTAAACATTCTATTTTACTTTAACTCCCTTGAAGGATTTACTATTGATTCTGTTTACTCATTTTTATATCAATATATATTGATATTTAATATAGAAATATAATGAAATAAATATTACTAATCACCCTTCCCACTTTTTGTGCAATTTTGTTACCAACAGTGCAAAAATTGCTACAGCCTTAACATCTCAATCAGTTGTCTATGTAAACAAACTTTCTAGCTTCTGATGTATTGTATAGTATTCTTTTCCACCTAATAATGGATTTATCCATATCTGTCTTAAATTATTATAAATTGGGCAAGCAAAAAGCACATGTTCTTTTGGCTCTCTGAGGATTACAAAAACATACCAGCTTCTCATATGGTTTATAGAAATACCTTCCATGTATAACAGCAGACTCAAACATCTGAAACCATAGTAAGGTGTAACTGTATGCAGCTTTGGATCAATTAATATATCCAAATATTCTTCCCACTTGAAGGTTAATCTGAACTTAGTATTCAATAGTACTACCTTCCACAGAGTCACTTGTGCCATATCATCTTAGTGTAAAATATCGTTTATCCTTAGTTGTACAAGATTTCTTTTTTGTGGCACAGTTTTACTCCATAACAACAGTACAGAAAGACCCATTGCTGCCAGATGTGAAAATATTTGCTTGATCCAAGGGTACATCTGTGCTCCTTGATGTTCAGACTGTTCTAACAAGCACATATAGACCATAGGGGTGTGCAACAGGGCCCCATATCATTTTTATTATTGTTTTTGTTATTAAAATGTGTTTTCATTTTTGTTACTAACAAAATGTCTTTTTTCATTATCATTGTTGTTATTGGTATTGGTACCAATTTCAAATGAAGTTTATTGTTCGTATTGTTATTTGGTATACACTAGGGGTGGGAATACTGGTTCTCCCGGTATCCGATATTGCCGGTTTTATGCAATACTGGATCTAATCTGGTAATACTGGCATACTGGATCTTTTTAATGATGCCGGATTACCGGATTTTTAAAATTGCTTAAGCTAGCAGTTGGCACCTTTTTGTTATGCAAGAGTTTGTTTGTCCCTCCCTGTCCCCTCCCTGAGGTGCAAATGGTTACATTTTGTGCCTTTTTTAACATGCCTTGGATTGGTTGACTTTTTTTAATTAAAAAAAGTCATCCAATCCTGAAGGTTTCCTTAGGGGTATGGGCACTTGACTGGCTGCTGGTGCTGGCCAATAATCTTGGGGTTTTTCTTTCTTTCTGGGGGACCTTCTGGAGCTTGTGCTTGGCCAGCCATTTTACATTTTACAGGCTTGGAGACTGAAAGGATGCACAGACTGCTGGAGGCGTGCGTGCATGTAACTGTTGGTAAGTTTGGGGTTCCCTCTTCTGTAGTACTAGTAGAGGATCCCCTTGGTGCCCTTAGCAAGGGGGATGGGTAGGGTAGTACCTGGGCACTGGGTACCCCTAGACTTAGGGATAGCATGTGTGTGTGTGTGTGGGGGGGGTGATTTTAGCCTGCAGGACATGTGCTGTGGGGGGGCTGGGCAGCATGGTGTGCAAACTGGGCATGCCATGATAGTTTCCACTGGCACAGGGGGTGGGGAATGGTGGCCTTACCACCATGGTGTGTGTGTTTGTCTCTAGCCCTGTCTTTTTTGGGGGTGTGGGGGTGCCCACTGCCCTGCTTGTGGTGGGGCAGCACTATGGTTGCTTGTGGTGTGCAGCACTATGGCTGTCTTGTCTGTGGCTTTTTGGAGCTGAGCCAGTGGGGGATGGGATGTGGGAAAGCTGGCTGCCTGGATGTGCCCGCTTGTTTTGGGGTGTGGGGGTGCCTACTGTGGTGCCCATTGGCTTGTGTGTTCTGTGGTGGGTGGCATGCTTTTTGGAAGCTCTGCCAGTGTGGGTTGGGGAGAAAGGTAGCTTGCTGTGTGCTTGCTATACACACAATATTTAGTTTTATTTATTATATACTATACCCACAATACTATACTGTATACTATACCCACAATACTATACTGTACACAATACAATACTGTATACTATACACACAATATTTAGTTTTATTTATTATAAAATATTAGGATATAAGCTAAACCTACACACACACCTAATATCTATATAATATATGGATGGGGAGGGGGGGAGGGGAAGGGAAAAGGAAAACTCAGAGGTATATCCACTATCTCTATTCTATATATATTATCTTATTCTATTTTTCATATATATATATATATATACACATACATGTGTGTGTGTGTGTGTCTACAGGAAGAGACAGGTAAAGGAAGGAAAAAGGTAAGATGTAAGGGTACGGAATAAGGATTGGAAAGGTAAAGTGTTAGGGATATAGATGGGATACTTTTTAGTGTAAGCACTAGCAAATTCTGCAAGTGCACCCTGACAGCGAAATAGCTAACAGAAGAACCAGAGTCAAGCAGCCCAGACCTGCAGTATAAAAGGTTACAGTGCCCTCCTCCAGAGTTCTCTGATTGGTTCTTGGAGCAATCACAGGGTGCCATTCAACTGCCTGGGACCTGCTTGCACTGCTCATTGGCCAGCGATTCCATCTATCGTGTCCTTCCCCTCCCATCACAGACCCAGTTCAAGAGTTCAACACTTTCTGGATCCGGATGTCTGCTCCCTCCTCCCCTCACCACATTTCCCACCAAAAAACACCTGCTAGGCTGTGAGGCAATAACTAAATCAATAAAGTTTTGAAAGTTCCATCAAGGAAGCACCAAGAATGTATTCAATAACTGAGCCATGAGATAAATTTACATCTATTATCACCATCTCAAAATATACGTCAACAGCTTTCTTAATGGTAAGATAAAATGAACAAGGAGGCACTCTGCCCATTTCCAGTACACATTGAGAAGCTACTGGGGAAAGAGAACAAGATACCTGAAATACCATCACTCTTACATCCGCTCCCTTTAGGGCAATCCGAGATGCAACCCGATGTCTAAGCACAAGTTGTGTGATAGATTGTTGTTTTGAGCAAGAGCCTTATGGCAGAAAGGGAAATCAAAATGATTTTTACAATAGCACCTGGTTGGAAATGCACTCTTGTAAAATATTTATTGATTTAAAATGGATGTCCTTGAACGAGGCCATTTCTTTTTGGTACTCTGCTGAGGTTAGTCTCTCTCGCATAAAACACAAATCATATTTTCCTGCCAATTTAATTCAGTACCAAGCTTATGTTAAAGAGGAATAAAATGAGGCATATACTGTCATTTGCTAAACTTCATTCTCATTAATTCAGACAAGATTCTCTCTGCATTTGGAATATATAACAGAGATTAAGGCTCCCATCTTGCAAATTCTTAGACGCATGCTCAGTTTTACATACATTGGTAGCCTATTCGAGTTTTAATTTGACTCAGGCTGAAGGTGGTCAATAGGGCTACTAATAGGGAATTATGCATCTGCCAGACTCAAAACTAGGGCTGAAATGGGCACCTAAATGGCTTCTTGTGAGGAATTTTGCCATATCAGGAACTGGGATTGATTTCCCGACCACTGCCTGATACCGATGTGATTTCTCAGTTGTCGTGTTCTGTTCACTTACCACTTACTGTGTTGCCGAGGGTACCATTTTACTTTCGAATTTGTTGTTCCCACATTTCTGAACCAATCACTGTGCAAATATACCACCCCTTAACCTCCTCACAGTGCCCCTTAATCTCCACTCCAGTGCCTCCAATCAGAATTGTTGTTCACTTTGCTTTGACCAATCTGACTGGATTGCAGAATAAAGGAACTTGACTACCAGCCAATGAGTGACAAGGATGTAGAAGGGAAAATGGAGTGCAAGAAATGCAGTATTACATCAGTATTACCACTCAGAATTTGAAATGGGTGGCAAAGTGGTAAGTGGGATCCCAGTAAGCAGAACGTTGGTAAACCAAGAAATGAAATGTTTGTTGAGATATATTTCCAGGTGCCGAGAGGTTCTTGACTCAGCTGGGAACTGGGATTTTGATGAGATTTCCTGTTTTGATGAAATCTCATTTCAGCCCTACTCAAAACCCCAAACTCAATGGAAAGTAAACCTCTGAATTCAGTCAGGATTTGACCACGAGTTCCAGATCTAGGAAAGCTCTTTTCCAAAATGGTGCCAGCAGGATCATAGGCAGGACCAATGGGTAAAACACAAGTGATGGCAACATACCATCATCATGGCTCAGCCATGGGCAAAAATCCACAGGGGTCATAGTCCGGGCCATATCAGGGGGACAGCACTCCCTGCATGCCCACAGCTGGGCCGCTGTCCCACCACCCACGTGGCCTGGGGAGGACCACAACTGATAAGTTGGTGGCCAACCCCACCACCACATCACTCCCAGCACCCCTCCCCACACCATGATGGGCAGCCATCGTGGCTAATGATGGCCCTGATCTAGGCTGGGTCATGGCAGGCCACAATAGACCTGCTAACCTGCTGTGGCCCACTCTGGTCTGCTTTGGATTGGTGGGTGGGCAGGTTTTAGCTCCAGATGTGACTTCAGGAGTTTCCCAAAGTAAGATTCCAGACTAGCCTCTGACAAGGTCAAGGGCAATCCCGGACCAACATCTGGTGGTGCAAAAACAGATATGTCAGTAGCCTGTGGGACGCTACAGGCCACCATCACACCTGCTTTTACCCAACAATTTATTATAAAAAGGAAAATGTTATTGTAATTAACTTTTGACATTCAATTGATTATTAAACCGCATTACTTCAAGGGGCAGTACTCCCTGCATTGCGATTCTGTGTATTAGACATATATTATTGTTTCTAGTTTATTCATGGGCCTGTTGGGAGCCCCCTCCTGAATCAATGTGATATCTTTGGTGCTTGTAACACCTTTTTTTCTTACATGTTTGTACCAAGCTTCATAACTGCAGCTCCTAGGTGCTACCAAAGCAATATAATACATTAAAAAATATTTAATAGCAAGTAGCATCATTCATGGCAGTGATTTTAGGGGTGTGCAATTCTTTTCATTCTTATGAAAACAAAAATCTCATTTTTATTTTCATAAAAAGAACAATTAAAGAATAACAAATGAATTAATTTTTTGATTTTTTGTTATTTTTTATATTGTCTGGCCCCATTTTGGAGGGAAAAGCTGGCAAACAACTTCTTGGAAGGGAAGAGGGTGCAGACTAGTGCTGAAAGTTGGTCCTTGGAAAACTTCAGAATTCACCAGGGATTCCATTCCCAGATTCCAAATTTCTTTTTTCACTGCTTGATTGCAAGCTGGCACCACAGAGGCCAGAGAGGAATCATTTTGCTGTGCTTTTTCATGGGCACTGTGACTGTACTTTCCGTCTTTTTGCACAGATGCCCCCACCCCACGAGTGCAGGTGGGGGTAACTTTCCATGCAATTGCCACAGTGGGTGCAGATGGAATGGGGAGGTATCTCTTTGAACACCGTGGCCAGTGGGTGGGGGAGTATGCATGCTCCAACCACCTCCACCCATCAGTCACGCATGGAACAATGGGCACCAATGGTGGCTGCTCCATGTGTGGAGATGGGTGGAAGCGGGTGGGGGTCCATGGGAACACATTCCCCATGCACCACCCAACCACCACACTGCCCACTCAGTGCTTTGAGCCTCACAAAACTAGTGCTAAAACTCAGTCTTTGGTTTTCCTCGGGAAACATGGAGGGCTGGTACATTTTTCTTCAATTTTAAGAGTTCCAGATTTCCAAGGAAGGACCCCAGAAGTTCAGAACTCAGCCAAACCTTGGCCAAGTGCCATTCAGGCCCTTTCTGAGCATGCTCAATTGTTGTTTTTTACTTTCAAACTTACAAGATGGGAAGAGGCCACGCATCATACGGGACCCCTCTGGAAGGTAAGTAACCCATCCTGACCCTCATTAGGCCCACTGCTCCCCATTAAGCACCTCACTCCTGATGCACACACCCCAGTCATCTCTCCAGCATCGGAAACTCATGAGTATTCTCCGAGGGTCCAAGGGGTGGCCCGAACACTCAGGACCACTCCTCGGACCCTCAGAGAATGTTCACGATTTTTTTTTATACTTGAAACAACCCTAGTTGATATCCTGCCAGACTTTGGGGTGCCAACACCACTGCCACTACTTGCTGCCTCTGCTTTTCCTCTGCCTGCGTGACACTGCCTACTGCTGCTGCTCCTTCTATCAGTGTGCCTCTCTCAAACACGAGTCCTGCCCCGCTGGTGCAGTCTCTGCTAGTTTTAAGCCCCATAGACTTGGGATATCATGTCTCCTTTGCCAGTGCTGCTTCCCAGTGCAAGCCTGCCTGACCCTGATACCCTATCTTTTTGCCTGCCTGCGGCTTGCCATTCTCTCCCTGATATTCTGCTTCCAAGAAGTTGAAGTCTTGCTGGGGCATGCACCACCGTCTGTCTCCTCCTCCCTCTGTGATTCACAGTACTTGCTGCTTCAGTGCCCCCCAGTGCCCACTGCCTGCCAGTGTCTTCTTTTGTTCTCTCCCCTGCCCACATGCTACGTGCCAGTCTCTCATTGATGTTTCTCATGCTCTGCGGCACTCGTGGTAATTTTGGAGAAGGGGGAAAGTGCTTTGACAGCAAAATAAAAGTGCTTCCTAAGCCTTAGGAAGCCCTAAGATGAACCCCCTTTGGAATTTATAAAACTATAACAAAAATAAATTAAAAATAATGAAAAACAATTTTAAAAACAAAAACAAAAAATAACACAGGCCCCTTGTGCACACCCCTAAGTTATATGAACACAGTTCTAAATCCTGTCATCTCTCCTTATACAACATCGCTAAGATCCATCCTTTCCTCACTGTTTCCACTGCTAAAAACCTAGTCCATGTTCTGGTTCTCTCTCACTTTGACTATTGCATCCTCCTTCTGCCTTGCCTTCCCTGCTCTCACCTTGCTCCCCTTTTGTCTGTTCAAAACTCTGCTTCCAAGATCATCCATCTCACCTGCTGCTTTGATCACGTGCAGCCCGTCCTCTCTCCACTGGTTCCTTCTACCGGAACGCATTCAGCACAAGCTTTTCACCTTTACCTACAAGGGGTGAAAACAGATATGATGCTAACACCACTTTAACATTCCTTATGCATGCTGCAGGGCTGTATTGGGACTCTATGAAGCCCTGCAACATGCATAAGAAATGTTAAAGTGGTGTTAAAGTGGAGTTAGTGTCATGTCTGTTTTTACCCAAGGCTATCCATGGTCTTGTCCCCTATGAGTATTAACAGATGTTTTCCTGGACATCTATCCTACCCTGAAGAGAGGGAGGACTTTCTCTGGCAGGGCAAGCTCTGGTCACAGGAACAAACATTCCCGCGACTGCCTGGCCATGTCACCGCACTCCAGGAATCGCTCTGCCTTCCCGTCACGATGGGCAGTCATGGCTGACGCCATTGCAACCTCCAACGCCATGAGGACCCAGGGCCAGGAACAAATGTTCCTGTCTGATTCCGCTCACTTCAGACCCATTCCCTCTGCCCATAAATTAGTATCCTGTCCCAAAGCCACATCTCACCTGCTTTGGATACAGCAAAAATCAAAGAGGAGTCCAGTCCTGAGACTGCCATGCTGAGCTGCTTGTGGCTACAGTGGATGTTGTCATCCTCAAGTGGAGATGGTAGATTCTCAGACTCTTTAGGTTTTTAGATGAGATGGTAGCCACCCAGGAACCATGGTGACTGGTGAGTTTTGAGGCTGGTGGGGCAGTTGGTGGGTTCAACTTGCCACCGGTGGATTTCTTGCCGGCAGGCCTAGGGGCAGAGCCAGGGCAATGGTAGGTAGAGTCAGGGCAACAGTAGGCCAGTGGCATGGCATAACCCAGTAGCAAGGAGTTCCCAGGATTAACATTGGATGGACATTACATTACTTAACGCTGCTGTGTGAAGCACTGCCACCAGGGAATAGTGTCAGTAGGAGGCGGCAACGGGGGATGCCCCCACCCCGGGGGACTCTGCGGCGCTGCCTGCAGGGGCTCCAGTTCTGATACCGCAGCTGCAGGAAGCCCCAATGCAGGCCCCACACCCGCCAGCATGCCCGAGCCCCGCAATACACTCACAGCCGGCAGACACGCCCCCAAGCCTGGGAACAGACGTAGGGATTCCCCCGCCCCTGCGGCGACGCTCAGAGCGGCTGCAGGCGCGCACAGGGGCGGGGCTTGGGAAATAAGAGCCAGCGCCACCAGAAAGCCGGCGCTGGTGAATTGAGAAACCGGCCCCCTGCTTGACTGAGCCTAGTGCAAGTGGAGTGAAAGTGACGATTGGAGACTGTCTCTATTGCCTCATGAGTCTGTATCTTCCCTAACCCGACGTACCTAGTAAGAGAGTGAGAGTGAGACTGAGTCCTTGTGTTGTGTGTGTGTGTGTGTCCCACCCCCGGTCTCTTCTCCCTTCCTTCGGTGCCTGTGGACCCCTTCTAGTGGTGTTGCGTGACCTGCCTCCCTTCTCCCGTGAGGTTTGGTTCACGCCCTCCCCCACCTGGTGTTATCCATTCCTTATCCCTACTCCCCCTCCTTCCCCTGTATGCCTGAGCAAGTGTATCCTGGGGCAAACCTTGGCGAACCTCAACTCAGCGGCACCCTATGATGATAGAGGCCTGTTCTCCTTAATTGGAGGTGAAGGCCACATCTCTATCCTGACGGGCATTCTTCCCCGAGTTTCCTTGGCCCTGAGTGGGGTCACCCTAGGTGGGGCGCAAGTGGAGCGAGTCTGGTATACCCCTCCCCCCCATGACAGATAGAGAACTCTCTTCCTGGGGTTCCGTCCACTCTTTCCCACCGGGTCCAAACTAACCATAGTAGGTTAAAAAAAATAGATCACGTTGCTATCGCCTACCTTTATCCTGAACCCTCGAATCCTCGATTTTCATGGCATGCTTCACCACCTGTAGTCTGCAGAAAGTGTAGGCTTTGGGGCAAGCCTTCCTTCTGGCTTGGAGAACTGGGAAGACTGAGTTAGCTCCCTGTTCTGTGACAAGCCAAATCAGAAGAGAATGAAAGGGAAGAGAAGGACAGAACAGAGAAGTAGCAGGGAATAGGTTTGGTTTTGGCGCATGAGAAGAGGAAGGGGAAGAGATGGGTTCACTGGGGGACAGGGGAAAAGGGGTTCCTTGTTTGCAGCCTTCTCTTCTACCATGCTCCTACCTACTTTCTCCTCTGTTCACAAGGAAAGAAAGGTGAGGTGTGGAATCATGCCAGATCTCTCACAAACCGGATAGGAAAAAGAAGCAAATTACTTTAGATGTTTGCATTTTGAATGTCATTTTTAATTTTGCTTCTTTGTGGACCTCGCCCGCAAAAAATAGGTCAAAGACCCTCCCAATCCCCATGCCATCACTTACCATTATCTGGAACCCTCTTCATTTTCATGCTCTCCTTGACTGCCTGTAGTTTTCTAGGGTACGCTCTCAGTTCCCAGACAGCCTAACGCCTGTCCAAGCAAACAGCCTCTTTTTTAAAAGTCTGCCCAGTTTCAGGGCTGCACTGCAAGCAAACCAGGCCCATCTAGACCAGCATCCCTAGTAGCTACACCACCAAATGCCTGTCCAAGCAGACAGACCCTTTTAAAAAAGTCTGGCCAGTTTCAGGGCTGCACTGCAAGCAAGCCAGGCCCATCCAGACCAGCATCCCTAGTAGCTACACCCTATCCCCAGAAGCCAAATGCCTGTCCAAGCACATAGGTCTTTTAAAAAAAAATTTAGGCTGTCACAGGGCTGCTAGGGTTGGGCGAACAGAACCAAGTTCGGAAATTCGGTTCGAAAAATAGAGTTCGGTTCGGAAGTTTGGTTCGGTCGACCGAACTATTCGAGTTCCATCCAAACTTCTGAACAGAGTTCGGAAATTCAAACCCCATTGAACTAAATGGAATATTATCTTATAGGGATGGGTGAACAGAACAGAGTTCGGCAATTCAGTTTGGTTCGAAAATCGAGTTCAGTTCGGTCGATCGAACTGGTCAAGTTCAGTCCGACTTCCGAACTGTGTTCACCCATCCCTAAGGGCTGCATTGCAAGCAAACCAGCCCCATCCAGACCAGCATCCCTACTAGTAGCTACTCCCTATCTCCAGCAGCCAAACACCTGTCCAAGCACACAGGCCTTTAAAAAAAAGTTTGCCTGTTGTTGGCCTGCATTGCAAACAAACTACTTTCCAGCAGCAGTGAAACAGCAAAGGAAGGGAACATTTTAAAAAAGAGTAGTCACAACCGGTAGACCTACAAATTCACAAAATGGCCTCTCTACTAGAGAGGCGGAGGCCATTAAATCAGAGGTAATCAGATTACTTTTTTGATTGCTTATACACTGTTAAGGAGTGGGAAGAACTGCTTTCTTCTATGCTTAGGGACCGTAAGGTCCGTGGGGTGGAGGGAACTGCGAGGGTGGCGGGGAGCACGGCGTGCAGGCTGACACCGGCCCTGTTCCATCCTCGGGGGCCCTGCAGCATCCGTTCCAGCAGGAGTGGCGGTGGTGCCGCCGGAGCTGAGCCGCGTCCCTGGCGCCATAGCAACGCCAAGTGATGCGGAGGAGGGGGGCCTCCAGTGCCACGCATAGTGGAGACAACACCTTCTCCCATGCGGCACTCCACACACTTCCGGGTGCACGTGGGGGCGTTGCCACCGGCATAAAAGCCAGCGTCGGGAAGCACCCGACACTGGTGATTGTGGAGGAGGAAACCGGCCAACGTGATGGATAAGTGTATTGCTTTGCGTGTACTTGCTTTTGCTTGTATTGTGGTTACCTGTTGCTACCTCCTCCTCGTTTCCCTGTGAGAGAGTGGAGTGTGAGAGGGAGTGGGATTGGAGTGTGTGTGGGTACCCCCAACCTTTTCCTCTTGTCTGGGTGCCCTTCCCTGGAACCTTAGTGGTGTGCAAGCCCCACCCCACCCCTGTGACCTATGTTCCTGGACCACTCCCGCCTCCCCTCACACTCGTGCACCCGTCTGTCCAGACCTCTTTCCCCTGGTGTGAGATATTACTGGTGGATGCAAGGCTTGAGGGCTGCTCCCTTACTGTCTCCAGCCCTATGATGAAAAGGGTCTGGCCTCATTGAGACCAACGTGACCCAACTACTATCCTGATGGACTCCTTTTTCGGAGAACAGTTCTGGAACCCGGGCAGTGTTTGATAGCTGTGTGCATGTGGGGAAGTGTAGAGCCCCCTGGCTGTGTGGACCCCTTCTCTGGGATTGCCCCCATCCCAGTGACAGGGATTGCCCCCATCCCAGTGATTGGGATACTCAATTGAAAATTTATTTTCTACTTGCAAATACAGATATGAAAGTGTTGAAGCAAGTGGCCTTGTTAGCCTATAAATTTGATGTTCTTAAGCACATACAGTACAAGAATTTGTAATTAATTTGATTTTTAACCTTGAGATTTTTTTATATATATATATATATATATATATATATATTCTTTGTCTCATAATGATATTCTGACTGGTATTCTGTTTGGACCTAATCCATCTGAACAATTACACAATTATATATATTGTTAAGGTTCTTGGTAGCCTGTCCAGTACCTACTTATGGACTAGAGCTATTCAAGTCACAATTTTTCAGAGTTGGGGGCTGCTGACATAGAGAAATTAGGCAGTTGTATTTATCATGTTGTTATGTGATTTATTGGGAGTTTCTCTTTGATTATGTGTTAATTTTTGTTAAATAATTTCCCTTTGTTGTTTGTTGGGTGTCATAGTAAGCAATTGATTTGGAAGTTCTAATTGAGCTTTTAAAATTTAATAGTCTATTTCTTCGGTTGTATTAATCTTGGATACCCATATTATGGGTTATTTTATTGATGTTTTGTTTTATATTTGTATGAATAGTCTTTTTTTATATGACCTTTGGTCATATATATAAAAACCTAAAACATAATACCTGAAAACTCCCTGGATATGTACTGCTACTCATGTTTGTCATAGATATTTTGGATATATGCAAATACTAGGACTGCATTAATAGGTGCTCTGAGTACTTGCAAAGATGTTCAAGGTTCTGCGTACCAGGACCGAGTCCTTGGCTGTCACTCGGAACTTTTTCTGAGGACTCGGATATTGGAACTCAGAACTAAGACCCACAAAGAATAATTGGAAATTCTGAGGGTGGGGGCTGAGGAAGAGGGGGTGGGGGCCTAGCAGGGGCTGGTTCCAGTGATGCGTGGCTTCCTATGGATTAGGTAAGTTTGAAAAAGAAAAAAAGGTAGGCATGCTCAGAAGGGCCCAAGATGGTGCCCGCAGCATGATGATGATGCCAGTGCCATATTGGAAAGATTTGGGCATGCTCAGAAGGGGCATTTGGCCCTTCTGAGCATGTCCAGCTTTTTTGTTTTTCCAAAGTTACCTAGTCTGGAGGAAGCCATGTGTCGCTGGAGCCCCTCTGGAGGGTGAATACTCTATCCCTCAGCCCTTACTAGGGCTCCACTCCCTTAGCACCCCACCTGTGTGCCCCCACTAGGCTCCTGCCCCTCCATTCCCTGGCCCCTGCTGGCCTATTCTCTCGCTGGCTAGTGGAGGCCAGGGAAAGGGGGAGCAGGGGTCTAATGCTGACCTCTGGCACCCTTTTCTGTACTTGGATGAGGACTTTCAAAGTTCCAAAGTTTTGGGGGCCATTCCTTGAAACTTCGGATCGTCGAAAACCGAGTTGAGTATAGTGAAACTTGTGGTTTTCTGGGGAAAACCAAGGACCAAGTTTCACCACTAGTGAATAGTGATGTTAGTCATGTGAGCCAGCTTGGTGTACTGGATAAGGTGCTGGACTTGGATTTGGGAAGCCAGAGTTCAAATCCCACTGTAGCCATGAACTCACTGGGTGGCCTTGGACAAGTCACAACCTCTCCGATGCAGTTTTCCAACTGTAAAAATGGGAATATGCATGTGCAGGTGTTCCCCTCATGCTTGTCTATCTTAGATTGTAAGCCTACTGGGCAGGGACCTGTCCTTGAAAATCTGTGACTGTAATGCACTGCGTATGCCTAGTAGTACTATAGAAATGATAAGTAGTAGATATGGGTACTTGAAGGGCTACTCTAAAATGTAAATAATAATTGCAAATAATAAACCCTCTACCCATTTCTGCTCTGAGGCACATCAGGTAAGGTTTAAAGATGTCTTAGTTCTGGAGGGTTCCAAGATCATGGGATTCCCTATTAGTGTGATTAGAATCTGATAAATGGTCATAAAACCCCCCATCTACAGACCTCCCATTCTGCAGCGGCAGAAGCCAATACAAGTACTTTTTTCCCCTCCTACCTGTACCTTGGTGACTGTAACAGCCGCCACTCACAATGGGGTTATAGAAGAAATGATTCAGTTGGTGAGCAACTCTGCTACTGGGACTTGTTTGCAGATGTCCACTTCTTTTGGACCTCAGTCACTCAGAGTCAAATGGAACACTGAGCACAAGCTGAACCTCTGCATTCTGACATTCCCTGGTTCCGAATTTCTGTGTTCTGAAGTTCTGAGTACCTGGAAAACCTTGGCAACCTTGATTGAGTGATGAGGCACCATTGCCCACATGGCGGGAATGACCAAAACGGTTGGTTCTAGCTTCTCTGAGCTACGAAACAAAACGTAGTCCCATATTTGGTAGACAGGGGGGTATGGGAGGGGACGGGTGATTTATGGACAAGACACAGCGCAGGTTTTGATTGACTGGCAGGGGCAAAATAAAAGTGGCTGTGGGACCATCTTCTATTCTCTTTGGTGAATTTGGCTGTGTGTTACACTGCAAATCTGTAAGTATTTTGGCTTGAGGGCTTGGGGGGTTCTGGGCATAGGGGCAATGCAGGGAGTGGCCAGTGCCACACCAGTGTCATGCCTTTTAAAAAAATAAGGGGGGCCACTGCTGCCTACTGCTTGCACTGATTGGCAGGCACCATGGAGGCTAGAAGGATCCCTGACTTGCTCCACTTCCCTTGGCCTGGGCTGTTCATAGGGGCAATGCTGGGGGTTGCCAGTGCTGCCATGCTTAATATACTTTAAAGTGGGTTCTGCTGCTTGCACTGCTTGTTGGCAAGTTGGGACCATAGAGGGATCACTTTTGCTGTGCTTTTTGTGGGCACTGTGACTGTACTTTGGCTGTGGGTTCACCTTTGCCAAGATGTAACCATTCAGCTGGGACACAGGGGCGATACTTTCTTTCTGGTTAATTTATAGTGTGTGGGGAGGGGGATTGCCTTGCACAGGTGGGCACAATGGAGGCTTTTTTGGGTGGGGGGAGGGGTGAATGCCTGGTTTCTTGTTGGTGTTATGCCTGCTTTAAAGTGGGTGCGCTGATGCTGGGCCATGCGGTGCATACTGCTGGCTTTTTGCAGTTGCACTTTTTGGGTTTGTCTTGAGATTGTCTCACTTTTGCTAGCCTACTTTTCTGGGCAGTGCTTTGGCTGTGGGTTCAAGAACTTTGCCAAGATGTGACCAGCTGGGGCACAGGGGGGATATTGTCTTTCTGGTTAATTTATGGTGTTTGCGGAGGGGGGTTGTCTTACACAGGGGGGAACACAAAGGCTTTTGTGTGTGGGGGGGTGCATGTCTGGTTTCTTGTGGGTGTTTGTTATGCTTGCCGGGCTGGCTGGTGACACTCATGGAGCCATGGGCCAAACAACTTGTTGAAACTTTGTTTCCAAGTTTCCGCGATTCTGAGTTCCAAAGTTATGCGTTTTGAGGATTTCTGAGATCTGGAGTTCCGAATTCTGAGTCTTCAGAAAAAGTTCAGAGTTCCAACCGAGGATCCAGTCCCAGTACTCAGAAACTTGGAAATCTTTCCAAGGACTTAGATTGCCTATTCGGTGCAGTCCTACTTCTTATCAAAGCAGCTGTGAAACATATTCCACATTACTGTTTCAAGATTTACATTCCTCACTAGCAGCTGGCGATAAAAGTATTTTTTAAAGACTATGAGCAATCCATACACAGCAAAAGCACTAACAAAGCCACTGAATTCTGCCCTCGTGAAGAGATGGAACAGGTCAGTGGGGGCACTTGACTTTACTCATTCTAGCTCAAGGGCCCGAGTTCACTGCACAAAAAAATCTTAAATTCTGCAACCAGTGAAGCCAAATTCTGCAAATTCACTGTAAGCATTAATATTTGCATAATTAATTTGATTTGCATGCTGGGAAGCAAATTTGCAACAGGTTTGACCTAGAATCACAACTTTGCTAATCAAACACAACTCAAATCCTCTGGAATTTCAGCACCCCAGAATTCCCACCTCATATTAAAACCCCAGACCTCCCTCACCCAAACATAGGACCTTCAGACCCCACCCACCCACAATTCATCTCCCAGGGGCCTATTTACCCTCAGGTCATGGGCACAACTCCCTGACAGATGGCAGCTGCAGTAGCAGTTTTAGTTTGGGGTCAGGTGACAAGTTTATGCCTGAGCCGCCATTATTATTATTATTATTATTATTATTATTATTATTATTAACAAACATTTATATAGCACCAACAGTGTACCTGGCACTTTACAAAGTAATAAAATAGACACGCTCCCTGCCCCTAAGGCTTACAATCTGAGAGACAGGAGCTGGGGGAGAGACTTAGGAAGGGGAACAGAGGGAGAGACAAGGGGTCTAACATTCATGACGATGCGAGGTCTCAAGTGCACGTACTTGGTTTGGTTATGATGAGAATGACAGCAGGCAGGTCCATGTTGCAAGGATAAGGGTAAACCGATCGTAGGTATAGGAATAGTGGCTCAGCAGGATAAAGAGTCAGACAGAGCAGAGCGAAAGAGGTGAGTTTTAAGGAGAGATTTGAAGGTATGAAGGGAGGGGGCAAGGCGGATGTGGACAGGGAGGGAGTTCCAGGCATGGGGGGCAGCAAGTGAGAAGGGACGAAGGCGCTTAGGGGAGCAGGGAAGGCGTGGAAGGGTGAGAGAAGGGACAGAGGAGGAGCGAAGTGCACGGGCTGGAGTATGGAGGGCGATAAGTGCAGAGAGGTAGGGGGGAGCAAGGTTGTGAAGAGCTTTATAGGTGAAGACTAGGAGCTTGTGCAGGATTCGTTCAGGAAGGGGAAGCCAGTGAAGCGAAGAGAGGAGGGGCTGCACATGGTCGAAGCGACTGGCGAGGTAGATGACCCTGGCAGCAGAGTTTTGGACAGAGATGAGGGGAGAAAGGTGAGACCGGGGAAGGCCAGTGAGAAGGAGGTTACAGTAATCGAGGCGAGAGATGACCAGAGCATGAACAAGAGTTTTGGCAGACGAGACAGAGAGAAAAGGGCGAATCTTAGCAATGTTATGGAGGGAGAAGCGACAGGATTTAGCAACAGAGTCAATGTAGGGTTTAAAAGAAAGGGCTGAGTCAAAGATGAAGCCTAGGCTACGGGCTTGGGGGACAGGCAGGATGGTGACTCCATCAATAGTTATTGACAGTGAGGAAGGAGAGGAAGGATGAGGGGGGAAGATAAGGAGTTCAGTTTTAGCCATGTTGAGTTTGAGTTGACGTTGAGACATCCAGGTAGAGATGTCAGAGAGACAGTTGATGAGACGAGCTTGAACAGAGGGAGAGAGAGAGGGAGTAGAGAGATAGAGTTGAGTGTCATCAGCATAGAGGTGGTATTGGAAGCCATGGGAGGCAATGAGTTTGCCTAAGGATGAGGTATAGATCGAGAAGAGGAGAGGGCCAAGAACAGAGCCTTGAGGAACACCAACTGAGAGGGGGAAGGAGGAGGAGGTGGAGTTGGAGAGAGACACATTAAAGGAGCGGTCAGAGAGGTAGGAGGAGAACCAGTTATGGACAGAGCCACAAAAGCCAAGGGAGTGAAGGGAATCCAGCAAGAGTGAGTGGTCAACAGTATCGAAGGCAGCAGAGAGATCAAGGAGGACAAGAATGGAATAGAGACGTTTAGATTTAGCCACCAGAAGATCGTTGGTGATCTTAGCGAGAGCAGTTTCAGTAGAATGAAGGGGGCGGAAGCCAGATTGGAGGGGGTCAAGGGAGGAGTTGGAGGATAGGAAGTCAAGGCAGCGGGAGTAGACAACACGTTCAAGCAGCTTGGAAGCAAAAGGAAGGAGTGAGACAGGACGATAGCTAGAAGGGTCAGAGGGGTCAAGAGTGGACTTTTTGAGAATAGGAGAGACTGTGGCATGTTTGAAGGCAGAAGGGAAAGAGCCAGTAGAGAGGGAGAGGTTGATGATGTGCAGGAAGGAAGGGGCGACAGTGGGAGTAATGGAGGTGAGGAGGCGGGAAGGAATGGGATCAAGGGGGCAAGTGGAAGGGTTGGAGGAGGAGAGCAGAGAGGAGATTTCCTTAAGGGAGGCAGGGGAGAAGGAGGACATGAGAGAAGGAGGGGGAGGAGGGAGAGGGGTGGGAGTGGGAAGAGAGGAGTGGGAAGCGATGTCGAGGCGGATCTTGTCTATCTTGGAGGTGAAGAAGGAGGCAAGATCCTGAGCAGAAAGGGAAGAAGGAGGGGGAGGACAGGGAGGCTTGAGGAGGGAGTCAAAGGTAGAGAACAGGCGGCGAGGGTCCCGAGAACAGGACTCAATGCGGGAGGCATAGTAGTGTTGTCTAGCAAGGGAGATAGCAGAAGTAAGGGTGGAGAGACAGAATTTGAAGTGAAGGAAGTCAGCGTGAGAATGGGATTTGCGCCAGAGTCGTTCAGCAGCACGAGTGCAAGAACGGAGGTGGCGGATACTAGGGGTGAGCCAAGGACGGGGGTTGTGGGAGAAGGCAGGGCGGGAAGAGAGAGGGGCATGGGAGTCAAGTGTGGAGGAGAGAGAGGCGTTGAGAGCAGAGACAGCGGAGTCAGGGGAGGAGGAAGAGAAGACTGTAGGAAGAAGGGGAGAGAGAGAGGAGGCAAAGTCCAGGGGATCAATAGCTTGAAGGTCACGGAAGGGGCGTAGAGAAGGGGAAGAGGAGGGGGGACAGTGGGAAATGTTGAAAGAGGCAAGGAAGTGGTCTGATATAGGATGAGGATCGAAGGAGAGATCAGCGACAGAGCAGTTTCTAGAGAGGACAAGATCAAGAGAATGGCCATTAGTATGGGTGGGGGAGTTGGTCCAAAGGTGGAGGTTGAAGGAGGAGGCTAGGGAGAGGAAGCGAGAGACTGAGGGCTGATATGGGTCATCAACATGAATGTTGAAATCACCATGATTTAAAGATCCTGAAAACAGCCCCCACTGCAGTGTCACTGCAATTTGAGGATAGGCTGATTCTGCAAAAATCACTGGAAACTGCAGCAACATAGTCAACTCGGGTCCCTGTTCTAGCTGAAGACCACTTGGGAATTTTATCAATTGCTGCACAGGGCTCTGCTCTTTTCTCCCAATAATCCTAACCTGACCAAACCTGATCAAAAACAGGAAATATGGAAGATATTGAAAGAGAGCCCATATTTGTCACATTTCTGGCCAAATATTTCTATTTTAAGAGGTACAGACTTAGGGAAATGTTTCAAAATATCCAGACTTTTGGAAGCTTTTCCAAACCACTACACATTTTGAGGTTCATCTGTCACTGAATCTATCTTTGTAGTAGATTATAATAATTTCCATCGCAGAAATAGCATGCATTCTCCAACTTGGGGTATGCATTGAAGCACTATATGTAATATTTAGACCACAATGTCTCTTAAAAAATGGACAAATGTCAGATGACAGAGTTTGATTACAGTATTTATAATGATCTATAAAAGATTATTTTAAAAGTACATACAGTAGATGCCCGATTATACACATTTAATTAATACAAACACTTCTTTCATCTGGACATGTTGGGTGTGATACAGAACTCACAGGCATGCGGCTTGCATGTGATTTCCATATGGTTTGCGTGTGCACCAATGGCCCCGTAACAGGGCTTGTACAAGGGTTCCATGTTTGTCCTTGTCTGCAGAGTTTGGAATTGACCCCATTATTTGTCTCCCAGAAGTGTGAAGTGTCCAGATGAACAGTGGTGACTGTACAGGGTGGGAGGATGAGAGAAAAGGAGACCAGTGCTGCTTCTGGATCGCCTGGTCCACATTTCCACTCTCTCCCAATCCCTGTGTAGGCGCCTCACCATCTTCCCAGTCCTGTTCATTGCTTCTGAAGTAGGGCTGAAACTCAATTTTGACTTTTTCTTGGTTATTGCCGAGAATTGTGATTCTTGTCTCATTTTAAATGAGAAATTATAACCGAGAAAATTGCTGTGTCTCAACAATTCTGTCGAGAATCTTTTCTCGAATTACCGGTTACTGTTTAATGGATTGTCATTTACTGTTGGATTGCCAGTTACTGAGTTATTGTTTACCGGGTTGTTGGTTACCATTTACCGGGTTTTTGTTTACCGAGTTGCCTGTGAGCCAAATCCAATAACCAGTAAACACGATAACCAATAAACATGGTAATAAACCAAAATCAAAAGGTTTTTATTGTGTATAACCAAAGGCCATTACAAACACATCAACCAATCAACACAATCAAGACATAGCAAATAAATAATCCATCATGGCCACACGGTCCTCAGACACTTATACTATTTAAATTAAATTAAAATTAAAACATTATTACCGTAATTTCCATCCTTTACAGCTCTTTTTAATTTCAGTACTAGAGTTAAATACTTTGCAACATTTGCAGAGACATTTGAATCCCCCTCCCCAAGCAAAAATAATTCCTTAGATTTGCCAGTCTAAACCTTCGAAGAGTGGAGCAATAAACAGCTCTCTCCATTTTTGGTACCGGGGGCAGGTGAGTAAAATATGTGCCATGGTTTCTACTCCTCCAGGAGCTATCTTACTGCAGTCCAGGCAAAGCATCTCCTCCCAGGGAATACCTTTTATTCTGCCTGCCATAACTGCAGATGGAAACACATTTAGTCTGGCCAAAGTCAGAGCCATTCTTATATTTCTCAACATGGGATCTGCCAAATAACTGGGTCCCACATGGGAGATGTCCATATTCCTATGCAGTCTGGACACTTTCTGTGATTGCATTAGCTCGCGCTCATTTTGGAGTTCCTGATCCGTAACTCGAGTCTTGACCTCAGCCCAGATTCTATCCAAAGGCATCGACAGAGCATATTCTACTGAGTACCCCAGGGAACCCAGAATTTCCTTTATTGCCTCAGGCCATTGGCCCTCCTTTATTGCCACAATCGAAGCTGCCAATGAGGTCAAGGGTGTCAAATTTAAGTGAAGTCAATATTTAATAATGGCAAGTTTGGCTTATTTCTCAATACGGCTGGTGCCTGATTCAACTTTTAAGAGGATTGCCGGGGTGGATCTAGGGACATAATAAACCAATAAAAATGGTAACAAACCAATAATCAATAACCCCAAAAAACCAAGTAAGCAATAACCATGGCAATAAACATGGTAACCAATAAACATGGTAAATGGCAAATCACAGTAGCCAGTAAACATGACACACGGTAAACTGCAATACCGATACAACTGATAAACAGCAAAAACCCATGGTAACCACGATAAATGGTAAATTGCGGTAACCGATAAATTGAGTTTTGTCCAAGTTCTATATTGGGGTTAGAAAAAGCTGCAAAATTTCAGCAGCAGTTCTCGATTCCCATTAAATTATTACAAGAATCAAATTGATTCTCATTTCAGCACTTCTCTGAAGGAAGAACAGGCGTGAAATGGTGGTGGTGGAGAGTGGAGTCGGCAGAGGAAGTGGGTGGAGTGGGAGTGCAGGGTTGTGTCTTCTGCTGTCTTCTCCTGTCCCCTAAAGTTTCCTCAGCCCCAAGCTCACTACTTCTCTAGAGAGTCTGGGAGAAGTAGTGAACCCAAAGAGGCTAGAGGCTTTGGTAGTTCTAGACAGCAAGAGGGCAGAGCAGGTCTGTGGACCCCACTCATCCAGTTCCTTTTCATATCCCCAAAGTGTCCAGTGGTGTTGGTCTTTCCTAGGGCTGAAACAGATAGCAAAAGTGAGAAATATTAAAATTATGAGATCTGGGATCGAGTTCCCAGTGGTTCCACAATCCTGGTATGAAATCTCAGTATTTCTTGTCAAACTGATAGGTGGTGTGTGGGGGAAGCAGCCTGTGAAATTGACAAGTGCTAATCGGGAGTGCTGGGGAGCAGGCCCACCAGCGGTCCTTACCAGGGTTCATCACTTTCAAAGGTCAGCTGGGCACTTCCCCCTCACAGAGCATATCAGATGATAGGTGGTATGTGGGGGAAGTGGCCTTTGCAACTGACAAGCATTGGCTTGTCAGTTGCAAAGGCCTGGCAGATGTGCTTTCCTCCCACAGCACCTCTCAGCTGAAAGGTGTTGTGGTGGGAAAGAAGCCTTTGAAAGTGAAAAGCCCTCACCAGAAGCACTGCTGAGCCAGGCTTCCCAATGCTCCCGGCTGGTGCTTGTCAGTTGTGAATACCAGTCAGGTGTGCTTCCTCCCTGCATTATCAGCTGAGGTGGTGTGGGGGTAAAAGTGGTCTAAGGTGCTGGCCGGGAGCACGTGGGTGGATTCCCCAGTGCTCTCGGTTGGTGTGTGTCAGTTTCAAAGCCTGGAGGCCAGTTTGTTGTTTCTCATCCAGAATTATAGCTAAATGCTGCCAGTTCTTGGTTCATCCTTGTTCCCAAGACAATAGAGAACAGGGATTCTTGGCAAGACCTGAAGAAAACCAAGGATGAACTTTCAGCCCCAGTCTCTACAGTATCTAAACTAGGCTTAATCTATATTAGCAGGATTGATTTTTAATTTTAGAATTTCAAAATCTGTAAGTCCATGCACTATAATACATGTTAACTTTCCAGCACTCTATTTTTGCAGTTGTCCATGCTCTCTAACAGGTAAACAGGTGTTCTTCAGGCTTTCCGAGATTATGGAAAGCACAATTTGCAAATTAATATTGGCATTGTGGGGACAGTTTGGGAAAACCTGGGGCACTTTTTCAAGAATGGAATTAAACGTAGGTGTATGGGTGATAGTGACAGGGGCACACACCATAAACAATGGGGCTAGTTGGCCAGCAGTCTCCGTAATATAGTTGGTGATAGTGCCATAATTATTTAGGTTGAGGTTTTGCAGCAAGCAAAAGTTAAATTTAGGGTTGAAAAATGAATATTCAGAACAAACACAGAACTTGATATATTTGTTTCTATTTCAACAAAGCAAATATCTGAGAGACAGGGGGTGGGGGGAGAGACGAAGGAAGGGAACAGAGGGAGAGACAAGGAATGTAACATTCATGAGGATACGAGGTCCCAGGTGCACGCGCTTGGCTTGGTTACATCAAGTATTATTACTTGATGTAATAAATACAAATAGGAAATGACATTCTGTTCCTGCTTCAGAACTGGACATTTATTCATTCATTCATTTAATTTTACTTCAGTTAATTTGTTTACTTTGCTAATCTGTCATTACGTATTTGTTGTTCAATACTTCGTTTGTAGTACTATTTTACACAATAGTACTAGTTTACATTATTTACTATTAGATACATACTGAAGAGGCGAGGTAGCTTAGTGGCTAAGGCACTTGAATATATTCTTGATGGCTATGAGTTCAGCTCATGCTTGCTTTCGAACTTGGTTTTCATGGAAAAGTTCCATGAAATTGGAATGGCTGTTGGAATTCCAGTCAGAATTTTCTGATTGGAATTTCAAGTGGGTGTTTTTACACCGTGCACAAAATGACAGTCATTATTCTGCACATACAACTGCAGATTCCAATTTGTGCATGCTTAGGGCGCTTTTAAACGAGCATTCGCAAAAGCCATTTCACCCATCTCACTACCTTGAAAGACGGCAGATCGCTGATGCAGATGTGAGGGAGAAGAATTCCAGGGCCGGTGTGATGCGCAAAAGACGCGGCTGCAAACCGCAGGAAGCATTTAAACAAACCGGAAGAAAGGCAGCTGTTTAAAGGCTCAGCTGCGAATTTTGTCTCATTTAAAAGCTCCCTTAGATTGTCTGATTGTTTCTTTGTTTGTTCTGTTTGGAGGAGATGTGCACTGGCGTTGATCCCCATTCCTCTCCTTCCCTAGCTGTGATCCTACTTTCCATCAGAGCGAGCACTAGCATGCCCCTCTCAGATGACAGCCTTCTGAGCCTCTGTGAACCTCTGTGCTCCCCTCTCCCAGCCTGGTGTCAGTTGAGAGGGGTGTGCTAGCTGTGCTTCTATGGTGCTGTTGGACCTGGGGCTGCAGGAGAACCTAATAAATGAGACCTGGCCCCATGGTTGCTCATTGCCACAGTTTGGACCAGGTTAACCCTCATGCCATGCTCCTCCTTCCCATGGATGATGCTGTGTGGTGTTGCCTCAGGGCAGCCTGAGGCAAACATCTGGTGGGGCATCCGGGGTTAAGGGGGACCAATGGGCACAATGTCTTGTTTGTTAATGCCTTTGGTGGCTTCTCCACAACCTTCGAACTCACTTATCTTGGAATTCCACTCAAGTCCTAACCTGAGCATTTACCAGAGGTAACATAAGACTGTTATTTGGCCAGGCCTTTAGCAGATGGGGATAGGGATTTGGGGAATTGGTTTTAATTCAGGAATCTTACACAGTTTATATTTGTATAGGTTTTTTATTGTCTGATAATTTATGCAGTATGTAATATATATTGTAAACCACCCTGAGCCTTCAGGGAAGGGGAAGTTAAAAACCTAAATAAATAAATAAAATTAATTAAATAACCAAGTAAATAAATAAACAGTACTACCAAAGTTAACGAAGGACTGATTACAGAATATTATGAGTAACAGAATATGACATAATGAAATAAAGAAAGTAATCAAACTAACCAAAGCAAAATCAATATGTTAGAAATAACTATAATGAATATCCAAGACCAAATGAAGATTGAAATGAATATTGTTTTCATCTTTGCTTAGAAAATCTGCATGTGAATACACTGCATTTGTTAGGTTTGGCATTTGCATTGGATATTTTTTTCTGTCTGACCGAAACCCAAAGCTGCTATAAAGTTAGATGTAGCTTATGCCCCTGAATTGCTAAGAATTATGGACATGGCTTTTTATTAAGCCTTTCATTTACATCTTAAGTTAGTTGAAGTTATTAAGCCTGGACTGTTACCTCAGTGTCTGGTGGTGGTTCCTCATTCCATTTTTTTAAAATTATTTTTTGGGTGGTGGGGGATATGGTGAGCAGGATGCCATACTTTATGTAACTCACTCCTCTGGCTTGGGGTGCATGCTGAAATATTTTCAGCATGCACAGAGTCTAATAAAAATACAGCACCTCATAAAAATATCGGAACACAATAACATTTTGGAACAAAGGCATGCACATTCCAGTAGAAAATGTCACAAACTAAAACAGACGGTGAGTCCAAAAATAACCTTTGGATATTTTTTTTTTTAAAAAAGCTTTATTTCTTTTAAATAGCTTTTAGACTCTGCCAACTATTTTGACCATGATCTAAAAACCAGTGAAAATGGAATAACCATTTCCTCCTATTTATCCACTCAGAGAAAGAGTTGGGTTGCAAATAAGTAGCCAAATCTTTCTCTGTGTTTGTATGTATCTTTTAAAAAAAGATTCTAATATGGGGTATTTAAGCCTTAAAACAAACACAGTCTTATTCCTTTTTAATCACAAGGCAGAATCTGGCATTGATTGCCACTCTAATGATATATCGGGCCCCGGGCCATTCCTGCACATCAGTCACCAAGCATCTTGCTGAAGATATCAGTCAGGAAACATTAACAGCTTCAGAAAAAAAAATCATACTTCACAGGCCTCGGAGCAGATGTGTGAACAAAGGATAGAAACAACTTATACATTGAAAACACAGAAAACACAGCACGTCTCTCAACCTTCCTTAAATCTCTCCTGTTTCCTCTTTTCCCATCCTGTCTCCTGAGCTCTGCCATTAGAAACGGTTTGCTGCATTGGGACCCCTCCCCCATTGGCTGCTGTGTTGTCACCAGTGACTGCTTACACCTGTGTTCTTTCCCTGTACAACTACTTGCAACCCTGGCAGGAACTATAAAAACACCAAATAAACAGTATTTCTGATTGTCCTCCTGGTAGAAAGAAGGGCAAAAGTGTTCACAATACAAGAGGAACAAAAAAATGTTGACTGAACATTTCTTCTTCTTAAATCCCCTCCTGTCCATTTACATAGTGACAAAGAACTTGAAGTGGACACGATAATCTTCCACCATCAAAGTCAATGGGAGTTTTGTCATTGGCTTTAATGGCGGAGGATTGTATGTACTCTGAATGAATTCTCTCCAGCGTTCCTGGTTCTGATCTAGCATGGAACCTTCATTATCTGTTTATCTTTCATTCAGATCCTTCTTAATATGGGATGAAAGTTGACAGTAACTTTGGTTGCTACTAGGTGACAAAGAGGTAAGAAAAATACAAGAACTGTTTGTATTGGAAACAACATCCTCCATACAGAGAATCCAGGAGGAACAACTGTGCTGGTTTGGTTATAGTCAAGAATAGAAACAACTAGTCTACCTTCCTTTACTTTGCATAACGAAGCATGTGGAAGAAGAAACTGAGAATAGCCAAGGTTACATTGGATTGACAAGTGGACATTTACATATTTAGAGTTCAAGCCTACTGCTGGTTTACGCCAGCAGCAGGCACACTGGTGCTGGGTGGCAGGCACTCAGGCGTGCATGCGCCCCATGCATGCAATAAGCCGTGTGGGGCAACGGCGTGACCTGCACTGCTGCGAGCCCGCACACTGTGGCCCAGGAGATGGATCAGGCATGACTCCTGCTCCATCCCCAAGGCTGCGGGGTGTGCAGACTCGGGCGGTGGGGGGGTTGCATAGGAAGGGGCATGTTGTGCCCTGCGTGACTTGGTGCATCTCTAGCGCATGTGAGCGTCTGAGCGCCAACGGTCTTTCACTGTGCCTCGCGTAGACGTTCTTTGTGAGGGTCACAGGATCGCACCAAATAACTGTAATATTCACTGCCAAGGAGTTGTGAAGTATAACTAGATTTTAAAAAAAGATGACAACCCTTAGGCCTGACAGCTTGCCCTGATGCCTCATTGCAAAAATAATTTTTCGAATAAGCTCCTTGCATGAGACAATGGGTGTGGTGGATCCTAGATAGGCGCTTTTCACACAGACACTCTAACAATGATAAAATGGGCATTCCATTTTATTATACATGCTTCAGGGCTGCAGGTGTGCTCTATGGGTGCCCTGCCAATTGTATAATAAAATGAAACACCCATTTTATCAGTGTGAAAAGGGCTATAGAGTATCTTTAGACATAACGGAAATCGGGTGTCAAAACCCCTAAGCACGTGTTTGGTGGTTGTTGTGTGTAAGTACCATAACAATCCCAACACCAATTTGGCCACCCGTTGAACGCACAATGTGAACACCATTGCAGCACAAGGACAATTTGCGTGTTCCGGCTGAACATGTGACCAATGTTGTGTCTAATGATATTATGTGGTGTGTTAGCAGGTACAACATGGTGAATGAAGCGGCAGCACTTGTGTGCTGAGATTGGGTGGTGAGCAAAATACAGATTTGTTCCAAGATGGGCTGTGTGTCAAGGCAGCGTCACATGGTGAACACGGGGTCAAACCGGTGTTCATATCAAGGTCAAAACACCCATTCAGACACCTGTTGATGTTATGTCTAAAGTCTTGTTCCAAAACTTCAATAAAGTTTCCTTTGGGAGTTTTTTTTCAAAAAATGGGAAAGATCCTGGGATGAAGATGGAGCTCTTTTTTCTTTGCTTTGCTTTTTTTTTAAATTGCTTGTTCACCGTCTCGGAGGTATGTATGTGTATATATACACACGTGTGTGTGTGTGTGTGTGTGTGTGTGTGTGTGTGTGTGTGTGTGTATAGATAGATAGATACTATATACAGAGATACTTGGAAAGCAACTGAACAGCACAACTCTCAAGGAAGCTCTGGATCCCAGGTGGATGCAGTCAATCAATAATTGAATAATAATTTTTTTTAAATGTAGATTGATAAACAGAGGTAAATGGAAAGATAAAAAACTGATGTTGAAGCTGGAGCTAAACATTTCAGCTTCCACCTTCGTCAGTAGCACACTGGGTTTCAAATGGTGCCCAGAGATAGGTGACAGTTAGAGGAATACTGTCAGACCACAGTAAATATATTGCTTCTACTTCCTAAAGGGTTTGCATTTACAGACAAATAAAGCCTGTATGGTAGTTTCACAATCTGGTTTGGTAGACACAGATTATGACCAGAAGTGGCTGGAATAATGGAATGTCCTTAATTAAGCCTTTATTCACATGTTCTTTTTCCAAATGTAACCATTTGTTGTGTTTATTTGTTGTCACACATGCTGCCAAAGCTTTTTTCTTCATATCATTACTGAGCTATTTGAATTGCAAATCCCCAAGGGAGATTGATCAGTGATTGTGGAACAATTCTTAGAACCCCCCCGATAATTATAGGAGGTGGTTCTGTTTTCTTGGCGCTCTCATTTTACCTATTGAAATTGTGTTGTTCAAGCAAAGTCAGACTGTTGAAAATGTGAAACTGATAATTGCAAAAATTGAAGTGTTTCCAGATGTGAATTCTTCCTATCAATCCTTCCAGATGGTTCTCATGTTTCTACACAGGAACAATGGTATGATATTTCTACAGTTACTATGGGTGCTAACAAACATGACACAACCCATTCAAAAGTGTCGTATTTGTTAGGGAACAGGCTTTTTTTTTTTTATGGCTCAGAGCTGATACGTGGTGGAGTGGCTTCTGAAAGCAGGAAGTTCCCCACCTACTCTCTGTGGTCCAGAGAGACAATGAAGGAAGATGCCTAGCAGTGGGGAGCATTGCCTAGTCAATGGAGTCCCAAAAGCAGCTAGAACAGGGGTGCTCAATTTGATTCGTGTTCAGGGCCGGAAAATTTGGTTTGGACCCAACCCTGTGCAGCATGTGACCCTGCCCCCAATTTGCATAGCCACACATTCAATTTACATAACCCCACCCCCTAGCAACAAGGAGCTGGGGCTGGAGATCTGAGTGGCAGAAGCGGCAATAAAGGGCTCAGGTGGGGACATCGGCGGCAGCAGAAAGCTGGAGCCAGGGAGGAGGAAAGAGGGATCCAGCCAGCACCTTTAATAGGCTTGCTGCACTGAGAGAGGAGGGTTTTGCACCAGTGCCGGGCCTAGAGGAAAGGTGATTGCCAGAGAAGGAGGAGGAATGGTGGGCTGCAAGAAAGGTCTTTGCAAACTTTCGGATCACACAGGGTCCTTCCTCAAGCATGTAGCGTAGCCAGTCAAAAATATATAAACCGAGCAAATACAGGACAATATGTAAAGAACAACCATTTATTTGCTCTGTTCATATATATTTACTGCCTATGCTACATGCCTGAGGAAGGGTCCTGCATGGGCCAAAAGCTTACTTATTTCCACCAACAGCAGTTGGTCCAATAAAAGATATCATTCAAACTACTTTGCTTCCCTCTTTGTCACTTGGGATCAACACAGCAACCACACAATGATTATTATTCAAAGTTTTCAGGGTGGTTGTTTTTTATTATTCAAAGTTTTCAGGGTGGTTGTTTTTTTGGCCAGCCTCTTGTTGCTAGGTGAGTAGCATGTATCAAGGCAGGCAATGAAGCTACTGGTCCAGGAACTTTCTCATAATTCTGTGGTTACAACTACAAAACAGCTTTTTCGACTTTGACATGACAGTTCCCACTGACACCACTGACTTACCCAGGCAGTGGTGGGAGCCATTACTCTGTCTGGGAATTGGCCCAGCTGCTGAACAAACATGACAGCAACCGGGCCAGGGAAGGGGTGGGGAGACACATGGACGTGTGTCCACCTGGCCTCACCCCTGTGCTGTGTCCAGTGACACCCCCACCCAGCATATTGGCAGCCATGGTGGCCAATGGAGGCTGTCATGGTGCCTGCCCCCCCTGCCAGTCTGGACCATGGTAAGTAAAGTGGGATTTCAGACATGAAAGCCCACTTTAGGGTCTGACGACAGTATCCTATCCATGGTGGGGGCTATCCTGGGCTGTGACTCAGGGATTTTCCAGAGCCACAGCCTGACCATCATGGTCAGAAGCCAGACTGTGCAAACATCTGGTGGATGCTTTTTGGCATGATGGTGGCACCCAGGTTAAACCGTGCCACTGTCACGTCTGAAAACACTCAATATGCACTAGGTCCTCTGGAGCATCTCCGTTGACAGACAAGATGATGGGATGGAGAGAGACAAACCAAAATAATTGTAGCATCTACAAAGGGTCTATGTCTAAAGTTCTGATATTTCTTCACTTTATCAATTAGGTTATCTTTGTGAATACAAGGACAATGTTCCATGGGTGGTGATGGTAATCTTATTTGCTGTCTTCCTCATCTACTGTTTTTATTTTAAACAGTAGCAGCAGAGAAAGCTGTACTAAGCAAATGCTTCATTGCTCTAGGTTCTATACAAAAATATATATTATATGGTAGTCCCTGGCCTCAAAAGTTTACATTTCATTAGACTAGAGCTGAGATGGGTACCTGTGTCAGTGGATAAACCTGTCAAATTTGCAGTACCCAAACTGCCTCTCATAGCTTGGGTACCACAAAGTTTCCACACATTATTCAAGGGAGAACCCATTTAGTTTACCTTGGGACTGGGGAAATGGGGGAGGAAAGATCATGGTGGTTGTGGTAATCGGGGAGGTGGCCTCCTAGGGCTGTATGAGGGTACACAATTAACTACCTTAGAGTATACAACACAGATGGAGACAAACAAGCAGATAAAAGTGATGGGGAGGGAAGATATGATGAGGAAAAATAAAGAGGATGTGCACAATTCATAGCTAGTCGTCTCACCTGCTTAGCTGTTATCCCGTCACAGGATGTTGCAGGTGTGAACTTTAAGGAGGAAAAGGAGGTGGCTTTACAGGTTTTGGCTAGATACTTTCCCAACATGACTGGAGGTGGATTTGGTTAAATTAGGAAGGAGAAGACTGAGAAAGCTTCCAGTTGCAAGTGGTAACCCATGTAGGGTTTCAGTTTTGGAAGTATATAGCTTTTATGCTTCAGGTGGCACAATGTTGCACCTGGATTGTCAGGTGGCGGCGGTGTCCAGGAGCACTTTTCACCAACTCCATCTGGTGTGGAGGCTGCGGCCTTTTCTGTCTGATTCAAATTTGGCCACTATCATCCATGCTTTCATCACCTCTAGCTAGCTGTAGGCTAGATTACTGCAGTGCACTCTACGTGAGGCTGCCCTTGAAGACTGTTTGGAAGCTGCAGCTGGTGCAGAATTTGGTGGCTCAGTCTAGGTCCCATACATCTGAAAGACAGCTCACCCTATCATGTTCCTTTTCAGCCCCATACGGACGGCCAGACGCTCTCTTCTGCACATTCTGTCTGTTACCCTTATTCGTGTTCTCTGCTCCCATATTGTGGAACTCTCTTCCCCAAGAGGTTTTCTTGAACCCAGGTCTGACTATCTTCTGGAGAAGGTGCAAAACCTTTTTATTTAGGTAAGCATTTGACAGACCGGGATAGATAGGATTTGTTTTGAGGGTTTGGATGGAGGGTTGAGGGGTGTTTCTATTGTATAAATTTTAATGTTTTAAATTGTTTTTGTTTCAATTGTTTTTTAATTGTGAGCCGCCCTGAGCTGTGAGGGATAAAGGTGGCATAGAAATAAAATAAATAAATAAAAATTAATTAAATAAAATAACATTGAGTGCAATGTGACCCTGGACTGTGAGCCACTGGAGGATCAAGACGATGGCCCTGGGTATTTGCAGCTCTGGGCTCAGAGGCCACCTGGAATGAATCATTGCAGGGTGTGACTCTAGCAGTGAACTCACACATAACATAAAATCCAACTTTAACTGCTTAACCCGGATTTAGATGTTACTTGTGAGCATAGCCACACTTTTGCCCCCACTTTTCCCCCTGGTTTATCCCCAGGTTTGGCTTCCACTTTCAATCCAATCCTCCAAAGCAGGGAGAATATAACATCCGATTTTGTTGTGTGCACATGATCCCGGTTTTCTTAGTCCTCCGAGGATTACAGAAAATTAAATCAAGTAAATCAAATTGACAACAAAGAAGTTGAGGGGAAATGACACACAAGATGTGTGTGGATGGAGGAGGGTTGAATCACACTTTGCATGATGGGATAGCTTCCAGGTGAGTGTCCCAACCTAGGATTATGCAAATTATTACCAAACCTCAATTACCATGTGTGGGTTCGAATTCTGATTTTAAAACACACAAACTTGGATTTTGTTATTAATTATTATTATTATTATTTATTATAAACATTTGTATAGCGCCAGCCGTGTACCTGGCGCGTTACAGAAGATAGAAATAGACGCGGTACCTGCCTATGCCTTACAATCTAAAAGACAAGGAGTGGGAGACAGGGAGAGGGGACAGTGGGAGAGACAAGGGAGAAAACAAACAAACATTCAGGTGGCTGCGAAGTCTCAGGTGCACGTGGTTGGCTTGGTTACAATCAGGTTGGTTGCAGCAGTCTGCAGAGGAGGGCAGACAGAAGTATTTGGGGAATGACTAGCAGGCATTGGGAAAGGCAGCGAGGAAGAAGTGGGTTGGGGCATGCGGAGCGGCTGGGTTTGCAGGGCTTGGATGAGGGGAGGGGAGGGGGGGCTTGCAGGGAATGGGTCTTGCACTGGCCTCACACCGGCCACAATGGGATGTGGAGTGTCTGGGTGTGCAGGGATCGGATGAGGGGTGGTGGAGGGGAGGGGGGGCTTGCAGGGAATGGGTAAGGGAGCGGGAGGAGGGGGAATAGGCACGGGCGAGAATAAGGGGTAGGTCAGTTGGACAAAGACGGTTGGAGGAGGGAGAGGGAGGAGCAGGGGAGCCAGCAGCAGGATGAGAAAGAGAGAAGGGGGTGAGGGAGTGAGGGAAATATGGGGAGGCATCCTAGGTGGCAACAGTCACTGCAGCAGATCAGGCCAGTGGGTGTCACAGGAGCGATTGTGCAGTGTCCGGTGGTGATGGAAGAGGGGATTGGAAGAAGCCACGTGGCATAGATGTCATCAGGGGGGTGGTTCCTCGCAGACCTCGCACCGGTCTCAAAATGGCCAGCGCCCTTTTGTCGCTGCCTACGGGCTGCCGCCCACTGGGGCAGCTCTCTGGGGTAAAGCAGGCTGGCAGGTTTCCTTAGGAGTGCAGGAGGGGGAGGGGCTGCAGGACTGGGCAGCTGCAGCCTCTTACCTGGAGCAAGCAGCAAAGCAAACTGGAGTCAAGCACCTGTGGGTCTGGGGGGAGGAGCTCACCCTAGAAGAAGGATGTAGTGCAGATACCTGCAATGGATAATTTCTCCCAGCTGAAGCAGAGGAAGCAGCTGCTTCTGAGCCTGAAGGAAATAGAAAGAGGACATGGATAAAAGTCCCGAGTTGGGATCTCAGAAGGGGACCAACATCATGAGGCAATGGCTCAGAAGATAAGTGCCTACTTTTGCGGATGGCGCTTGCCTACTGGGTTCTCCCAGAGTAATCAGGGGAAAAGCTGGGAGCCCAGGGGCCCCTGTAAAGGAATGGCCAGAAAGAATAGGGGGTGGGGGGAAAGCCTTAGGCCAGAACCAGAGCATGGTAAGCTCAGCACTAGAGCTTCTAAATAAGACAGAGGATACCCAGTACCTCAGGGCAGCAACTGGCGGATATCAAAACTGGTGGAAAGCAGAGATTGGAACTATACACCAGTTATTACAAATACAGCGCTTTGTGGAAGAAACTTGCGTTTTTGTATGTGTGATCATAACCCTGCAAGAGCTTATGGTCAGGGCAACCCATCTCGTTCTAGACCTCTTGCTATAACTGGTTTCTGACGCTGGAGACTGAAATGCTGTCTGTAACCATAAAGCACTCACAATCATTACATTCATTCACTTAGGGGGGAAAAAAGAGAACTGCTCAGCCTTCTTTTTGAGCACATGGACATTTTCACTTTGCAGTGGCTTCCATTATGATGGCCAGACAGCAAGCTGTTAGGGAACTTTTATTAGAGTCCTTTGTTACACAGGTTTTTAAAAAAAAATATTTATTTGTATTCAGGGCAGCAGGTTTCTCCTACTCTGTTAAATGATTAAAGCCTGAAAAACAGAAAGATTATCCCCCTTGCATCAGTTCAGAGGCTTGATTCCATTACTGTTATTAGGTTAGTAGTATATTCATCACTGCTCATCACAAGGTTTCATCTTTATAATCTTTCTCATGCTCCATGTGTTACTTAAGGGATTAACAAAGAAGTTTGTAATTTATTTTTGCCTTTTCAGGAATACAAAGCAGAAGCAAACTGTTGATGAAACAGTAATGTTTTGGACCAAACGATGTGTGCTGATGATGACTGGCGCTTTTCAAATGGGACATGGTGGTTAGGGGGAGATGGGTGTGTGCCTGCGGTAGGTGGAGGTGGGTGTGCACTCATTCCAGTGGGTGCACACCCATCTCCCCTCACTTCCACCCATCTCCGTCCACAGAGCAACCGGCATTGGAGCCCATTGCTATGTGCGTGGGTGATGGGTGGAGATGGGTGTAGCACGGAGCACACACGCACTTCTACGGCATTCCCACGGGCTCCTCTACCCATCTGCATGCAGCAAAACTGCATGCAGATGGGTGGGGGAGACTCATGTGAAAAGAGCCTGGGGGGGAGAGGGGGATGAAAGTAACAAGAGTCCGAAGATCGAGTAGGGATCCCTGATGTTACTTCTCAGCCTTTTGTGGTGTGTGACTCACAAAAATAAATAAATTACATATTAATTAAGAGTACAATCCAGCTCCCATTGTAGTCGATGGGAGGTTAGCCATTGATTTTAATGGGAGCTCGATTGCACCCTAAAGTATATATATCTAGGACAAGCAATGTACCTGGCACTAAACAGTCTTTAATTAAAGACAGGTCCCTGCCTGGAGGGACCTAAAATCCAAGAGAAATAAGGGAGGGGAGACAGAGGAGGGGAACACAGAAAGGAACAGGCATACATTCACAAAGCTGGGAAGTTGCGGGTGCAGATGGTAAGCTTAGCTACAGAGGAGAAGGGGGCCCCGAAGAAAGGTCAGTAGAGAAAGTATCAGTGGGGCTGATCTTGTGCACATGAGGTGCACGCACGCAAATGCACATGGTTGCATGGTTTGCACGCAAGCTGCATGCCGAGTGTTTGCATGTGCATACATGCATGCATGGGATTGGCCCCACTGGTCAGACTGTGGGGATAAGGAGCTAGGTTTTCAGGAAGGATTTGGAGGAACAAATGTTTTCAGGGAGGGAATTGCAGGCACTATTTATTTATTTACTTTTGACTTTTAGTACCCCGCACCCATCCTGCCTCAAGCAGCTCAGGCTGGCTAACAAAAAAATTAATAAAAACATAAACATATAATTATAAAACCCCATAAAGACAAGACATCATAAAAACTTTCTGGAGCTAAACCAGAACCCCCCCAACCCCCCCCCCCCATCTGTCTCCCTTGCCAAAAGCCTGGTGGAACAGTCAGGTCTTACACTGTCGACGGAAGGAGGGAAGATCTGGGGGCAAATGAACCTCTACCAGGAGGGAGTTCCACAGACTCGGAACGGCCACCAAGAATGCCCTCTCTTTCTTCATCTTTGACTCACCCCTTTCTTTTAAACCCTACATCGACTCTGCTGCCAAATCCTGTCACTTCTCCCTCCATAACTTTGCTAAGATTCGCCCTTTTCTCTGTGTCTCCTCTGCCAAAACCTTGTTCATGCCCTGCTCATCTCTCGCCTCGATTACTGTAACCTCATCACTGGCCTCCCTCTCTCTCACCTTTCTCCCCTTACCTCCCTCCAAAACTCTGCTGCCAGGGTCATCCATCTCACCCTTCGCTTTGACCACATGCAGCCCCTCCTCTCCTCTCTTCACTGGCTCCCCCTTCCTGAACAAATCTTGCACAAGCTCCTAGTCTTCACCTATAAAGCTCTTCACAACTTTGCTCCCACCTACCTCTCTGTGCTAATTTCCCTCCGTACTCCAGTCCGTGAACTTCACTCTTCCTCTGTCCCTTCGCTTGCCCTCCCACCTCTCCCCTGCTCCCATAACTGCCTTTGTCCCTTCTCCCTAGCTGCCCCCCATGCCTGGAACTCCCTCCCTGCCCACATCCACCTCGCCCCTTCCCTTCGTACCTTCAAATCCCTCCTCAAGACCCACCTCTTCCGCTCTGCCCTCCCCGACTCCTCGCTCCCCTCACCTAACTCCTGCTGATACCCTCCATTCAATACAATCTGTTACCTGAGGTTTGTTTATTCATATCCTCACCACACGGACCAGTCAGCCATTATTCTTGATGTAACCAAGCCAAGCGCGTGCACCTGGGACCTCGCATCCTCGTGAATGTTACACTCCTTGTCTATCCCTCTGTTCCCCTTCCTTCATCTCTCCCGCCCCCCATCTCTCAGATTGTAAGCCCTAGGGCAGGGACCGTGTCTATTCCATTACTTTGTAAAGCACCAGGTACATTGCTTTCACTATATAAGTGCTTGCTAATAATAATAATTAATAATTAATAATGGTTTCTCCCTTCGACACCCAGGGGACCTCCAGAAGGATGCTCCTGGCAGACCGCAGGGTTTGATCCAGTATCCGGGGAGTGAGGTGGGTCCCGCAGGTAAGTGGGGCCCAGACTGAATAGGGCTTTATAGGTCAAGGCTAACACCTTGAATCGTGCCTGGAAGACTATGGGTAGCCAGTGCAATGAACAGAGCACCGGTGTTATATACTCCTAGTGCTCCATCCTCGTAAGGAGATGGGCCACCATGTTTTGCATCAGCTTCAGTCTCTGAACCATCACCAAGGCTAGCTTCATGTCGAATGCGTTGCAGTAGTCCAGTCTTGAGGTGATGAAGGCATGGATGATAGTGGCTAGGTCAGAGTCTGAGATGTACAGCTGAAGCCTCCATATCAGACGTAGTTGACAAAGTGCACCTCACCACTGCCACCACCTGAGCATCCCGGTGAAGCTGTGACCCAAGGAGCACCCCCAGACTCCGAACATGGGGGGCCATGAAGGGACAAACCCCATAAATGATGGAAGTCACCAACTCCTATGCCACTCCAATCAACATCACCTCCATCTTGTCAGGATTCAACTTCAGATGGCTCGTCTTCATCCAGTCCCCCACAGCTGCCAGACACTGAGTAAGCACTGAGACTGCCAGGCCTGGGTGAGTTGAAAAAGAGAGGTAAAGTTGGGTGTCATCAACATATTGATGATGCCAAACATCAATCCCCCTCATGACCTAGCGCGCCCCCTCCAGAAGGGGAAGGGACCAGTTAGGATGGTCCGCCCTCGGAGGCTGATGGAACCCCAGTGGTTCCAGGAGGTCCTGAGGGAGCTTACCCTGGATGTGGATGGTCACTCTGTGGATGAGCTGGTCCGGCATTGGAACAGCTTGCTGGAGGAGGCCATTGACAGGGTGGCTCCGAGGCGCCTTCTGCCTCGGTCTCGTCACCGCAGGACCCCTTGGTTTACTGAGGGGCTGCGGTGTATGAAGCGTGTGGGCAGGAGGCTAGAGCGACGCTGGCGTCGGACTCGGTCTGTCTCCGATCGTCTTCTCCATAGGGCCCATTTGCGGTCCTATGTGGAGGCTGTGAGGACGGCGAGGAAGGAATTCCTCGCCGTCCTCATAGCGTCTGCGAAGTCGCGTCCAGCGGAGCTGTTTCGGGTGGTGCGGGGGCTGGTTAGTCCGGCCTCCCTCCGCCTGGATGGGGACTTGTCCCGGGCCCGCTGTGAGGAGTTTGTCATCTACTTCGCAGACAAGATCGCTCGGATTCAGGCCGATTTCGACGCTGGGTTGATAGCAGTAGGGGAAGAGCGCGGGGGGGCGGAGGGTCCGTCTGGTCCATCTTTATGGGGTGAGTTTCAGGAAGTGACGCCGGCCGATGTGGTGGATGTCCTGGGGTCTGTGAGGGCCACGTGTTGTCAACTAGATCCGTGCCCGTCCTGGTTAATAAAAGCTTCCGGGGAGACGTTGGGGACGGTGCTGGCGAGGGTGGTGAATGCGTCCCTTCGGCAGGGGAGGTTGTCGCCTTGCTTAAAAGAGGCTGTGGTGCGCCCCCTGCTGAAAAAACCATCGTTGGACGTAGACGCGCTCGCCAGCTACCGACCTGTCTCTAACCTTCCCTTTTTAGGGAAGGTTATTGAGCGGGCAGTGGCGCTCCAGCTCCAGGGTCATCTAGATAATATCGGGCTCCTTGACCCTTTTCAATCTGGGTTCCGCCCCGGCTATGGCACCGAGACGGCGTTGGTGGCCTTGGTGGACGACCTCCGCCGGGAGATGGATGCGGGATGTTCGACATTTCTCATCCTGCTCGATCTCTCGGCCGCTTTTGACACCGTGGACCATGGGCTGCTGTTGAGACGACTGCGTGACCGGGGGGGTCTGGACGGGACTGTTCTTGAATGGTTCCGTTCATTCCTCTCGGGGAGGAGCCAGCGGGTGGTGTTGGGGGAGGAAACATCGAGCCCCCGCGCCTTACCGTGTGGCGTTCCGCAGGGATCGATCTTGTCTCCATTATTATTTAACATCTATATGCAGCCCTTGGGGGAGGTCGTGAGAGGGTTCGGGGTGCGATGTCACCAGTATGCTGATGATACTCAGCTGTACCTCTCGTTTTCTACTGACCCAGACCCTGCTGTCTCGGTGCTATCCCAATGTTTGGAGGCCGTGGCGGATTGGATGCGGCGGAGCAGACTGAAGCTCAACCCAGATAAGACGGAGGTGATGGTGGTGGGGAGGGCGAAGGGGGTGGTGGCCCCCCTGGTTGGGGGGGTTTGCCCCCCTGTAGCTCAGCAGGTCCGGAGTCTGGGGGTCATATTGGACGCAGACCTGCGGCTGGAGCGGCAGGTGGAGGCAGTCGCTAAGGCTGCCTTCCGCCAGCTTTATCTGGTACGTAGGCTGCGTCCGTATGTCTCTGGCCCGGACCTGGCCTCCCTCATCCATGCCTTCGTCACCTCGCGGCTCGACTACTGCAACGCGCTCTACGTGGGGCTTCCCTTGTTCTTGGCCCGGAGGCTGCAGCTGGTGCAGAATGCGGCGGCTCGTCTTCTTACGGGGACGGGTCGCCGGGAGCACATTACACCGGTGCTCCGAGCGCTGCACTGGCTGCCGATAGTGTGCCGGGCCAAGTTCAAGGTCCTAGTGATGATCTATAAAGCCCTATACGGCCTTGGCCCCTCTTACCTTAGGGACCGCCTCGCCCTTCGCGCCCCGGAACGGCTCCTGCGGTCTGCCGGGGGTGCCCTCCTGGAGGTCCCCCGTGTTAAGCGGGGGGCCACGATGGAGCGAGCATTCTCGGTGGTAGGGCCGCGGCTGTGGAACTCCCTTCCGGAGGAAGCTCGCCTGGCCCCAAGCCTTTTGACATTTCGGCGGAACTGTAAGACCTGGCTGTTTGCCCAGGCCTTTGGGAGGGAGGGGGGGTGATTTTAATCCCCCGCCCATTTATTTAATTATGACTGTTTTTCTAGCCCTGTTTGTTGTATTTTATATTGATTTTTAATTGAATTTTAATTGTTTTTACCATTGTTGTTAGCCACCCCGAGCTGCATTGCAGGAGGGGGCGGGATATAAATTTGAAAAATAAATAAAATAAATAAATAAATATATGACCTCCTCCAAAGGCTGCATATACATGTTGAACAAGAGAGGGGACAGAATAGAACCTTGCAGAACTCCACACGTGAGGTCCTGGGGAGACCAAGAATGCGCTTCCAACATCACATCCTCGGTCCTACTGGACAGAAAAGAGCATAACCATTTGAGAACAATTCCTCCCACCCCAGCCTGGTCCCACAAGCAGGACACCAACATCTCATGATCAACCATGTCAAAAGCAGCTGATCGATCTAACTGGATCAGTAAGGTAGATCAACCCTGATCCAGGTCATGATGAAGGCCATCAACCAAGGCTGCAAGCATAGTCTCAGCACCATAACCCGGGTGAAAGCCAGCCTGCAAGGAATTGAGAGAACTGATGCAGTCCAAATGCCCCTGAAGCTACTGAGCCACCACCCATTCAATGACCTTCCCTGAAAAAGAGAAGGTTAGAGACGGGCCGATAGCTGGTGAGGGAGTCAATGTCAAGTGATGGCTTCTTGAGCAGAGGTCGCACCATAGTCTCCTTAAAGCACCCTGAGACTCTGCCCTTCCAGAGGGAGGCACTGACTATTCCAGTCAGTAGTGTCCCCAATGTCTCCCACCTGGCCTTGACTAACTAGGACAGGCATGGGTTTAATTCACAAGATGTGTCTCTAACCACCCCAAGGACATCCCCCACATTAGCGGATGACACCCACTGAAATTGACTCAATAGATCTGGAGAAGATAGGGCATCCATATTCCATAACCTCTGGTCCTCCTACTGCAGAAAATGCAACATCGAAGTCATGGTGAATGCAAGCGATTTTATCCACAAAATAGTCAATAAATATGTCACAGCAAGCGCTGGAAGATTCCAGCTCCATGCAGACAGAGGCCGGATTGACCAGCCTCCTCACCACCCAGAAAAGCTCAACTGGACAAAACTCCATGGATGCTATGAGAGCAGCAAAGAACCTCTTTTTCTTTGCTGCCCTCACAATCATGGCATACGTTTTTAAACTAGCTCTATGCTGCAATCTATCATCTTCAGTGCAAGTATGATGTCACCACCACTCTAGCCACCTTCCTTCCTGCTTCAGCTGCTGAAGGTCCTCTGTATACAACGGGGACATGTGTTGCTGATGCCCAGGGAGTGGACACATAGGAGCTGTCAAATTGATGGCCTCAGTCTACAAGGTGTTCCAGAGAGTCATGAAGTCATTGAGTGAACGACTTCAAGGTCAGAGGGTATTACCCGAAGAGTGTTCAGGAACCTTTCTGGTTCCATAAGCCTCTGGGAATGGACCAGCACCTTTCCAGGGGCTGACATGCTCCAGGAAACCAGCCTTCAGGAGGTAATGGTCCGTCCATGACAAGGGCACCACCGAAACATTCCACACCAACAGATCCCCTGCACAAGGGGCAGCATGGGAGAAGGCCGTTCTGTCAAATGATATAGGAAATACAAATTTACAGTAGTAAGGATACTTTTAGATGTGACAGGTCCGGAGACCCACCACACTCAATCACAGACGGGGATCGTTTCGGATCCCGGTCAGGAATCAGTCCGGCTGTCCATCAGACATGCCAGCCTGATTCCTACTGGGGATTGGGGAGGGGCTGCGAGGCACAATGTGCAGCTGCAGAGCCCCCCCCCCGTGCTCCTCCGACCGCCCATCCTCCGGGAGATGGGCAGGCACAGCGGCCAATCCAGCCGCTGTGCCCAATCCCGTCCTGTGATCAGGATCACAGTCCGGGTGGGCTGAAGGTAACAGACGTTACCTTCAGCCCTTTCCAGATCATGGCCACTGTGATCACGGTTTGGACCCGATCCCACCACGATTCTGGAACTCCGGGTGGCCCATTCCGGCCACCCGGAGGTCCAGAATCATGGTCATTGTAATTCCCGCCAGAGATTCACTGGGGTGAACATCTGGCAGAACTCACAACAGACGTTACGGGAATCACGGCCAACACAGAGGATTCACTGTGGTTGACCGTGATCTCATAATGTCTGAAATTACCCAAAGTCAGATTTTCCATAAACACATTGTGAAGGGAGCTTCTCTTCATGTACATTTAAGCAGAGACATGTTTTCCTCTCTTTTCTCACTTTTATTCTCTTCCCTCACTAAATATTAGAAGGAGAGACTGAAAAAGATGTTTAAAAAAATTTAAAAAAAATCTTGCCCTTTTAAGGTTAAGAATTCATTTGGTTTTAAAAGAATCAGGCCTGTAGCAAAAGGACACTGGGTCGGGGCACTGTGCTCCATCCCCTTTTCCCCAAGACCAATTTTTTACCATTGCATTCCCCCTCCCCCCAACAGCGTATGGTGACAATTCATAAGTTGCTAAAACCAAGAGGTTCAGTACAGAGAGTCGACAGACATGGGAACAAGGCTGCCCCTAAACCGTACAGGATGTGCACAACCAACTGACTGCAGCTTTATTGGTTGCCTGTATCTGAAATCAGTATGACTTGTCAATTAAAGCCTTGCTTATGGCTGCTGATGAATCGGGACAAGTGGACAGTATGCACTGAGGCAGCACCACTTCACTTTGTCTCTCTTCAAATTTGTTGAACACCTCACTATTTTTAGTGAGATAGTAGAACGCCTGTTTCATTATAATAATATGATGTATGCATTGTAACATGAACATTCAAATGTTCTGCATTGCTACAGAGGACAGGACTAAATGTAATGGGCTGGGCTCAAGTTACAGGAAGGCAGAGTTCAGTCAAATTACAGTAAAAAGTTCCTCACAGTAAGAGCTGTGTGGGAATGGAACAAATTGCTGAGGGAGGTTTTAGGCTCTCCATTGCTGGATGTTTTCAAAAAGAAGCTGGCCAGCCAGCTGTGTCGGAGATGATGTAGCATCCAAGCAAGGAGCTGGACTAGATGACCCCCAAATAGAGCTAAAATACTTTTAGTACTGGCAGGTGACACCTACATTTTCAGGTACTTTGTCCGGTACCCAACAGGTTACCTAGGTACTGACTGGGCAAACAGGAAACCAAGAAGTTGGTAACTTCTGTTACTGGTTTTTTAAATTTTCTGATAACCGATTGGTAATATATTGAGTCAGCAACCCCCAAAATGGGGATGGAAATAATACAAACAAACCAACACAGGACTGGAAGTTGATTTTCCGGGACCAGAACTTGACTGTCCAGGAACAGTAGGCACTTTTCCAGGACAGAAAATCAATAAATGTCTGTCAAAAGTTGATAAATCTATAAGGAAGTAAAAAAAAAAATGGTACCAGAAGTTGACATTCTGGGACTGGAATTCGACATTCCAGGACATCAGTATATGAATTGGGTCACAATCAGGTACCAATCTGTACCCAGTATTATTGGGTCAATTGGGTACTGGAAATTTGTCAGGTATACCTGTTTTTGCCATTACTCATTTGAGCTCTACCCACAATATCCCTTCCAACTCTAAGATTCTATAATACACAGAGAATATTTGTTCCCTTCTGTACCTTCTGCCAGGTCAATAGTTCTCAAACTTTTTAGCATTCCCACCCCCCCTTCCTATTGACTGTGGTAGTTAAGGTCACTCTTCCCATTTCTCACATATACACATACCTACCTACCTCCCCCCTCTCTCCTCCTCCTCTTCCCATTCCTGTTGTTTTTCCCTCCTGTTGTTCACCTCCCTCCCTCTCTCCACCCTTCTGCCCATAAGTGTGAGATAGACCTTTCAATCTTGCTAAATGGTTTGGAAAGAGAACCTCAGTACCTGCAGAAAATTTAAAAATAGGAGATATACTTCAGAATTCAATTTACTCTGCATTAATTTAAGATCTGATACTCATTATCTCTATTAACTGCTTGTTTTATCTAAACCACTAAAGAGTCACATGAGTGGAAAGAAAATTAAGAGATTTCAGATTTGTTGCTCTAAGCAAAATGACGTCCTTATCTAATCTAACAAGAGGTTGGATGAGTTGCCCTGTTTAATAATCTCTGCATCCCAAATTTCCCTTGTATTAAAAAATTAACATATAGAGTCTGGAGCATTTATCTTAGTATAATCAGAAAAGTTTTATACAATGCCACTCTAAAACCAAAAATTTTATGGAAACGTTTGCTAGAGGCAAAAGTGGATCTTCAATTACATGCTTGAGAGTGACCTTTTAAATTCTCTATAGGATATGCATGAATAGTAAAAAACAAACAAGCATTTTAACTACACCACCTGGGCCTATGATCATGCCACTCCTATGAGGTAAGCAGTGTTGTCTCCATTCAGTACTTGACTGTGGGAAACAAATTTTGGTAAACAAACATACAACTCTGCTTTACATGAAACAAGTTTTCTCCTTTCCACCTGAAAAGATGAGTGAGAAAATTAGTCTGTCACCTGTATCTTTTCAGATGTTGCATGATGCTATCACTTTCTTCATCAGTTAACAAAACTCCAGAATAGGGGTGAGTGAAATGCAGCAAGTTCAACAGTATATGAAAGAAGAGAATGAAAACAGTGATAATATGCAAAAAGATATTCATAGGAATAATACAAAGCAAGAAAATTTAGAGTAACTGAATATAACACTTATGGTTAATGAGACAGTAGTTGTATTTATGTTAGATACCAGTGCACAAGTAAATAAAATATCAGAGAATAACTTTAAAAATGAGACCGATATTGAGTAAATGTGGTGATATAGGAGTAAAGTGTTATCGTGAGAATAAAATGAATACTCTTAGGACTTGTATATTAGAAGTAAAATGTAAAATTAAAAGGAACTTCTAAAGTTTATAGCAGTTAAAGGTAATGGTATATCTGTATTACTTTTTAAAATTTGTACTGAGGTTCAGGTAATTCACAGAATATATAATCAGACAAAAATTCAGAGAGATGAATTTGCAGATGTATCTGAAGGTATAGGAAGACTGAACAGAAACTAAAAATTTGAATTGACCATATTAGGTTATACAAACATGCACCTAGAAATGCCACATTATTCTTATGTTATAAACTAAATGAAGAACTAGATAGAATGGTAACTTTAACATTTTTTGAATAAGCCCACGTAATGGTCACCTATTCTATAGTTATAGTAGAGAAAAAGAATGAGACAATTAGACGTGCTTAGATCCTAAAGAGAACATCTCCCAGTTTCATCCAGACAGGAGATTTTGGGGAAAAAGACAGGAGCAAGATATTTTTCAACCTTACATGCATCATAAATATAAATATATTATAATATAAATATATTAAATAAATAAAGATTTTTGCAAATACCTCCAGAGGAGACTAGCAACTGGTTATGCACTTTTAATACACCTTTCGGAATATATTGCCTTATAAGACTTCCATTTGGGCTATGTTCTGCACCATGGGCTTTTCATAAGGGAGTGCAACAAATGTTGAGGCTGTCAAAGGATCTAAAGTTTATATTGATGATGTAATGATATGGCATAAAACTATAAAAGAACATATACAAGATTTAAAAAACCATTGAGTAGAGTGTGAGAGGCTGGATTAATGTTAACTAATAGTAAATGCAAATGTAAAGTAAATAAAATACATTATTTGTGAGAAGTGTTAGCCCCCAGAAATGTTAAAATTGATGCTGAAAGAGCCAGAGCTTTTACAAACAGGACAGTGCCAAAAATTAAGGGAGTACAGAAATTGTTCGGTATAATAAACTTTATAGGAAAGTTCACTCCAAATCTAGCAGAAGACTCTTAGGGTGCAGCCACATGAGACACCTTAGGCAGGCTAAACCTTGGGCAGCCTTAACCCACTCTGGGAAGCTGTATCATGTGATACAGTAGACCCAGTGGGGGTCTGACAGTGGCCAGCCTACCCAGCTGCTCAGCTCCCTGCACTGTTCCCACAGTGTGGCAGGTACTGGATGGCTGAGCCTGTCATGCTCCTGCATGGTAATCAGGCCCTTCGCAGCTTGTGTGACTGTACTCTAAGAATTAGAGAGCATTATTAGGAAATAATAGGTAGTGGTGTTTGGAAGAAAATTATCAGAAATAATTGATAGACTGAAGGAATTAATTAAAAAAGCTGCATTATTATTATTATTATTATTATTATTTTGGATAATGATAGAGAAATCAAAATATCATCTGATACATGAAAGGAAGACTTTAGGTGCTACATTATTTAAAAATAGGGAGCAAGCTGGAGACCAATGCTATATGCATCAAGAGCAGTGAATAAAGCAGAAATTCATTATGCATATATTGAGAATGGCTGTTTTCACACGGATGCCCCCCCTCGCACACATGTGTGGGTCGGGGTGCACCTGTGCAAATGTATTGCAGGTATGTGGGGGGAAATCAGTGGGTGTCTGTGGGAATGCCACAGGCGGTGGGTGAGGATGCATGCACGCTCCCACACTCCGCCCACCTCCCATGCATGGAGCAACGGGCACCAATGCCTGAAGGTCCGTGCGTGGAGATGGGTGGAGGTGGGTGGGGATCTGTGAGAACGCATCCCCACGTATCATCCCATCCCCCCCCCCCCACGCACTTGTGACAGTTAGAAAAGGGTCAAAGAAGAACTGGCTATAGTGTTTGCCTGTAAAAAAAAATCATGTAAATATTGATGGAAGGAAACTTGTGATAGAAAGATGTCTTAAACCCATTTGTGAATATGTTTGTTTTGAAAACTGATATATCTTCTAGATAACAAAGATTATTTTTTCCAATTAGTTATATAATTTTCAATTAATTTATGGTTGTGACAAATCATTTGTGACAGCAGATATGTTGTCCAGGGCACATGAGGAGAAGTAAAGCATTTCTGATTAGTAAATTTGCTTACAATATCTTCGAGACAAATACCTAGGTCAGAAAATATGTGGGAAGTGTTTCGAGAGGCAGCTAAACTAGGGCTGTAGCGGAATGTCGCAGTGGTAGTTAATTCTGCCGGAAACAGCGTTTCCGCAATTAGTGGTACGGCGTGGCAGAGGCTTTCATTCCGCTAGTTTCATTCCGCTACTTCCGCAGTTCCTCTAATTTCATTCCGCAACTTCCACAGGCTTCGCAAAATAGTGGAAACATGACATTTTCGCTACTTCCGCCATTCCGCCAGCACCACAAAATAGCGGAACAGCGGTTTTCCGACAGTTTTCGCAATTTTTCTGCAATTCCACAATTTGCAGAATGCCGGCGGGATTAGCGGAATGTCCGCAGAAAATCCGCAGTGTGGCGCAGGCAATTCGGATATGGCAGAATGGAATCGCGGCGCGGTAACAGCTCCTGCCGCATCAGCCCTAAGCTAAACATGATGAGACCAGAAGAGAGAAGTGATGGTGCAAAGTTAATGCTGTGGTGCAGTGTGTGTCGTGTCTGGTAGTTGCAGTAATGTTAAGAGTGTGTTTCTGGGTGAAGGAGAAGGAGGATATGTATTGTCAGATGGCTAAATATTTTATATTCTTTCTTCATAACAGAATTTTTGGATATTACTATACAAAGACTTGGTGAACAGAGTTTGGGGTTCAGCCATCCAGTACCTGAAAATATGTGACAAGTAACCAGCTGTGAAAACACAGTTACCTAGCATCCAAATTTCAGACGCCAAAAGGCAGAGACAATATTTTGAACATCAAATTGTTGCCATAAAAATTTCATCTCCAGTACTCCACTCAATTAAAAATTTTACCAAAATATTTGCAACTTGAAATCAAATTTCAACATAGAGCTCCAATTTCAATTTGGATGACATTTTGATACAGTTCTAACATATTTTTCTAATATATTTTTCAGCCTGCTTAGTTCAGTCAGTCAGATTAGGGATCAAGGAAATTTGCTATAAAATTTACAGGGGAAGACACACTCTACCTTAAACCACCCATGCCCTTTGTGGCCCTCCTGTATATGTTCAGAAAACAAACAGGAATTCATTCTCCTCTACATTTTTTTTCTCTCCCTGTCTTTAGAGTGAAAAAAAAAGTGGTGCAGTATTAAAGCATGAGGATTACATGTACATTTCAGTGTTCTTCAAACATATGTGTCAGGTATATACTGTCCGATGCTCATAGCAGTGTGAATTTTTAAAGCTATTTTTATTTATTCCTTTTTAAGCTAAAGTTATACCCCAATAAATTGTGTAGCTGTGTACGGTATCTGTCTGGAATGAATCCAAACCTGCTTGGAAAACTAAATAAGAGACAGCAGAGCTATTACTCCTGAAAAAAGACTATAGAGTCATTTAAATGCCTACCAGAGGCAATTTTAAACTAAATAGGAGAGGGAAGGAAAATAAGCTCCATACAGGTTGAGAGGCTAAGAAGAGGAAGAAGATTATAATGAATACAAACAATCTAAACCTTTAAGCCATGTTATCATTTACCTCTTTCAGTTTACGTATTATAGAGGTAATTCCAAGGGTAAAAAATAGAAGAATTTTTGTGCCTTTGTGAGTCAACATTTAAAATTCTGGTGCAACAGATTCCTCGGGTATCTTAGCTTTCACAGACTCATCTTGGGTACAAAAGCTACAGTCATGAAACCACCTATGTAAAGTATTTACAGGATTGTGTCCAAAGTTTAGAGAAGGAAAGGGGACCCCACAGACCCCTGGAACATTTTAAAAGTTTAAAATCAAATGCACCTTTATAGCACTGATCATAACGTGTTACTCAAGTTGCCACATTTTCATTATCATTATTGCTTTATCAAATTAGTGCATGCACATTTCCGTATATTTTTGCATGTCCATCAGAATTTACCTCGATCTTGGTTATGGGTTTGTATAAGTTTATAGTTGTGCGCCTCTTTCCCTCGTGGGTCTTTACCGCCACCGCCACAGTGTCAGGTGTGAATGTGTCCTGAGTTTGCATAGAACCGTGCTTCTCCTTTGGACCCAATCCACACCTGAGTACCGATCCCGCACAATGCACCCCAACAACGATCCTGCAGCAGCTCTCACTGCCCCCACTTTTGGACTGCTCCTTCTCCCTCCTGCCATGGGGAAGGGGTGGGGCTTGGATCCATACTCTTTGGAAGCTTGCTCTGTTGGGCCAGCTTATTACTGTTGGCAGAGCTGTAGGCCCATGCATTTGTAGCAGAGCCTCTTGGAGATGTGATTTGTGGGGTGAAATAGGTGGGACTAGGATAGGGAGGGGGGAGGTCCCGAGGGCAGCTTCAGGTGTGAGGTGGGTGCAGCGCGAGGGTTGGAGCTGCCTGGTGAGAGGAGGCAGCAGGGAATGGGTTGGGGTGGGAATTGGGGTTTGGGACGGGAGGGGAGTTGGGTGTCTATATTTTCCTTCAAGTGGACTGCTATTGGGTTGATGTTTGCTATATATTTAGATTATGTATTTGTATTTGTATTGTTTTTCATTTGTGAATATAAGCTGCTACGAGACACCTATGGTGTAGTCTGCGGGGTACAAAATTAAAATGAAATTAAAAAATGAAAATGAAAAAATGCCCCAGCCTGTGCTCCTATTTATCTGGCTTCTTGTCTCTTCATGGTAACTAGTGGTCCTTCCTAATCACCTGCTCTTAGAAGGTAGTTAGAAAATTTCCCCTCAATTTCTTTTTCAGAGTTTACAACATCTGTGGCAACTTTTCCATCACAGCAACTTCCCTTTTGGTGGGAGGTAGGAGATAGGATTGACCCTCCAGTTGGGATAGCGTCTGAGTAACACCAATGCAGTAAGTACAGAGTGTGGCTGGCTGCTCTTTTGTTTTGTTTTTTGGTCTAGGTTCATGCACAAAGCATCCTATGCAGCTTCATTCCAAAGCCGTTTGTACTGGCATTCAGTTTGTTTCTGGTGAAATTCAAAGTGTTGTTTTTGCTGTCTAAATCCCTTTGCAATTTGAGCTCTGGGTACCTTAGAGATCAGCTCTCACCTTTCCCCAGTTCTAATTTAACTCATCAGTTGTGATTAGCGAGGACACACACTTGAGCTAACAGCCCTGTGATTTGTATGTCTGAGAGCAGGTGACATTCATTTCCCAGTGGAGAGTGCTTGAATTGGCTTTCCCTACTGGTCTGATACAGCCCAATTTGTTTACACCAAGGACATGCTGCAAATCCAATATTTTTGCTCAAACTTGTTATAAAACAGGGAATTGAATATACAGGGGTCAATTTTTCACCTTCCTTTTTGACTGACGAGATTATTCCTTATCTTGGTTTTGGCATTGAATTAATTTTGGAGTATTAGTTTCGCCTATATTTTTTATTGTGAATGCCCCAAAGACCTGATCCCAATAACCACTCTCTTTAATGAACAGTCTCTTGGAGATAATATAATAATCACACACATTCCACTAAATACCACTTTAAACTACAACTGAAATGAATAATGGGAATAGAGCTTTGAGTCTGATTCATTAATTCTTTTTCCGGAACAAATATCCAAATTTTAATTAACATGAAATTTGTCAAATTTGCTATTATTTATATACTGCTCTGTGTTCAAAGTGCTTTTCATCCATATCTAGTTCACTTTCACGGTGTCCCAGGAAGATAGATCATTATTATTCCCATTTGACAGATGGAAACTGAGAATGAGATAGAGTGATTTGCCCAATGTCTAAAACAGGATTTGAACTGTGGTCTCTGAGGTCCAAAGCCAACACCTCATCTAAGCCTAAAATCTTTGTTAACTTGGTACTTTAATTTATTACTTGGTTAGTTCAGCTTTGCTTCTGTTTGAATTAGCCAATCAACTCTCGTTTTGGGCTCTACTTCAGAGCTTTTCATTGCACTCCTGTGTTCAGTCTAGCAAAGTCCCCCATATAGTGTGCCACAACTGGTTACATTTACAGTGGCTGGGTGTCAAGCAATCAGACTTGCTCCAAAATCCTGAGAGCTGGATTTACTATACCAAGCCATAAGAGTCACTGCTGCATGGATCCACCAATCGCTAAGCCCTACTCTACAAGCAGGGCCAGACCTATTTATTTAATTAATTAATTTTAATAACTTCTACCCCACCCCATCCTCACAGCAGCTCACGGCACCTTACATAATTTAAAACAGATAAAAATATACCCCCCAAAAAAGGGTTTTGTTTTTTTACAAATAGTCCAGTAAAGATAGCAAGAAATGCATGCAAACGTTACAATTCTTGCAAAATAAATGATTTGTTGAGACACCAATCAGACTACCTACCATAGGAAACAACATACTAAAAGTTGCAACGTCCAACTCGATACAAAACGTGTTTTTTTGGCCCCCAATTATCAGGCTGACCTTTCCACAGTGTGGATAGGGGCAAGCACCTCAGGCACCACAGTCCATCCTCCAGCCAACCGTATGGTCTTCAAAGGTCAAATGCAACTGTTGAGGCCTCTTCTCAGGCTCTGACAAGGGAGGGGAAATAATCTAACCAAACAGGAAGTTAATAGTTCCCACTTCCTGTTGGATCAGAGCACGGCATTTCCCCTTCCTAGAACCCAACAAGAGGCCTCAGAAGCCAGCACTGGGACTTTGAAAGCTTCACAAGTAGCTGAAGGGCAGTTAGTCCAGTAATCTTGATGTACTTTGGTTGGCTTCTTGGTTTCTTAGACAGCCATGACCTCGTTGGAATGGTACGATGCAAACTATAATGGTTGGCGATCATCCAGGTAAAGCAAGTATAGCCTTCCTCCCAATGATTGACCTCTCTACAAGTGATGAAAGCTGTATATACTCAACCTTAATGTTTATCAGCACACAGGCTCATCAATATGACTTTACACCCATCATGACATTTGACCAACCACTGTGGTGGAAAGCTATGAAAATAATCTCTTCAGTGCCAACTGAAAGCGTTGTGGCAAATTTTGTATTGAAGCTTGGTGGCTTTCACACTCTGCATTTCTTAGGATGTATAGGCCACATAATGGATGGATCTGGGCTGCGTGAAGTGATGGAACTTTTTTATGCATAAAATACTGTTCCACACCTTCTAACGGGAAAAGCAGTTTCACACTGTATCAGAGCACATAATATAATTGACTTCACCCTTCATGCTTTACTATTCAATTCAATTTTATTCAGCTAGCTTTTGCCATAGCCACATTCATAAAACATATATATCCACATATACAATATAAAATAACATACAATGTGACAAAATGACATCACAAAATCCAACAATCAGGATAATCCAAAATATTCCAAAAACTCCAAGGAGTTATATTATACACTCTCCTGCACAGAGGTTACACAAACAAAACCAGCCAGAGCTGGGAAATTGCTGCCTTGCTCTTCTGCAGGGGGGGGGGGGACTCTCGGCCAGGCTTGTCCTCTGAAATCATAAACTAAACTAACCCACAGTAAACTGCAAATATCATTTAAACAATGATTTCAGTAATCAATTATTGTACACCAGTTCCACTGGTAGAAGACCATGGTATCCAACCACAATACAAACGCCCTCATAGGTTATCTTCATCGCTTGCACTAAGCTCCTCCCTTTTTTGGTGGCCAGGTAAACAAAGGTAGCGACCACACATGCCACTTCCTTATCCTTTTGTGGAGAGTATTTGCTCTAAACGGAGCTGGTCAGGCAGATATATATATGGATGCTCTTGCCACAAAGGTAATAACCAAACCTGCCTAAGTTCTTCATAAAGAGGACAGTAAAAGATAATATGCGAAATATCCTCCAGGTGACTGTCACTACATACACAATTACAATTTGCAAAAGGCTGTTTTATGTATCTTCTTTGTGTGATGGCAGATTTTACTAGCTGCATACAACATTTAGACAGCCATTCCAAATAGGACTCAAAGCCATGAATTTGTTTAATTCAGTGGTAATTAGGTGCGACTTTCCAGTCCATCAGAGCAGCAATATCTTCTTGTTTCCCAATATCTAGCACCCTGGATTGAATGATATTTCCTATACTAACCCAATCTTTGGTGAGTAGGTATTCCATGGATAGCCTTATACTTCTCAGCTGTTGCAAGATCTTGCTTACCCACGAATACAGGGGGCTCTGTTTCTGCTCTAGTTCTTCTTGTAAGCAGATAGATGTCAAGCATGATGCCTCCCTGGTGCAAAGTTTGGCCCAATAACATAAACTCTTTATTGTAATCTGATTCAAAATAGAGCTTACTCCAGTTTCTGCCCTGAGAACTGATCCTGGGATCGCTTGCGGAAGCTCCAGGATACTACGCAAAAACTTATTTTGCACAACTTCAAGCTTGGCACAGCAGGATCCATCAATTATCTCTGCCCCATATGTAACCAAACTTTTGACTTTGGCCTTGTATACTCTAAGGGCTTGAGAGATTGGGGCCTCTAAAGACCCAGCAACAAACTTTATAATACCTCTGGATGCAACTGATGCTTTTATTGCCATCTCTTTTACGTGCCTATCCCATTTGAGGTTATTAGAAAAATTCAAGCCAAGATAGACATAATTGTCAACCTGGAGTAAAGACTCATCCTCAAACTTCCACTGGTACACCTCTCGCTTGCCACCAATAACCATTTTCTGGGATTTCTTAGAATTAACCTGCAGCATATTGGTATTACAGAACTCCTTCAGTTTGTCCAATTGATATATCCAGCCTTTCCTGGTTTGCGACAATACCACGATGTCATCGGCATACATCAGGGCCGGTATTGCCCTGTTCTTAATCTTGAGGGGATGACCTTCTTCCTCTCATGCTTTACTAATGCATGACATGTTCAAACCTGAAGATTTCTTGGACTCTGGCCAGTGTTTGTCACCAGAAGATGCAGCCTCTGAACGGTATTTGTCACTAGAAGATGTTACAGACCTGAAGATTGTCTATGACAGAAAAATGACAGGCAAGGTGGATGTTTGTGATGCTTGCTTATCTCCTAATGTCAGGAAGGTTGTTCAACTACTTCAAATAAGAAAGAATCATTTGGCTGATGCATGTACGGCAGCATTGTGGCTACAGTATATGGAGATGGTAGGACTGATGCGGAAATTTATTAGAGCAGAAAGGACTGTTATGTGGAAGTTGCATCTTCAGACCTTATGTGAGATGCTTCCTTTTTTTTACTGCTGCTGCCCACAATAATTACAGCAAAACAGTATACCTTTTATATCCAAAACATGAAAAAATTAGAAATCACCAATCCATCAGTTTTCTCAAAACTTGAAAATGGAATGCATGTCATTAGAAGGTCTGAAAGATTTTGGGCAGGTCTTTCACCAGACTTGGTCATTGAGCAGGAACTTATGCAAAGTCTGAAGACTGCTGGAGGACTGACAAAAGGCAGGGGAATGACTGAGATTCAACACTCTATTTGGATATTATCTCGTCCAGCTTGTTTGGAGGTCAACTTACTGATGGAGAAGCTGACTGAAGTAATATATGTAACAGGTGACCAACGTAAGGAAAGCCGGGACTCCAGACAGGAAAGAGACTGTAAGGCTGTTCAGATAGTACTTGAATGTTTAACAGAATCATCACCCTTTGAAGGTGATCCTCAACTATGAAGTATAGCCACAGGAATGGTTGCATCAACAGGTGTTAATGCTGATATAGCTGGGGAAATTGGACAAAAGATAATAAACAAAATGATTGGAAAGACTGCTAAAGATGTTTCATTTAAATGCAAGGACAAACTTGTACAACTAACTACAAAACAAACACCTAGAGGGGGGTGATAAGGACCCAACAATTCTGTTTCAGAGAATCCTCCTCATTGCCAAATCCAGCAACATTTCAGAAGAAGATTGCTTCAGAAATAAATTGTGCTCACACCCAGCATCTTTGTTTGACAGTTGTTTCTGCTTCTGATTCTGCTTCTGATTCTGATTCTAATAAACATTTATATGTTGCCAGCCATGCACCTGGCGCTGTACAGAACATAGAAATAGACGCGGTCCCTGCCTGTGGCTTACAATCTAAAAGACCAGGAGGGAGGAGACAGGGAGAGGGGATAGTGGGAGAGACAGGGGAGAAGACAAACATTCAGGCGGATGCAAAGTCTCAGGTGCGTGTGCTTGGCTTGGTTACAGTCTACAGAGGAGGGCAGACAGTAAGTATATGGGGAGATTCCTTTTCAGAAAACCAAATAAACCTGAACTTCTTCATGCTGTTCAAACAGTATGTCAGGCAGACAAAGCTATAGTCTGCAGGCCAGCAAGTGGAGTGACATTTGTGCCCCGATGGTGGGGCTCTCCTTCATAGGATCCAATGGACTGTGAACGAATCATACTCAGCCATCATGGAACGGTGTTCTTGCTATGTACACAAATATTACCCAGGAGCTACAATAGTGTTTGATGGATGATATACAAATGGACCCTCAATCAAGGACATGGCACATACCAGCAGATCTAGAAGAGTCGGCTGACAAATCATCTTTGCTAATGAAATGAAGCTTAAGATCAACAAAGAGGAATTCCTTTCATGCAAGTCAAATAAACAACAATTCATAGGTGCACTGACAACACATCTAAAGGACAAGGCTTATATAAAAGTTCAAGCTACTGGGGATGCTGATGTTTTGATTGTTCAAACAGTTGTCAAGCTAGCCCAGTCAATTGATATCATCGCTGTAGGAGATGACACTGATTTGTTTGTCCTGCTTTGTTTTCATGCCACCACAGCAAGCAGGACATTGTATTTCTCTCCAGAGTCAAAGAAAGGTGGGGTACCAAAGGCCTGGAACATTAAAGTGTTCAGCAGCAACTTGGTGAAGAAATATCCAAACTATTGTTGTTTGCACATGCCATTCTTGGTTGTGACACAACTTCCAGGGTTTATGGACTTGGGAAAGGACTTGGTGTAGGCATGTTACTGGTCAATAGGGAATTTCAAAAACAAGCATTGCTATTTCTTCGCCAAGATCTTTCTCAGGCTACCATTGCTGCAGCTGGTGAAAGAGCTCTGGCTGGTGAAAGACCCACTGGCTAAAAATCCCACCCCCTATCTGTTTACCCCCCTCCCCCAAAGGCCTGGACAAACAACCAGGTCTTACAGGCCCAGCGGAAGGCCAACAAGCTGGGAGCTAAGCAAGCCTCCTCTGGGAGGGAGTTCCACAGCCGCATTGTGACCACCGAGAACGCTGTCTCCATCGTGCCCCCCCGCCTCCCCCCGGTTTACCCTAGGGTGGGATAATCAGAAGAGCCATCCCAGGTCCCCTGGTTTGGAGGGGTCCCTCAGGCAATGCTGCCAATGAGCCCCACTGCTTCTTTTGCTGCTGATTCAGAGGAGAGCGAGCAGCCCCACTGACAATGCTACCATTGTTCTTGAGGGACCCCACCACCACTCCCAAGGCTTGTGTTGGGCTCTTCCCGTGTGGCAGTATTGGAGCTCCCCAAGTGTCGACCTAGTTCATTCAGTTCAGGGGATGCCAAAGTAAAGCACCAGATCCCCAAGGGCTGACGGGGGCAGGGAGGAGAGAATGGAACATAGGGAAGCTGAAGAGCCAGGAAGCTGTAACACAGGAGAGCTGGGACTCAGGGTCTCTTCCCACACGCTGGTATCCACTTCTATTGTGGAGATATTTCCTTTTGCCTCTTTATATAGACCAGGACAGTCAATGGGACAAGGCCCAGTTAATCAGGGAGAGAGTGGGGTGTAGAAGTATGGGGCTCTACTTCCAGGAATATACTTGGCAGTTCTGATGACTGAGTCTGAAACAAGCCTTACATGGGCCCTGGAGACCTGGTTTCAAGTCCCACTCCTGCCAGAGCCTAACATGGAGCCCCCGGCTTCGGAAGCTATGTTGGGGGAGGAGATGGAAAGCTCTATGGACCCCAGAGCTTATGGTGGGTGACTAGGCCATGCTGGATCAGGGATGTGGGGCTTGGCAGGAGCACTGCAGGTGGGTGGGGCAGGATCCTCTGGCCCAGACCCCACTTCTGCTATGGCTAGCATTGTCCACCAGATGTCCCCTCCGCGATAGCTGCGGCGGGGGTTTGGCGGCGCCCGCTTACCTTCCCAGGGAAGGAGGACGGGGAAAGGAGCGGCCGCCTGCCTGGACGAGGGAGCGGCCTGGTTGCTAAGCAACCGAATTGAAATGCGCCCGGGACTCTCGCGAGAGCGGGATTTCCCGGGCGCCATCTTAGACTCCCCGCTCAGCCGCTTCATTCGGCCGGGCGACGAGCGGGGAGTGGACCACGC
>QEPC01010260.1:3756507-3768384 GCA_003113815.1 Sphenodon punctatus
GTAAGTTGAAGAAGTTTGTTAAGGTAGGGCACAGGAGGATTCCCCTCGGGCTTAACCCGAAGATGGCAAATGGGCAACAGGGCACAAGGACAGCGCCTGTTACAGTAAGGGAACCTCCTGCGGCGATGGTTAACAGTTAGGAAGAGATTAATGGACCCCAGTTTAAAGGGGGAAGTGGGAGGGTTACCTCTTCCCCCTTTTTATCGACTAACAATAAAGAGTGCGGCCGTTCAAACCCATACAAGTGTCCGCGTCTTCCTTGGGAGGGGTGCGTCGACAATGGGGTCCTTAGAGAGTTCTAATGATGCTCTCAGCTCTGCGGTGTAGATGCAGTGTCTTTTCTTCCTGCAATTGTGGCAATCAAGTTTCCAGTCTCGGCGAGGATTGAATTTTCCTTGGCACTGGGCCCACAACAAAGCCAGTGAGAGTGCTGCAAAGAACTATTGAATTTTCATTTTTGAATTTTCACTGAGAGTTTTGAGCCTACCACTGGACAAAGTTAGAATAAAACAAAAACCAAAGCCCCGTATCTAGATGCCCATAAACTTCTTGTATAAAAACAATTGGAAAAGAAAAGCAGAAAGAAGAATTCCCCTTGTTAAATATTTGCCATTTGAGACCTGGACAAGTTACACCTATTATTTTCCAGTAATCCATTTTAGTAAGCAAAAATAATAGGGGCCATTAATACTGCCTGAAAGCAAACCCTCCATCAGCAATTCCTAAAAAACCCCATGCTACAGAAATTATATTTATAAGATTAATGATGCGCTATTACTAGAAATTGCTCTTTCCCATTGCCCAAGCTAGCAGGCATACCTTTTATATAATAAAGGAGCTGCCTCTTCCAATCCATTCTACTCATGAGCTTTCAGCTGCTTAATAGGTTACTCCAGAGTTGGTCTTATGCTACTCCTCTGGAGTGATCTATTTTTTATTAAGGACCAATGAAAATATAAAATTATATTGACGGTATGTAACATTTAGAATTATTCAAGGGTTTGTGTACTCCCAGAATCTTTTAGGGATCAGTGAATTTAGAGGCTACTAGGATTTCTACGAGAGAGGTGAGGAGCATCTGCCTATGGAATGGATTGCATCCTTCACAAATTATTTCCTTGCAGTTCTGGTGTTATGGGGGGGGGGGGGAGCAGGGGCGTAGGGCTTTTGTGGGTCAAGGCAATCCATCACACACACCCCACAAATTTTAGCCCAGCGTTTAGCACACTGCTTGGTATTCTGTTTGTATGTGTTACATCAAGAGCCCTTTGCTTACAACATGAATAGAATGAATATTCTAAAAATATCACATGAATAGATATCACCAACGAAGTAGCCCATTAGGCTATCTTCTCCCTGTCAATGCAAGATCATTCATTTCCTATAGTAAATTCTCATTTGCTTTGTCTGATCTAGAGCAATACCTGTATCAATTTCTTCCCACGAAAGAGTCTATTTTACACTCTAATAGCACCAGTCACCATTCAGAAATTTTTATCTGGCATCCATCTTAAATATTCTGATGATCACAGTATCTCTTTACTTTAGCTGTATCCCCCTCAGACCACCTTAAATAATTCCTCTTCATCCTTGATGTTTACAACCTTTAAATATTTTAGACAGTTACCAAATACCCCACAACCCCAGTCATTCCTTAGTCAAGTTATACATATTTATTTCTGTTAATCTTTCGGCATAAGTCAATCCCTTCATCCCTTTAATAATTTATGTTGCTTTTCTCTGAATTTCCTCCAATATGTCAACATTTATTTATTTTTCTGATGCTGTGGAGTTCTACATGATGTATTCCAGGCACACACTCACCATTGATGGAGAAAGAGATAGAGATAAAGGTTATCACTATATTTTTATTACCTTGTATGTTTGATTTACTTGTGGTCTTATAGAATGATGTGTGCAGCTCTGAGTGATTTGAGCACTCAACTCCATCCCTGAAGTTCATAGGTTCAAGTCCTGCTTGGTCTCACACAGACCGGCCATCTCCAGACAACCTAGCTGCAAATGGGAACCTGATACATTGGGTTCGGAAGCCAAAAGTGGTCAGGCATATTTTTGGCTACATCATTCCCTTGTGTATCATAGACTACAGAAAATGGTGTGTGTTAAGTACACCAATCCAGTGCACTACAATATGGCATGTGGGGTACTTTGATTTGTCCCCTTTCCAGTGCCTGGATCTTGCCCATGAATCCAGTCCAGTGTTGAATTGAGCAACCACCGCGAAAGCTGTTTTGTCAGAAACAGACCATTCATCTGGGCATGCACAACGAGGAAACTTATACTGGCCTTTTCACTATTTTCACTAGTTCCCATTGGGTAATTGCCATTTTTCAGTACTTCTGGTCATTCTTCCTAGGCAGGAGCAACCACCACCTAACTTTCCTTGCATGCTGCTACTGTTTAGTTTTGTACAATCACAAGTTCACTACATCACATTCCTTAATGGTCCTTGCTTTGGTTCTTTGTAAACTGTGTTTTGGTTGGTATATTTCAAGGTATAGCCATTATTTTCTGAATTCTGATGCCAGAAACACTTGTAAAATAATGGAAACTGATGAAAATACTGGAAACTAACTGGTGGAAAATACCGGAAAATGGCAGACAATCACTGGCGCTGATCTCAACAACACCAGAAGCATCGATTTAATAGACAGTGGCCCTTTTCACACAGACACTCTAATACTGATAAAATGGGTATTACATATTATTATACATGTTGCAGGGCACCCATAGAGCACGCCTCCAGCCCTGCAACATGTATAGTAAAATGTAACACCCATTTTATCAGTATTAGTGTCTGTATGAAAAGGGCCAGTGAGGAAAATACCGATGAACAGTCCAAGCATTCCCAAAAGATAGGTAGGTATTTCCCAACAGTAGAGGAGCAGTCATTCTTGCCTCAGTTCTAATCCAGTCCCTATACTCAAGGACTGAATACTCAAGGAGAGAGACATTTTTAGTGGCTACGCCACAGTTATGGAACTTCCTTCCCTTAGAGGTTTGCCAGGACTTGGTCTGATCATTTTTTGGAGGGAATGTAAGACCATTTTATTTGACCAAGTATTTGGCAGGTAGGGAACAGCAGGGGGAAGCTGTGGGTGTTTTTACAGAGGAGTGACAGGAAGGTGGGTCTGTGGTTGGTGCGTGGGTGGTGGTGGTACAAGGTGTCCACACATGAGAAGTATGTGGGGAGTGCTTCACAAGGGTGGCTCTCCACATGGCTGCCCTGTCCACACACCAGCCACCCAGACCCTGCATGGGGCACTCTGGACTTTTCAGGAATGCTCTGTGCGGGTACTGAGTGGACAGCTAGTGACTCGCGGGAGCACACTTCCCCACACACCAAATTAAAACAAGTGGCTTGCCACATTGAATCTCCCTCAAGCCAATGAACTCACTGTGTGGCCTTGAACAAGTCTCAACCTCGGTTCCCCGTCTGTATAATGGGAAGATATGTATGTGGGCATTTTCCCCTGTGTCTCTTCCTCATCCTTGTCCAGCTTAGATTGTAAGCCCTCTGGGCAGGTACCTATCTCCAGAAATCTGTGGCTGCAAAGTGAGCCTAGTAGTGCTATAGAAATGATAAATAGTAGCATATGAACAGAGCTTAGTTTTTTTGATGGAATACAGGAAGAAAAGGAGTTAATAAAACATTTGGGTCTGAAAAACTTTCAAGGATTTGGGCCTTGATCTTACATGTGTGTACATCAAAATTGCAAAACACCAAGATACTGTTTTGGCAACCATTCAAAAGGACAATTTTTATTTTGTTCAGATACAAATTCCTGAAGCTTTTAATGCAAAAAATCTGGCTGAATAAACATTTTAGAACAGTTTATTTCACAAAATTTCTCAACAGGTTACAAAGGAAATGAGGCAGGTGGGTCAAATAGGACTGAAACTGATGCTTTCAGTAAATGTGTAATGCCAAAAAAATTGAAGTACCACATTGAGTACTTGATGGTTACTGATCAGGTACTCGGATACCTGAAAAATGTGTAAATTCCAGTACCTATTTTTCAATTTTCTAATTACTGATTGGTATATTGAGATGGAAAACTGAAAAATCAGGATGGAAAACCAAAAAATCAGGATTGAGAGTCAACTTTTCAGGCCACTGAGTACCAGAATTGGCTCACAGTCAGGTACTGATTGGTTCCTGATGTTGTTGGGTCAATTCAGGTGCTGGAAATTTGTCGGGTATAGCTGTTTTTGTGGGCACTCATTTCAGATCGAGTCAGGAATTCATCCAGGCATCCTTCCTTCCTTTGTACCATAATATATTGTTCGTAAGAGAAAGAGCAGTCATGGGTGTGCTATTTCCCATTTTGTTCTCTTGCATTTATTATATCATTTTTATCATCTTATTAACTTCTGCATGGTCTCCGTCTTGATCTTCTGCCCTCTAACAGACCCAAAAGTACAGTCCTTACCAAACAATTGTCCTCCACTCAGTCGATATTATGTCCAAAGTGCTGAAGCTTTCTGCTCATTATCATAAGATCAACTATTGTCCCTTTTTGCACCAATTCTTTTCCTGGAAGTTGTATTTCTAGCATGGTCCTGCCAGCTTGCTGAAAGCAATTGTCTATAACGTAACATTTCAAAAATCAACAGATATTTTCTTTCAGTCTTCTTGAACATGCAGGTCTGTGCTGCGTAAAGCAAGATAGAAACAACATGTTTTCAGCAGCCTAGTATTTTCTGACTGGAGAGATTCTCTTGCCGTACATGGAAGAGTCCTAATGACACTATGTGCTGTACTGGCTACTACAGTCATTAGACTATGAGGCAAAGGAAGGAAGGCTGCTAATTGGATTGAATTCCTGACTCATCAGCCCCACGTCTTCAGTATCCTGTTGAAAAATTCTGTGAAGTGAACAGTTCCAAAATGTATTTTGAGTTGGAAATGTTGTGATGAAAAGCTTCAATATTTTCCATCTGAACAAAAATTATGTTGTTTTGTTCTTTGCTTTACTCACAAAATGGATTCTCCATTTTAAATCCAAAATTTAAAATTGGATATTGATAACTTTTGACTATAAAAAACCTGTTCTGATAAATTGGATTTCCTGGCAAGGAAATTCTCTGCACAAAGAATATCAGTCAGCACCATGACTAAAGCTGATGCGGCAGCAGCTGTTATTGCATCGCGATTCCATTCCACCATTTTGAAATTGCCCGCACCACACCGCGGCTTTTCTACAGACATTCCACTAATTCCGCCAGCATTCTGCAAATTGCGGAATTGCGAAAAAATTGCAGAAACTGTCGGAAAACCGCCGTTCCGCTATTTTGTGGCACTGGCAGAATGGCAGAAGTAGCGAAAATGTCATGTTTCTGCTATTTTGCGAAGCCTGTGGAAGTAGCGGAATGAAACTAGCGGAATGAAAGCCTCTGCCACGCCGTACCACTAATTGTGGAAACGCTGTTTCCGGCGGAAATAGCTACTGCTGCGACATTCCACTACAGCCCTAACCATGACTTTTCATATCTCCTATTGCATGTTTAAAAGGTTCCATTTTAAACCACAACTAACCATTGGTGCAAATGGGGAGAAGCAAAAGGGCGCAGCCCTTCCATACCATAGCTGCACCCACTGATCCTTCTCACTTACAGGGGCAGGGATGTCTTACCACAGGGTGATCTGGAGCAGTCGCCCTGGGCCCTGCTCTTTCTGAGGGGCACACAGTGGCCTCTGTTTTCACCAGGACAGGTAATGGGGGCACCACACTCTCTCAGTGGGACCCCAAAGATGACTCCATTCAGGGCAACGCAAGTGTTGCCCCAAAGGGGGAGGGGCCACCAGGTCCCCCACGTTTTATCTTCACCCTGGGCCCCACAAACCCTAAGGCCAACCCTACCCAGCCAGCACACACTCAGAAGCCTCATGGAAATGGGCCTAGCAGTAGTAAAGGGGCGACAGAGAGCAGTTTTGTAGGCACTCCAATAGAGAGCACCCAGGCACACTACAAGTCCACTCAGCAAGGCTGCTGTGAGCACCTGTAGGGGGTAGGAAGTTTCACAGGGTTGTCAGTCACCTTCCCAGAATTGTTGCTCCAAAAAGTGGTGGGACAACAATAAAAGGGGGCAGGGAAAGGGAATTCTCCTGTTGCTTTTCCGTATGCCCACACCTCTGCATTGTGACATCATCATGACTTTCCACAGTGAGAGGGGCCATGTCAGAACATCACCCCTTTCTGAAGTGATCCCACCTCCTTAAAAAAATAAATAAATCTGCGGTTGCCCCTGGATAACTTTGGAAAACAGGATCTTCATCTGAAGCTTGGAGATGATGTATCGAAACATAGAGACTCCAGTTCTAACCCATAGGGGTTGTAGGCCAAACCCATAATGGTTGTACCTTGAGCGGAAATGAAAAACTATTTTCCTTTTTACGAAAAAAATTTATGAAAATGCAATGGCTAATTTTTGCGGAAATCAAAAACATTTGGAAACAAAATTTCAGCCCTATAGCTGAAACAAAAAGTGATTTTTCTTTTTGCAAAAAAAAGTTCGGAAACAAAATGGCCAATTTATGCGGAATCAGAATTTCAGCCCTAGTTGTACCCATTGGAGCAGTATACCTGTCTAGGGGAATGGTGGGTCTTCCTTAGGGTCAAACCCCCAAGGGGTTCTTCTAGATGCATTGGGTTGCACACATTAATAAAGCCACCGTTGCTAAATCTCGCCTCCTGTGGAAGGAGTTTCCACGTTGGTAAACAATCTGCTTTGTAAATACTCTGCCACTGCCTCTCCCTTTTCAGATGCTACAACCTCTAATCCTTTCCCCTCTGACAATGGAGTCATTATTTCTGTTCCTAAAGCCATAAAATGTCTTTTCTCATATTTTTTTTCAGATCAGGTTTTTAGCATTTTCTTTCACAATTTCCAGTGACCCCTGTCCTCATTCAGTGTTTTATAACGTACAACCAATGGGGTTATATTTCTTTTACTTGTTCTCTGTCCCTTGCCTCATTAAGTTCTCTGTACAGTGAATTGCATTAATAAGCCAGCACTGTACCTGCAACCTTTCCAGGCCTATTCAAAAGAACCGTCTGGTGCTTTATTGCCTTTTTGTTTACTGCTCTTCCTCCTAATTCTGTCTAATCAACAAACTTTAGCATATCACTGCAGGATCACTCTCCATAGGCACTTAAATATAGTGCATCTAGTGTACAAAGAAGATAAATGTGCCTAGTATTGATCACTGTGACACTCCAGTAGTCAATCCTCTCTATACTCCAATTCCCTCCTTACAGTAACAATTAACCTCACTATCCAAGCCAGTTCATTTAGGCATTTACTCTCCTCCTCTGGCGTATTTACTGACTGGAGAGAGATTTGTCCTCTATGCATTAAAAGCTTCCTGAAACTAATACATCACACTTACATAGCATTTTTCACAGCCACAGCACTTTATGAAGGTTAACTAATTAATCACAATAACTATGTGCTTTGATTGCATCTGCATTTGAAAGACTGCCAAACAGCCATAGAGAGTTAAGTGACTTGCCCAAGGCCACAGAGGGAATTAGTTGCAGAGATCATATTAGGATGTTGTAACTCCTGACATTCAGTCCTGTGCTCAGAGCATTGTTGTTGTTGTTTTTGATTTATATGTCATCCTAATAAAGAGGCTCAGGACAGCTGACAATGGAAAAAATATAAATTAACCTAAGATCACGTAATACAAATAGATCAAATAATGTTAATACAACTTCCCAACCCTCCTTACACTATCCCACCTGATCCACTGTCACATGCCCACTTCTCACATAGGGTATGGGGGGCAGGGTCTGACTCCCCATCCACTCCTAATTCCTATTCAGTCAACCCCCAAACATGACCAACCCTCCAAAACTCCCAAATCCTACCAATCAATTGCCAAAACACACCTTACAATTTAAAATAAATATATTTCACAAACAGTATCAAAATAAGTATAATTTACAATCTCCCCACCCATATAAGTTCCTTTCTCATCCCATCAAGGTGTTGGTTTTGGCCTAGAAGACCCTACACGGTCTTGGCCCTTCATACCTCAGAGATCGCCTCACCCTCCGTGCCCCAGAATGACCCCTTCAGTCTGCCGGGGGTGCCTTCTTGGAGGTCCCCCATGTTAAGTGGGGGGCCACAATGGAGAGGGCGTTCTTGGTGGCCATACCGCGATTATGGAACTCCCTCCTGGAGGAAGCCCATCTGGCCCCAAGTTTGTTGGCCTTCTACCGGGCCTACAAGACTTGTCTGTTCTCCCAAGCCTTCGGAGGAGGGGAGGGTGGGTTGGGATAATAAAATGTGGGGGGTAATTGTGTCTTTGAGATGGGTTTTTAAATGTTTTTATTTTTGCTGTGTTTTATTGCTGTTTTACTTATTTTTGTTGTACACCGCCCTGAGATGCCATGGGCATGAGGGGGCAGCTAAGAAATATAAATAAATAAATAAATAAATAAATAAATCCTTTCGCACAAAGGGGCCATCGGTGTCTCAACACCCCTCTTCCCTCCTCAACCCTCACCAAAATGAAACTATATATCAGATATTAAAAACTACCCCCACCCCCCACTAATTATTCTCCCGTTCTCACCCAGGAAGCCACCACTTCCCCATGCACTTCCCCACACACTCCACTCACAGCTTATATTGTGACTATCCCCAAATCTCCCCCCTTCAACAACCAACCCATGCAAAGAACATATTTTCTCTGTAGAACAAACACTGCATTAGGGATGAAATGAGTAAGGAAGTAATTTGTGAGTATTTCTGTGTGGTCAAGGATTAGGCTAAGTTTCTGGCAGTTACTCGGTAATACCAATGAATACACAGTAGTAATCAGTAATTGGTAAAAACTCAGTGAAAACAAACTCTTATGGGACTAGAGAGAAAGTTCTTTATATCTCGGTTTACATTATAATAAAATTTGGAAATATGCATGGATCTAAATGGTTCCTGATGTTCTGATGGTAATAATTTATAAATGGTTCAAATGGCACTTGGTGAAATACTTGGTAGAATACTGAGTATTTTACCGAGTCCCCTTATGTGCCCTGCTGTCCTTCTGTGACCAAACAAGGGGCGGGGTGGGGTTTCAAGCCTGGAAGGGGGGGAGGGCAGCAAGGGTATGTCTAGGAGGGCATGACAGTCAGGAAGGGGACAGGAGGCAGCATTTTCCAGGATGCTCCCAGAGCAAAGATGGCAGCCCGATCTCCTCCCGGCATCAGAACAGCCGTGGCTGCTTGCGAGCCATGAGCTGCCACTCGCTGGGGGTACCTGCAGTGCTGGGGGAACCTCACAAGACCTCATGAGAAGGCAGGGTATGGTGACTCAGCAGCACAGAATCAGGTAAGCATTGCTCAATTGAGGAGTTTCAAATTACCAAGTACTCGGTACAGTGCCAATTCCTCGGCTTCTCAGTATTCAGTAAAACCAAGTCAAATACCCCATTCCGTTGGTAAAATCCAGTGAAACCTTATACTGAGTTTCAGCCCTACATTAAATTACTAGTTTTTACTTTAATATATCATATATTTCTTTAAATATTAAAGGTGATCGGTTGCATCATGATATATGCTTGTTGTTTGGTAAATGTACATGATTAAAAAATGGTTAATTTCTCTTGGTTCTTAGAGCACCTCATGGCACTGGAATTTAAAAGAAGTGACATATCCAGGTTTTAAATATGTTCTATTTCTTTCCTTCTGATACGTAGGGGTGTGCAGAAGGGACCGCGTTCACTGTTGTTTCACCTTTCATTTTTGTTTTTAAAAGTTCATTCATTTTCGTTTCCAAATATTCATTCACTTTTGGTTTTTTGTTTAAAATTCATTCACTTCATTTTACATTTGTTCCCCATTGAAATTAATGGTAATCACTTGGCAGAGATTCTGTGCCTTTAAATAGCAGTTTTCCTGTCCATCTATGACACTTTCCGTTGTATAGACAATATCAGAGACAGACTGACCCACCGCTTCCCTGCAGCTCCCCCCTCCCATCTGTTTCCAGTGCCAGACAAGCTAATCACATGGGTAAACATGCACAAATCAACTATAGTACTCCTCCCTGTTTCCAGATGGGAGGAGTTAGCTGAGGTGGACTCAGCACAGCTTTTCAGAATTCTATTGGGTGTTCAGATGACTGCTAGCCAAGTGAATGCTCAAGATCTGCCCCCTTCATTCTGCTGTCCCTGCTCCCATCTCGAAAGGACTTTCAGATGGGAGGGGGGTGAGCTGAAGGGAAGAGGCCGGCTCATCACAGTTTTCCAGCATTCTATTGGCTGCTGGTTCCTGCTAGCTTATAAAATACTAAGATATCAGCTGAGTCTGCCCCCTCCCTCCTGCTCTCCCCACCCCATTCTTGAAAATTTGCCATCGGAAAGTTTTCCCCACTGAGATAGCTGCCCATCCCACGTAAGGTAAAAAATCTGGGCAGGGAACAGCATAGCTTCCTTCTCACTCACTCCCCACATCAGTACTGGGTTTTCTTTTTTTTCTTTTTTAAGATTCTCATTTTTCTCAGGGAGAATCCAGCTGATTCTTGTCCCATTTTGGTTTGCAAAAAAGAGACGAGAATTGTGATTGTCATCAAGAAACATGAGAAACCAAGAATTCAGTTTCAACCCTACTGATAAGACTTCAAGTGACACAGAATGCCCCCAGGAGATAGAATATCAGACAGAGACTGACAGGCAGCAGGCGGGCACTGAGAATCAGCAGGGACTGGCAAAGGAGAGATGCCGTCCACAGTATGTTGGGCTTCAGCTTGCAGAGAATCCCCTAGGGGTGAGAAGATATGATCAAGAGAGACACACACAGTCATTGCATAAACTGACAGCAGCAGCAGCAGAATGGCAAAGGAGCTGCAGGCACTGGTTTTGACATAGGGAGGCACCCCAAAGTGTGGCAGGGGGTCAACTTGCAGAGATCACCCCAGGGGGCCAGGAGATATGTTTGAGAGAAACACATTTGGAAAGCAGCAGAAGCAAGAGGCAGGCAGAGGAGCAGCAGGTAAGTAGGGGTGTGCAGAAGGAACCTTACTTACTTATGTTTCTCCTTTTGCTTTTAGTTTTAGAAGTTCATTCATTTCGTTTTCATTTGTGTCCTAATTCATTCTCCCCCCACCCCCCAGTTACTAAAACAAATAGGGCTTCATTTGTTTTAGAAATTAAACAAAACTAAAATGAATTGCACACCGCTACTGATGTACAACATAGCTCTGTAGGTGCAAAGCTACAAAGCAATACAGCTAAGACTTTAAAAAGAAAATACTCCCTTATTTCTAAAAAATGTTTTACCCCTGTCCTTCCTTGATATCCTTCTACTTACAACTCAGTGCGTGTCTTCACACAGACAGCTCAGCTGCCCTACCTCTGCCTCACCTCATTCTGGGCAGGTTGTCCATTTAAAGGCAGCCTGCCAGATGTGCAGGCAGATCAGAAGCAGGACAGGCTGTTCCTGCTCTGGGGCAGCCTCACCAGTTGTGCAGCAGAACATCCTGGCGCACCACCAGTGGAGTGGGCAGCCCAAGTTTGGGGCTCTGGCTGGAGGTGGAGCTATAGGCATGGGCGAACAGATCGCGGTTCGTGTTCGGCCGTTCGGTTCGGCCGCGATCGGTTCGTGTGTTCGCGTTCGGCCGTTCGGTTCGGCCGTGTTCGGTTCGTGTGTTCGTGTTCGGCCGTTCGGTCGTGCCTCGCGTTCGCGTTCGCCCGTTCGGTTCGGCCGTTCGTGTTCGGCCGTTCGTGTTCGGTTGTTCGGGCAGGTCATACGTTCGTGTTCGGCCGTTCGGTTCGTTTGCCATCGGGTTGTACGTTCGTGTTCGGGCGTTCGGTGTTCGGGTGGTTCGCGCGTTCGCGTTCGGCCG
>QEPC01010260.1:3785788-3800738 GCA_003113815.1 Sphenodon punctatus
TGGTGATGATCTATAAAGCCCTACACGGTCTCGGCCCCTCATACCTTAGGGACCGCCTCACCCTTCACACCCCAGAGCAGCTCCTGTGGTCGGCCAGGGGTGCCTTCCTGGAGGTCCCCCGTGTTAAGCGGGGGGCCATGATGGAGAGGGCATTCTCAGTGGTGGGGCCACGGCTTTGGAACTCCCTTCCAGAGGAGGCTCGCCTGGCTCCTAGCCTATTAACATTCCGGCGTAGTTGTAAGACCTGGCTGTTCGCCCAGGCCTTTGGGAGGGAGGGGTAGGGGAATGTTTTAGTTCCCCCACCTATTTATATTTATACTGATCTTTTTTTGCCCTGTTTAATATTTTAATATGGTGTTTTTAAAAAAAAATATTAAAATTTTATTGTATGTTTTAATATTGTAAGCCACCCCGAGCTGCATGGCAGGAGGGGCGGGGTAGAAATTTATAAAATAAATAAATATTTATTTTATTTTATTATTTATATAGCACTACCAGCAGTGTACCTGGCATTGTACAATTAGAACAGCTTAATGCAGTGCTACTGAGACCTCACATGGAATATTCTGCTCATTTTGAGGCAACACAGGATGAAAACAGAAGTGATGGCTGTGTGGTGGTGGCCCATCTCACCCTGGGTTCGGAAGCGACGCCGAACATAGTCTGGACCAGGTCAGGGCACCGGACATGCCGGCGGCTATGGCCCTGGGGAGAGTGCGTGTGGCTGGCCCCGCCCAAGCGCTGTGCTCAGTAGAGGTGTGCAGAAAACAAGGCTACTAAGAATACATTTTACTAGAAAAATACAACAATAATGATCATAAAAATAAAATCAACAATAAACATAATGTTCCCAATCAATACAATGATCACAGTCAGACATGTTTCAGGAAATTTCCCTTCTTCAGGGGTGCAATTAAAATCTGTCCATGTAAACATCCACGAGTGGGTGGGTGCGTGTTCATGACCCACCCACCAACACCCACGGAACAGCTGGGAAGGAGCCAGCATGCCCCTTGGGTGGAGGTTGGGGAAGATGGCAGTTCAACACCCACCCGTCTGTGTAAAAACCAAAACACCCACACCCACGGGGATGTGTCCACCGATACCACAGAGAGATGGCTAGATAGGCCATGCTGGTGCCCCCAAGAAGACATGCCCACCGGGGGAGATGCCGGACGCCCGACTGGGAGACCTAAAACGTGAACCGAAACATAACACATCAAGGACCAGGGACCAGATATGGTCAAATACTTTGACAAATTGATAGACCTATTAATTCCAGCACTTACCACCCAGGAGGTTCATGTTAGGAGTGCAGTACCTGCTTTTGTCCCCCCTCGGTGGTTCGATTCCGAGTGTTACAGGGCAAGGACTCAACTTTACCGTTTGGCGAGGGAAGTAAAGAACAACCTCTGTGATGTCTCAAGGCTTTTATTAACCCATAAGAGAAAAGATTGTCGGGAATTGATAGCAGCTAAGCGAAATGACGCCCAGAAAGTACTATGGGCGGCCCTCATCGAGGCAGCCAATGAAAACAACTCCCGGAAATTCTGGGAGATGATTCATCGTCTTCCGAGGGGGGTTGGGCAAAGCGGCAGTGACTCCCTCCCATTGGAAGCTTGGCAAGCCTTTTATGAAGGGCTATTTTCCAAGGCTAGAGCGGACCTCCCGGTTCTGGAGATCTGCCCCATAGACAGGTTCCAGAAGTGGGACCCAGTCACAGTAGAGGAGGTGATTATACTTATCAGCTCTCTTAAATCTGGTAAAGCCCCAGGCCTGGATTTTAGAACATCTGAACTTTTAAAAAGTGATCCAGTGCATTGGGCTGAGGTAGCACCCCTATTTACTCATATTAATGAGACTGGTACCCTTCCATCTTGCTGGCTCTCTAGCATGGTTATTCCTATTTATAAAAAAGGGTCCTCCATGGACCCGGGCAACTACCGGCCAATTAGACTCCTGAGAATTATAGTCAAATTATATACTCGGCTGCTATTGACCAAATTACAGCAGTGGACAACAAGCCAGGAACTAACTGAGCCAGAGCAGGTTGGCTTTTGTAAGGGGGCCGCAACATCTGACCATCTATTTGATCTGGCAGCCCTAATTGCCAGGTCTACTAAGGAACGGGGGTCCCTTTTTTTTATGCTTTATTGATCTTGAAAAGGCATTTGATTCTATCTGTAGGGAGCATTTTTGTATTAAGTTACAGGCACTGAACATGGAACCTAGGTTACTGTTTCTTATAGTCCAGCTCCATTCGGGGAATTCCTTAAGACTTAGAATAAATCATCAAGGTGCATTCTCTGGCCCTGTCCAGGTGAAATCAGGAGTGCGGCAGGGTTGTCCATTGGCCCCTGCGCTATTTAATCTTTATTTGAATGACTCGGTTCAATTTATGAAGTCGCGCAATACCCACCCCCCAAAGATCGGTGATCGGCAAGTGCCATTGCTACTATACGCGGATGACACCGTACTAGTAATTTCCCAAACTTTGGTGGGGATGTGGCGCGTGATGTCAGCCTTTGGAGAATACTGCGAGGCTGAGTACCTGGCAATAAATTTCGCTAAGACCAAGGTATTAGTAGTGGGACCCAAGAGAACCCAAAAATGCCATCGTTGGGCCATAGGGGTCAATCAGATTGAGCAAGTCCAGATATTTAAGTATCTTGGCGTGATTATTTCTGCCGTAAGAGGCTGGAAGGCCCATTTTGAAGCTGTCCAAAAACAGGCTAAGAACTCTATAGTAGCTATCACCAAATTTTACTTTGGCCAGGGAGGGAGGCTGGTTCGGCCAGCCCTGCGGCTCTTTAGAGCCAAAGTGATTGGCCAGCTTCTCTATGCGTTCCCAATATGAGGGATGTAGTTTTGTACCAACTTGGAGAGCCTGCAGAATATGTTTTTGCAGACAATCCTGGGTGCTCCGAGGGGGGACTCCACAGGTGATCCTGAGAGCGGAAGTACTTGGTATGCCCCTCAGAATATACGCTTTGCAGGCCCTCCTAAATGATTGGGTTAAAAAGGTACTATTCCCCCTAAATAATTCACTTACGAATACCACCATTGCTACTGGGCTTGAGGATAGCTGGCTGAGAGAGACTGAGAGGGAAGTTTTAAGCCTGGGGTTTTCCCTGGAGAGCTTGGGAACCGTGGGGTGGGAGGCCTGTAAAAATCAAATTAAGAGATGGCTCTGGGACCAGTCTGCTCAAGCGAAAACACCCTGAGGGATGTACAGAAAGTGACATCTTTTTACACCCCTTATTCTCCATCGATGCCTGGTGCTTACTATCTATTTGAATGGCAAGATGCCAATTGGCGCACTGCCTTTTTTCAGATGAGGGTGAACGTTTTCCCCTCAGCAGTTCTGGAGGGCCGTTATGCAGGGATCCCGAGGGCACAGTGGATTTGCCCTTTGTGCCAGCTGGGGGAAGTAGAAACCGCTGAGCGCACAATTTTGCATTGCCCAGTATTCAACATCCCCAGATATAAGTATTTGGGGGCCCATTATAAAATCAACGGGGTCTCGGGGAGTGCGCTATGGAGGCTACTTAACCCAATTGATTCTGAGCTGTCCAGGGAGGTGGCTAAATTTTGTTGGGCTGCTATACGCATCAGGCGCTCAATTTTGGGCCCCCCTCCAAACGAGGGATAAATTGGTGAGTGGTCTTGAGGGGATATAGAGGTCTAGGATGGCCGGAAGGACTCTTTGACTTAGACTGTGGTTGAGTATGAATATTATATCCCTCTGTTATCATCTGAAAATAAGGGTCATGCGCCGAAATTACCTAGGACTTAAAAAAAAATTTTTTTGTGTATTTGTCATGGCTGCAGCTAAATAACAAACTGTATTTACTTACCCCCCTCCCTCCCCAATGCTTGGTTAACCTAGAGTCCTGTGTTAGGGGAGGGTTCTTGCCTAGCTAAGGAGTGTTGTTGTTTTATGTTGTGAATATTTGGGGGGGGTTTGTAAATGGCTCTTTTGTCCCGTTTTGTTCTTACCTGTTTATTTGTCCTACCCTTTTTATGACTTTGCTAAGCAACAAATTTATTCATTTATTTAAGGGGATGTTTAAGCAGGGGACAAATGCTGGCACCATAATCCCCGAGAAGGGCAAGCCAAATTTTAAATTTAAATTTAATGTATGTTCATTTATCTTTGACTAAGACCTAGTCTCTGAAAGTTTATAATGTATGTTCTGTATTTTGTATTACCTTCTTAATTGTTACGGCCAATCGCCAAACAATAAAAGTTTTACGTTACGGAGGAAATCAGAAGATTAGCCAAAGTGCACTCTGAGGAGCTCGCCCTCACCAGGGAGGTGCAAAGAGGGGAGGGGGATAGGGCAGTCATGCTCAACCGGTCCCACACCGAACACCTGTGGGACAGGCTCCAGACTGTCACCCTCAACCGCGAGATGCGGCTCAACAGGACCGAGAGGGCGAGGGGCTGTGTCACGCTGGAAAGGACCTCTGCACGGGCCCTTGACCTTACAGGGGAGGCCGTGGGGCTCCTGCGGAAACCCCCTCAATCACCCGGTACAGGTTTGAGGAAAACTCCCCATCGAGCATGCGTGCATAGAAGGGGGATGCCTTCAGAATGCACACATCATGGCTTCTCCCTGACTGGCTGGTGTGCACGTCAGTAAACAGGCACCTGTGATCCACAACGGCCTGGAAATTTAGTGAGAAAGTCTGCTTCTGGTTCAGATAGTCTGTCTTGGTGTGTGGGGGCCAGATGATAGGGATGTGGGTGCTGTCTATCCCCTCTATGCAATGTGGGAAGCCCATGTCTTCAAAGCCACAGGTCACGACCTCTGGATCCCGGAACTGAATGACCCACTCAAGCAGCAGCTCCACTGTCAGGTCACACATGTCGTGGAGTACCCTGTTAATGGTCGTGGTCCCCACTCCGAACTTATCCCCAGTGCTCCGACAGGAATCGGGGGTAGTCAGCCTCTACATCACCATGGCCAATTGCATCCCTGGCAGCAGTGGATACCGCATGTTGGTTACTCACCTACGGAGATGTGGGTTCAGGAGCTCTCCAAGCCTGGTCAACAAGGAGCGGTTCATGCGGAATTGGTCCATCCATTCCTCATCCGTCCAGGTAGCCAGCATGTTCTCCCACCATTCATTGGTGTGTGACTGCATACAATTCATCCTCTGTGCCAGGACAGTGACACGACGGCCATATAGGTTGAGAGGCCACCAAGAAGGGACAAGTCACATGTCCTGGGACACTACTGTTCTGAACAGGGCATGTTGGCAGGCAGATACCCTCCTTGTCCACCACAATTATGCTGCTCAGAGCATGTTGGCCACTCTCCTGCACTGTTCGCCATGGTTGTAGAAGTGGAGCCCTGGCAGTAGTAGCTCGGCCCATTGCTGGAACACCTGGGTCAGGATCATGAAGCAGGAGGCCAGGACTGTTAACAGAATGGCCGTCTCGTCAGGGGGCTCATCAACAGGCAGCATGGTACCACCAACAACACACACACAGTTGGAACCCACTAACGGAACCAGTGATGGATCACCACACAGCTACCCTACTGGGTGGTACATGAGAGGGTGGCTTGGCCCATGGCCTGCACAGCTGTGACAGTGCCCCCCGTAAGCGCCCAGCCTCTCTCCAGTCTGTGCGCCAAGCTACCAACTGGTTTCAGCCTGTGCCTCCAAGCCCCACAGCCCATGTGCCCCGTACACCCACACCATGTCTCTCTGGTCCCGTATTGGTCAACGGCTGTCCCAGGGTAATGGGGACTGCTGAAATGGGTGAACCGCACAGCACACCCTCTCCCCTGTGCTCTGCATGTACACCCTCTACTGGACAACACCACCAATGTTCTAGCTCTTCTCTCCGTCACGATTATCCCATATCCACCACACCCAAACCACCTCTCTCTAAACTCCACGCCCAGGCACTGGAACTGGCCCACATACGTACTCTGGCAGACCGTGCTGTGTGCCCATCAATTGGTTCAATACCGTGGGTGTGTTCCGCACACCTGATAGGGATCCCCCCTGCCGGGCCGCCAGCACATTTCCCCCCCCCCCCCCACTTTCCTGGCTGTACCTAGATGCTTTTTAAAATTGATGGAGTGCCCTGGCACTGGCCGCTCCAGCCTCATGCACCTGATTGGGAGACCCCCTAGCCAGCTCTCCAGCACATCCCCCCCCCCCCCAGCACAGACTGCCTGAATGCCTGGGGACTAGGGCCACAGTGAGGCTGCAATGTGGGCCAGGAGACCTACCTCTCCCCCTGTGCCTGTGCCATGCCCCCATGCGATTACTGGGCAGGATGTATCCGCACCAGCCCTGAATCTGTCACAGCGAGTGAAGGCCCCGGCATTGTGCAGCTGTGTTATATCAAGATCTGCTGCACTGAGTGCCTCATTAGATCCCTGCTAGAGGTAGCCATGGCCTTGGTGATCTGTCATCACTAGCACTGGAATGCTCCAGCCCGGTGCGTGGGTCAGGGATTGACAGGGCCTAGCAGCCAGCCCACTATCAGCTGTGTACTGCCTTACCCCGGCTAGCACTGTGCAGCTCCTCACACATTGCTCATTCACAGCCGCTTTCCATTGGACCTCTGTGCAAACCTGCGAGCAGCCCTTGCAACGGTCATGGCCGGGTGTGGAACAGGCCCCGAGGCTGGTGGTGGTGCAAGGGAGGAGTGGTCAGGGCCATCCCTGCCACTAGACAGACCTAGGTGGCTGCCTAGATTGGCAGATTGGGGGGAGTGGTGAGAAGCAGGGAACTTTTTAAAAAAAAAAAACTTCCCTCCCTTCGCTGTTTAAGTCAGAGGTGGGAATGCCTGTATGTGCATTCCCACCATAGGATTTTAGCTGCGCTCAGCTGGCTGTCAGCTCCTGTGTGCGATTGCCTTTGCAAGAGCGGGGAGAGTCAGTACCGACAGACGTTACGTGTAACAGAGATGATATTGACTAGCTTAGTCAATATCACCTCTGTTACATTGTAGCTTGTACTGGCTCTTCTCCTGCAGACAATCACACAGGAGCTGACAGGCACGCTGCAAAGAGGGGCTGATTTACAGCCCCTCTTTTCCCAGCTCTGACTGGGCTCCTCTCCTTTCCCAGAGCGGGGAAGTGGGAAGACAGCTTTTCTGGGAATGTGCTCTGAGCTGAGCTGTTGTGTGAATTAGTATATTATTTACTCACAGCAGTTGTGTGAATTAGTATATTTCCGCCCCATCCCTTAAGCCCCACCCACTTTGGGTTCTGGGAGCGTGCGCACATACTTCACACACCTCCACTTGGGGAGCGCAAAATTTTGTATTCGCCTAGAGCAGCAAAATGTCTTGGGACGGCCCTGGGAGTGGTCGCCATGTGACAACATGCTGTTGGGAATGCTCTGTCAGAGCCACAATGCCCAGCTGCTGCTGAGTGACCCCCTGCCAGTGGCGGATGGATTCAATCTCCTGTCACGGTACATATGGGTCATCCATTCGGGGGTCCAGCTTGCCAGAGGCGTGCCGGGGAGTTTGGCTTCACCCTCCTGAAACATCCGCTGTGGGGGCATCCAGCCGCTGTTGTTGTGCCATGGACCGCACAGGAGATCACGGTTGTTCACTTGGTGGCTGCACGTTTGAAATCTGGACTGGCCCTCCAGCCCGGGGTCCCCATGTTGCTGCCAACTACACTGACATCCTTTTTGGGGAGCTGGGCCTGCTACCACCCATGTTGGTGGACCACTACTGACCGGGACCCATACCGCATTTGAACTGGCTGCCCTGTGATCGGTGGTGAACCTACTGGATGTCAGGGCTGCAGCTGCCACGGGGAACCACCTCTTGCCCCATTTCATGGTGGATGTGCATATGCATTTATGGGGATTCCGCAGGGGTCTATTCACCTGGGAGGGTCTTGTCCCAGGCCAGATGTTTCAGGGGCATCTTCCGGCCTCTCCCTGAGCTGGGTGTCCCAACCGAATACTCCGTCACAATTTCTTAGCTGTGACTTACTGTGCCCTGCCTCCTTGTGGGCATTGCTGCTCCAGCCCACAGTACTGTGTGACCCTTTGGTTGGATGCCCCATCTGCTGGGCCCCATTGCTGCTTCTGTACACTCCTGCCTCCATCCCAGTAGCGTTACCAAGTGCCTCCATCAGTCTTGGAGTGAGTGCAACACTGGCCCAGAGTGATGGCTGGGTAGAACGTCCATGGGCCCATGCTCATCTTTTCAGTGCCCTCTGTTTGCCCGTACCCCCCTTTCACCCCATCAGTAATAAAGACCTTGTCTGTGACTGCACATCCTATAGTGCTTTTGTCTCTGTGTGCCGCTCCAATCGCCCCTCCCATGGCTACAATGTTATTGCAATCATAATAACATTCTCATTTTTGTTATCATTCTTAATATAACAGAAACGAAGTGCACACCCCTAGTGCCCAGCTTCCCATTTCCCACCATGATGGCCAGCCATGGTGGACTCGAATGCTGTGTTGGCAGCCACCCAGGAACGGAAGTGGTAGCCCACTTTGGTCTAGTTGGGTGGGCTTTAGCCCAGGCTGTGACGTCAGGGATTTCCAAGATCAGAGCCCAGGCTAACCACCAACGCTGCCTAGGGCAATCCCGGGCCAACATCCGGTGCCACCTGCACAACGTGCAGGTGAGATCTGGTCCCTTTTGGGTCCAGCATGGTGGCTATCATGGTGGGGAATGGGGAGCAGGACACTGGGCACTAGGGGTGTTCGTTTCTGTTATATTGATAACGATAACGACATTATGGTTTTGGTACTGTTATCTAAAAGTGACCTTAGACTAGATAACCTTTTGAGGTACGTTCAAACCTACACTCCTATGATTCTATTATTCTAGCTTTATTTGAATAGATACATCAGTTCTGCAAGAGAGCTTTTAACAAGCAGCATGTGAGCAATCTGTTTTGCACGAATCTCAGCTCATCCTCAATGCCTTTTCTCAGGAAGCGACATTCAATCAAAAGTTCTCCTTAATCAGAGATTCCTACAGAGAAGAATCTCTCCTGCTGTTTGGACAACTTCTGCTCTGTGGAGCCTTGTATAAGCCAAACCAACAGCAACACAACAAAAAGTTGAAACTTACTTGCACACTTAGAAAATGAACATGGCAGATAATGTGTATGAACACCATTTGTTTTGCCTTAATTGTACTTATTTTTGGTTCAGGTTATGAAAAAGTTAAATTGGGCGCCTGTCCATTAGTTTTAGGAATACATGAAGCAAGTTACAAATGCCAGGAGCACAACAATGCAATTTAAATAACCTCTCCATCAGTAACTGAGGTAATTTCAAGACTCTGCTACCATGAGGATATGTTTTTAAGTATCCACAGGGGTAATCAAATACATAGCCATATTCATGCACTTTCTCCTGGCAGCTGTTCTCCAATCGACAAGCAAAGACATGCTTCCAAAGATGACTTTTTACTTACATTAGCTAGCAATATATCTGCGTATCAGCATGTTAAAAACTGGGCTGTTTAGCAAATGAGTGAGTTTATTGGAGTGAAATTAGTGTTCTGTATCATTTAGAAAATTTTATTGTGAAGAAAAAAAAACCCACAACTGACTTGTCCTGCTCCAAATCATAGGCCTTGGCTTCTAGCACATCCTTGAGTAAAAGAGTAAGGCCATTGTTGCCTACAGAATTGTGTCTTGGGGGAAAGATGGATTTAGCACTTAAGAAACTGGTGGTGGTTCTACTCTAGGACCTGTGAGTTGCTCTAGATTGACAGAAGGTTCAGTGCCTAAAGGCCAGTTTTGAGCCTTTCTGGGCCATTTCTGTGACTCCTTGGCAGGCTAGATTCCTAATGATTAATCACTGCCTCTCCCCGAACGTCGGGAGAGTTGTTGGCCCCTGCAACTCTATAGTGTTGCCAGGAGCAACAGCTAGCTGAAGGAATAGATGCAGCATGGGGCCACCAAGCAGATGGACAGCAGCTCCGCTTTGGAGCTGGTGCCCCAGGTTTGGCCGGTCCACTCTGCAGGCCATGCTCCTGGATGTTCTGGAGTGTTGCAAGTGGGGCTGACCCAGAACAGGCAGTGCTGCCCTGCTCTGCTTCCACATCTGGCAACATGCCTTTAGACAGACAGCGTCTAAAGGCTGTTAGACAGACAGCATGCCTTTAGATGGACATGCCTTTAGGCCAGCCCAGGGGCATCCCATCTGTCTAAAAATACCCAATGAGGAAGACAGGATGTCGTCTGCTGCCTGGCAGAGTCCAGCAGCCTGTAATAGGAAACCAGCCACAAGGGGTGAATTTCCTTTGGTTTGCATAGGGTCATGCGAGGGGCTGATCCTCCCGCGAACACAGCCCTTGACAAAGAAAACGCTTTTGGAATTATTTGAATAGAAACATAACGAAGCAGCTCTGTGCTTCTGCCATCATGAAATGATGACTTTATTTATTGATTTTTCCAAACTGAAAGTTTTGGTGGCAATTAACTTTTGGGGAAAAAATGAATTAAAAGCAATTACCTCATGTTTTGTATGAAGATGTACTGGAAGAATACACAATGTACAGTATATTAAGAAAACCATCCCAGGAATATACCATGCATGCTTAGTTGACTGAGGACGCATGAATTTACTGAGCCAATGAATCAAGGCTTCTCTGAGATCCTGATTACTCTAGGTTATAATAGGCTGGAGCAGCTCTGCAGGAAGCATGGCAGCATTCTTTTTGGCCAACATTCAGCATCTTATTTAAAATGTCTACACTCACAAATGAACTTACAAACAAAAGTCATTCTCATCTATTGAATAAATAAAATGCATCTTGGAAAGACTCCAAACATGGTTTATGTGATAGATATTGCTGGCAATGAAGCTGTCCTTCCAGAGGCACATCACTGGCGCTATATAAATGCTTATAATAATAATAAATAATAAATAATTAATTGGTTCAATAAAATAAAACTATTTTTAAAGTTCTGAAAAGCATGAGACGATAGACCATAGCATCTTCAAAAGAGTTTCTATGATCTACTGGGTAACATTCAGATTTTTAAAAAGGGGCGGGGGGGGGGGGAAGAGACTGTGACAGAGAGATTTTGTTATTGCATCCTTTTTTCTTTTAACGAGGACTGAAATGCAAATAATGATTGGGGGGGGACATCTTAGCTTGACTCCTAACTGAGGTCATTGTGTGACCTTGAGGAAGTCACTCGAGGGATCCCTTGAAGAAGATCTCTGGACTCTACGTGGCTAAGGCGGAGAGACAGACTTACTAAGCCACTTTTTCCCTCCTGCAGGCTACTTTGAAAATTAGTACAAATTCTTCACAATGGAGTTGGGGGCAGGGGTGCTTATTAGGTGTGCTCAGGATGGAAGAAGGAAGGGGATATTCCAGATCATGGATTTGTGTCATGGATCTATCCCTATCCTTGAGTGCATCTCATCCCTGCTCTTTCCCCCCAAACTCTTTCATTGATTGAGAGCAGAGGCTGGATTAGAGCTTCCTTTCGATTGGTTCAAACACTGCTTCCATCTTAGTCTCTTCAGGGCTGGCCTTAAGCAGGGCTGATAGGGATCATGACCCGGGCCCTGGCCCCTGCAGTTGGAAGAGACACCACAGGGAGGCCAGTCCTGCTCCAGGTAGCCTCAGGACCAGTGCTCCTGAGACCCTGGGATAGGGATGTCTCCCAGTCTGAGACTCTTCGCCCTCAGGGTGACTGCTTCCTGTGGGTCCCTACCCCCCTCTCCTCACTTCGCCTACTAGGATGAAAGTGCTGCAGGAAGGGGTTAAAGAGGTGATGGTGAAGACTTTAGGGATCCACATTTATTTTTGCCCTGGGCCCTGCAAATTCTAATGGCCAGTCCTGGGTCCCTTACACAAGGTGGCAGAGCAGGACATAGGCAACCAGGTGGTACTCCATTTGTGGAGAGGGGGAGGGTATCACACAGCTTTCCAGCATTCACTGGGAAGGAAATTCTGCCACTATGTTTAGGACAGGTTCCAACGAACAGATACACTGATGTAGTTAAATCTTGCTCTTATTCCTGAATCGTTCACACATAAAGAGCACTAAACCAAAGTTATTTAAGAGTAGGAAGAGAAATACGTACTCCTGAAAATGAGTACATACTCCCCTTCACATGTTACTGCAGTGTGAACCATTTTATATCAAAATAACTGTGTTGTGCCATCACCATTTGGGGGGGGGATTCAGGAGAAACGACTTCAGATTACAGCTACATGGTGGATGTTACAGAAGTGGAGTAGTTTACATCAGTTTAATTACATTGCATTAATTACTTCTGTTTATTCCCTCCCTCCCCCGGGTGAATGGCCACATCATGGCCATTCATTTCGGGAGGGGGGGCTTTGTCCCTGCCCCCCGCTAAAAGGATGAGGACAAACCATGGGCCACTCCACAGCAAGAAGCGCTGCTGAGTTGCCATGGCAATCAGAAATGGTATGGAAGGCAGATCTCGTCTTGCAAGATCTGTGGGCGCCATCTTAGGACCAAGGGAAAACAAGCCAGTTTTCCCTTTAGTAAGGGCAAAGGATAAGGGAGGCAGACGTGCCTCCCAACTTCTCCGAAGTGAACCCAAGCAACTGGTAAGTTGCCCAGCTTAGGATTGCCCCTCACCAGCCGGCCTCTTGAGCCTAAACAGAGCACCTGACCGCAGTTCACCTGCACAGCAAGGCAGTTCACCTGCACAGGAGCAGCGACTCTATAGCACGGATGGGAAAACCCCCACCAGCAGCCTACTGGTGACACTGTGGTCTACATCAGGCCATGCACCTCTGTTGTTGGCTCCTGGAGGCCCCCAGGGGTGTCTCCCCAGTCAGCATTGCAGCTGGCCCAGCAGCCGATGCTGTGCCATGGTGGCCCAACACTTTTTCTGGCCCAAGAGGGCTCCCCCAGGGCAATGCGGAAGGCATTATGGCCTACACCAGGCCACACCCACCTCATCCACCCATTAGGGCCCTCTAACAGGAGAGATGTCTCCCCAGCCAGCACTGAGGTGGCACCATGCCTCCTCACAGTAGAAGTGGCAGGTCAGTGGCCCAGGCAACGCCCCCTCCCCATCTGCCACATGTGAAGCAGCATCAGCTTGCATGTTGAGGTCCCCCAAGACTATCGTCCTGGAGGACCGCAGCACCACCTCCGACACTGCCTCTTCTAGAGCATGCAGGGAGGCTTCCATACTGGTAGGTGCACGGTATACCAGCAGCACTCCTCAACTGTCCCCTGCCAAATTGAACACAAGATGGAGAGCCTCAATACCTACCATGGTACGCACTCCATACTTCCTCACAGACCACCCCTCTTTAAAAATCATAGCTACTCTGCCTGCCCCCTCCAACCGCGGCTGGTGCTGCACGGAATATCTGGCTGGAACAAGATCAGCCAAGATAGGCCCCAATTCACTGTCCAGACAGGTTTCCGTGATACATGCAAGATCAGCGGCAGAATCCAGGATCACCTCCTGGACTGTTGTTGCCTTATTCGCCATCGACCTCACGTTTAACAACACTTGCTCATCAATAAAGAGTGCGGCCTTTTAAAATTGATTCAAGTGTGCTTCTCTTCTTCCGGGGGTGCTGGGGAAAACACTGTTTGCAGGCTTGGCCCCTTAGCACATTCCTCTCCCACCCCCAGGCTCTGGGATAAAATCCAGAGGGCACTTTGTGTTCCACTGTCCCATACAACAATATACCCAATTTTAGTATGGGCCAGTGTTTGCTCTTCAGTGCCTCAGTTTTCTTATCAGTACCAGGAGCAATTTATACATCTTTATAATAAGCAGGCATTGATTTGACTGAAGCAAACTTCAAGTTTATTGCTCTAAAAGATAAAATAGTAGCCAAAGAGAATCTTTGCCTCAAGTGACAATAAGTGCTGATGTTCTCTGTGTATGAAGCTGTTATATGTACATAATAGGGATGTGCGAACACCGGAGGGTTTGGTGTTCGGCCCGTTCGGGGTTCGGCCAAACCTGAAACCATTTGGGTTCAGCCTGTTCAGTCCAAATGGGTTGGGGGGGCATTTTCCCTCCCCCCTCCAGGCTGCGTGGGTGGAAAGGGTGCCGGGGAGCACCTCCTCCCCCCCCCCTGCCAAGCCTCGTAAAAAAAATATTGAAAACCCCCCACTCCAGGGATCGCCCTACCTGGTGGTGCCGGGGCTGGAGAGTGCCACCACCACCAGGTCTGGTGGTGGTGGCACTCTGGAGCGCTTCAGGCCACTACTAAGGTGTGAGGGTGGGGGCTATCTGCTGCAGAGAGCAAAGGTGGTTCCACCGGGTGCCATTTTTCTCTCTCTTTGACTCAGTTCTTGAGAGACTAGAGAGAGAGTGAGTTTAAAGTTGACCATCCGCATCCGACTGGTGGTCAGACTGAATCTTTGGATAAATTCAATTCATTCAAGTTACTTAGATTAGATTATTATTCATAAATATTTTATTATTTTAACAATAATCATCTCAAGGAAGCAAGTTAGGTATAGGGTAGTAGTACTCAGTGCCAAGTTAGACCAAGGGTCCATCCGCATCAAGCCCAGCATCCTGTCCTCAATTGGGGAGGAGGAGATGCTGCTGAGATCAGCCTGCCCGGGCTCAGTCCTGCTGCTGGTGAGTACATTGGGGACCCAGCTGGGGCATGGTCTTTGCTTTTTTGGGAGGACCTGGGGGGTGGGGGACTTGTCTTGGGAGGAGGGGGGGATGTTATAATAGGGATTATTATGGGATGATATCACATATGGTTATTATGTACAGATTGGCAATATGTATGTAATAACCATATGTGATATCATCCAATAATATGGTTCTGCTCTTTTAGTATATTTTTTAGCATATTTCAAATTAATTTTTAAATTGTGATTTATAGTATGTTTTAATTATGACTTGTAACTGTTGATTGTGTGTGTTTTATGATTGTGCTGCCAGCTGCCTTGGGGGGGGAGTCCGGGGGAGGGGGTTGCACTGGGAGACATGTGGGAGGGGGTTG
>QEPC01010260.1:3832284-3843688 GCA_003113815.1 Sphenodon punctatus
TTAAGAATGGTACTGCCCACTTTGGCTTGGTTCCTCAGCCGAGTCACCAACAACTCATGGTCAATGGTATCAAAAGCAGTCATGAGAGCTAATAAGATCAACAGGGTCGAATGGCCCTGGTCCAACTCACGGGGGACGTCATCGACCAAGGCCACAAGTGCAGTCTCAGTGCATTAACCCAGACGAAAGCCAGCCTATGAGGGGTCAAGGAAACTGATCTGGTCCATATTCCCCTGAAGCTGACGAGCCACTACCCACTCAGTAACCTTCCCTAAAGGGAAGGTTAGAGACTGGCCGATAGCTGGCCAGGGCATCAATGTCATGTGATATTTTTTTGAGCAAAGGCTGCACCACCACCTCCTTGAGGCAGCCTGGCACTCTGTCGTCCCTAAGGGAGGCACTGACTATCCCCGCCAGCAGCAGCCCAAATGTCTCCCAGCTGGCCTTGACCAGCCAGGACGGGCATGGGTTCAGTTCACAATAAGTGGCCTGAACATCCCCAAGGACATCCTCCACATCAGAGGATGATATACATTGAAATTGATCGCATAAAACAGGACAGGGCTTCAATTACCCCAGACTCACCGTCAAAAATGTGGCATTGAAACTGTGATGAATTTGAGTGATTTTATCCGCAAAAAAGTCTGCAAACAAGTCACAGCGAAACCAAAATGAAAGATTACCTTTAGCTAATTTAGCACAGATTCAACAGTGAATTAGCAAATTTTTCAAGAAATATGGCACCAAAAACTGCCAGAGAAGGAACTTAAATTTTACTAATCCTAAAGCTGGGCAGGTAATTTCTCCAGCTTTATTTTTTTCATGGACGGAGGTAGTTAGAAGGCAGACTTCTCTGGTAGGAGTTCCGTGCAGCACAATGAAGTATGTAGGCAGGCACCGTACTTTCTGAAGTTCATAGGAGCATGAGAGTTGCACCACCACTAAACTTCATGCAGTACTCAGTCCTATCCTCCAGAGTGTGAGTGGGTCAGGTCTTGGTGGTGTGAAGATTAATCCACAAGATACTGCAAAGCCTATGGACAATGGGTTTGATCCCAAACCCATGCGTGTGCGGCTTATGTGCACCCACATGGCTTTCACATGGGTTGTGCATGGTTTCCACATGGGCCATAATTCTGCCTGCACGGATGCGTGCACAATCTATGCATGGCTTACACGTGAGATATATGTGTGTGGTTTGTGTGGGGTTTGGGATCGAGCCCAGTGTAATCTACATTCCTGAAACCACTTATTCATGAGAAGTCAAATTAAGGTTTGAATATCGGGTTTGTTCTCACAAGTCTTTGTTTAGAGGTAACTACCTTCTCATATAAGTTAACATTCCCTGTGTTGTCACAAGCAGGGGTAGTTAAAGTGAGAAAAAGGGTGTTTGTGGTGATACCTACCTCTCCAAACATGGAGAGTAAGGCTCCTACTCCAGGGGTCATGTTTGTGTGTACAAGATTTTTTGTGCTTATTAGAACACACCCATAAATTGTTAGATTCAGAGACCAGGACACTCATGCTACCCATGAGACAGCTGAAGAAATGATTGTGGTGTTACATAAATATGTAGGGATGGGTGAATGCAGTTCAGATGTTCAGAGTTCGGACCCAACTCGGTCTGTTCGGATGTCCGAGCTGAATGTCCAAACCGAACTCTCGAATGACCGAACAGTTTGGTCGTGTTCGGATGCATTCAGGGGCAAGAAAAACATCTTTTCAGGGCCAAAAATTAGGTTTTGGTTTCGTTTTGGTTTCAATTTCGATAGCGCTATTTTTGACTGTTTGGTCAAGTTCGGCCAACCCGAACCCGACTGAACCGAACCATCGAACCCAAACTCGGGTTTCGAACCAAACGACCAAACATCCGAACCGCATTCTGTTCGTCCATCCCTATAAATTTGTCTGTCTACATAAAGTCAAATGGGCAGCATGTTTTTGGTTTTTTGGGTGGTGGGGGGAAGTGTTGCATTGCTTTCACTGCTGGGGAGGAGAAGGTTGTTTTGGATCTCTGCTCCTCCATAGAGAACTCTCTGGCCTAGTATGGAGCTATTTGTTGAGGGGCAAGTTCAACATTGCTCCTCAGTTGTGAGGCCAGATGACTGGCTGCTCCACATCAGTGAGAATATAACATGGCTCTAATAAGGCACTTTGCCCTGAAAAGGGCAAGCTGTCCATTTGTTCTTATTGTTTCTCATTTATACAGCTCTTTCATTGTACAAATTGCTTTACAATACTTATCGAATTTGACTTCCTAACAATATTATTTACATTATTCTATTTTACAGAAGGGAAACTGCAGCTGATAGCAAGGAAGACAGGTAGGCATGGGGGGACTGGGTTAGGGTGGGTGGTGGGTGGGGTTTGTTGGAAGCGGTTTTTTGGACTCCTGAGATTGTTGGTTTTATCGGTTTTATATTGTTTTTGAGCGTTATAATATTATTGCTTATTTTATTGGTGTTTTATTGTGATGTGAGCCACCTCGAACTGCGTGCCAGGAGGGGTGGGGTACAAATTTTGTATAAAATAAATAAATAGTGATTTGCCAAGGCCACCTAGCAAGCTCGTCGCCATGGTAACATTTGAACCCTGGTATTCTAGGTCCAAGTCTAACCACTTTTCCATGAGACTATATACTCACTCTCTGTGTCCTTGTAGACAAGCTCTTAATTTGTTACCCCCAATGCTTCTCTTCTAAGCCCCCCTCTGCCTCCATCATAGGCTTTTGTCCCCATTTGTGGCCTGGAGAGTTCACTCACAAAATATTTCCCTGCCTAATGCTGAATTTAAGATGTTATACGTGGGAAATGGAGTGTAGTATGGAAAAACGATTCTAGGCAGAGGCAGAAAATATCTGAGAACAAGACGTAAGCAACCATGCATAAAATGTCTGAAACCACAGAGGAAATAGCCGACAAGATGAGTGGTAACAAGGTGAGCAACATATCAAAGCGGGGGGTGGGAATCCCTCCAGAGAAGACAAGATGGATGAAGGGAGCAAGTAACTGCATGTATGCGAGTGTGTTTAATATACTCAGCTGTGTAAACCCTCAGGGAAAAGATCACAGAAGTTATCAGAAAATACACTGTCATTATGGACTAATGCTACTATCAGACAAAGGAGACCAGTGGAATTACAGATGTATCCACTGCCTATCTGCACAGTTCATAATGTTTCCCTGAGATACTGATCAATTAAATCCCTGTAGTGTCAGATTTCATCCAGTGGTGTAACCATCATTTTGAAAGCGAAGTAGCCCCGGACCCACCTACCAGAATATTTCAAGTGGCTCCTGAAAGGGAGCTTACCCAGGTGGCCAACTGAGAGACACTGAAAGCAAGTCACAGAACAGAAAGGAATACCAAGCAACTGGCTCAGAATGAAAGGGAGTAGGTAGGAGAAGAGTGGAATGAGAAGCCAAGGGAAAGATACAGGGTAAAAAGAGATGTGGCTGCATCCCGCTGTGGCCTGCCAACACATACAAACAAACAACACCAGATGTTGGCCTGGGAATTGCCCCAGCGATTGTTGGCAGCTTGCCTGGGCTACTGTAACCTTAGCAAATCTCTGAGGACACAGAAGACTAAGGGCTGCCCATGTGGGTCAAAGCGGGCCACAATGGGCTAGCATATTTATTATGTTGTGCCATACTTTCCCTGGGCCGATGGTCACCATGGCTGTGCCTTATTGGCCACCATGGCTGTCCATCATGTCAGGAGGCAGGATGCTGGAAGCATGTTACAGGAGGGGCCAGACTCACGTTTTTTGTGCTCCCGGGCCATATGTGAGGTGGGGTGGTTCCCCAGCCATGGGCGTATCAGTTTGATGCCCTGACCTGTGCTGTGTCACCCACAATTTTCTGCCCCAGCGCATTCCAGGGAGCAGTCACACCGGCCACATGTTTGTTTTTACCCATAGCTCCCAAATAACTTACATTCTGTAGGTCAGACTAGAATTTTAAAGGAAGATCTGATACACTACACGGTCTGAAGCCTTTTGTTCTGAAGTGGCAGTCAATCACAGTTACTGATGGACTATGAGAATGTCCTTCCATATGGAAATTTAGGCTCTATTTAAACACACAAATATTGCATTTATTCATTTGAGCTAGGGAGTTAAACTGTGGATCTATATCTTCCGAGGCTGAAGGTTTTGACCAGGGCTGTATCCAGAATAGTGTAGACTGTGCAACCATACAGGAACTCGTATGTTGCAGGTTCCCACCATGGCCCGCAAAACATGGATAAACTTGAATTGACAACTTGAGTGTGAGAAGCACTTGCATTAAATATAGGCCCACAGAGCCTCAAAGAGAGGGAGACTGGCCTGTGGAGGACCCACTCTGTTTCAGGAGGGACCCCCAACACTATGAGTAAACTAGAAATAATGTGTGTAACATTTGGGCCTAGTGGGCCTGCAATGCAGGGAGTCTCAGCCCCTGAAGGGATCATGTGTTTAACTAAACAACAATAATTAATTATGGTTATATTATCCTGTTTCCAGGGTGGGTGATAGAGCTTGTGTTTGTCCAAAAGTCATATGGTAGAACAGGGCTCATAGGACTATTTTACACAGGGCCACAACTTCCCTCCCTGGTTTGGATGCAAGACTTGTTTCATCACTATTGCAACTGTTTTGTGATGCCCAGTATTTATCTAGGGGAAATTCGCAAAGAGAATCCCATCCTATATGTGATTAGAGGTATTTATATTATAAACATGATAATTTTAAGTACTTACAGTATTATATTTAGATATAAGTAGAGGTGCATTTGTGTGTACATTTCAAATGTAGACATCTATACTGGTAAAAACTAGGCCTGAGACGAAAGCAAGTGTTTCCCATTCCAAAGGGAAATGATGACCTTTAAGGAGTGGTTGCAAGTGTTCATTGGTATTTGTCAGTTTCTGTGCTTCTTCCATTTCCCCCCCCATCATTTGTTTAACTTTCCAGGATTTTTCATGACTTTCTGGGACTTTTCATCATTTTGATCACTTTCCAGGACTTTTTGTCAGCTTTTGTCACTTTCTGGGACTTTAAAAAAAAAAAAAAAAAAACCGGGAATTTTACAGCAGATTTACAGTATTTTTTGGCAATTTCCAGCACTTCCCTGGTGCTTAGCTGGCAAGTTTTCATGTCCACAGCCTTCTGGGTGCATGTAGGGCACACATGGGGCTTTGAACCAGCCCATGGCAGCCCCATTCAACTTGTGAAAAATAATGGGAAATGGAGAAATCAGCAGGAAAGCTGGCAAGTTTCCATGCCGCATGGATCTTAGCTAATGCCTCTCTTCTGATGGAAGCAGCACTCAATGAGATTTGTCATTTCAGGTCTACTAAGAACTATCTTAGGAGGTACCGTAGCTTAGTAGCTAAAGGTATTAGACTTGAGATACCACATATCAAATTACACCTTCTCTATGCACTCACTGGGCTGCTTTCATACGTGACAGCACTGAAACTGAACACCAACATCTACTAATTCTGAGGGCCGTCACTACGGGCAGGATTTGGCCCAGCTGCTGAACAAACATGACGATGGGCTGGGCTGGGGTGGGGAGAGGGCTTGGTGATCTATGGATTGATGTCCGCATGCTGCCAGGAGTGGCCCACTCCCTCCCTGATGGGCGGTCATGGTGGCATCTGAGGCCACCATGGCTGCCTGGAACTGCTACGGACACGGACCGGGGTAAGTGCAAGTGGGCCAACACATGATGGCCTGCATTATCCCAGTCCAGAGTCCTTTGCGTGGACTGTGGCAGCGCTTAGCCCTGGCTGTTTCTCTGTTATGATCCCGAGGAACAGCCCAGGCTAAGTACCACCTTGTCCTGTGCAAACCTGGGTTCTGGCCCGGGGTAACGTCTGGTGGCTTTTTTTAGACGTGAAAACACCACGGATGTCCATGTGGGTCAAAACATTTGAAAATACCTTGGGTGGCCTTTGACAAGTGACTAGCTTTCAGCCTTACTTCCCCATCTGTAAAATGGGCATAACAACCACCTACCTCACAGAGTTATTGAGAGGGTGAATTAGGTAAAGACTGTGAAGTATTTTGAACACTGAAAGTGCTATAGACATGATAAATAATATCTCTGCCAATAATATCCATAATTGTGTAGTATTTTTCCAATATAGGGCACAATCCAGCTCCATACAAGTCAATGGGAATCTAGTCATTGACTTCAATGGTAGCTGGATTTCGCCCATAGTTGGAGACCCACTATTTCTTGAGGGTCACTGTAACAGCACGGGCTCATTCCAGGGTGTCTTCCTTGCCTTTGTCCCACAGACACAAGCCCACATGGGGGAATTATGCTACAGAATCTTTATTTCCCTTAGTTCTCCACATTATACATGTTGCCCAGGTAGGCAGACACCATCTGTCTCTCCTATTTAGGAAAGTGAAGAGAAAAATTATTCATTTTCATTTCATTTTTGTTATCACAATTGTATTTATTTTTGTTATTTTTTTTTCATTATTCATTTTCGGTTTTGTAATTTGTTTTTGTTGTTTTGTTATTTTTCTGCAATCTCTGGTAATTTCTGGTATTTTCAGTATTTTTTGTAATTTCCAGTATTATTAGTAATACTGGAAATTATTGCAAATTGCCAAAAATTACAGAAAAATAAAGAAAATGACAAAAACAAAAATGTTTGTTATTTTCATTATTATTTTTGTTTTCATTATTACAATAACAAAAATGAAAATTACATTTTTGTCTTCGTTATTGTAATAACAAAAATGAAATGCACACCCCTACTCCTGTTCCATTGTCCATACAGCCAGGCATAACCCTCTGACTAGTAAACCCCCACTCCAGGTCCCTTCCAGGCAGGGATCTCTTCCTGCAGTCTGGTGGAAGTTCCCCTGCTAGCCCCCGAGGTACAGACTGCATTCAGATGTGCGTTTAAATCGTACAGCAGTGGCGGTGGCATCGTGCGATTTAAAGCAACGCGCACTTCCGGGTTGGTGTGAATGCACCGAGTGCGCACGTTTCAGCGTAACGCGAGCTGTTGGAGTGCGGTTTTAAAAGCTGCTCTGAGCAGCTTTGAAAACCGCACTCCAACAGTTCGCGTTACGCTGAATTGGTGCATTCACACCAACTCGGAAGTGCATGTTCCTTTAAATAGCACGATGCCGCCTCCGCTGCTGTGCGATTTAAACGCACATCTGAATGCGCCCATAGCCTCCTGCTCCTGCCTCTCGAACAACCGACTCCCGGGCTTCTCTGCTCTGCCTATAGAAGTCTGGGCTGCCCCCACCATACCCAGCGTCACCTATTTTCAGTTAGCCCACTCAGCCGGGCCTTTGGATAACACCACTGCAGTGCCTTAGGTGCTTTCCTGCACCATTACAGCGCCTACCCCTGCCCTGCCTGTGCTACCTTTGCTAACCCTTTTAAAGGGCCAGGCTCTCTTCACCTACCCTGCCACAGTCACCCATAACATCTGGATAATGGATTGGAAGTGACCGGCGCTATATAAATGTTTATACTAATAATAAATAATAAGCAAGTAAGGAAGAAGAGCAGAGAAGGCCTAACTATCGAGAGTGGCATCAGCTTTGACTGCAGCTTTGGACTGCACTTCATGGCTTCCAAAGCTGTAGTGTCTCTCAGTTGGAGCTGGCCTGCTTTGGTCTGAATTGGAATGCTGGGATAGATGACAGCTGTTGCTGCTACACTGTCCCTGTGAGGGTCCCAGGGGGTACCCGGGGATCCTCAAAGGGATGGGGGTACTAAGTCCACACACACCAAGCGGAGGGGAAGGGGGAGCAGCAAGGCAATACCTGGAAAACGTGCCCTCAGGTTGGAATAGGGCTAGTGGGACGATAAGTCCCCAGCCTATATCATCACAGGGCCTGTGAGTGAGTGTATGCCTTGTTTGCTGCCAGGGATCGCTGATCATGCACACGGGGACTAGGAAGGGGGAGGCGAGGTGTACGCTGTGGGGGAGAAGGGACCATGCACAGCTCAGGAAGGAGGGGAGGTGGGAGAGGTCTGGCACACCAAGAGGGGGGCCCAGGAAGTGCTCCCCAGCCCTCCCCGCAGGAACACACTCACACACTGTACCTATTCCCTTAGCCGCACTCACGCCCACAAACTCTCACGCAATCACTCACCTCACTCTCTCCACGCAGTCTCGCACTCTCCTTGGGAAATGGGGAACCACACTAGCAACGAACAAGGAAGGATAGGGGCCAGTCTCACGGGCACAAGGCTCCGATCACCAGCGGTGAGGTCTGTCTGTGGCAGCCTTTTATACTACTGCCCCAGACGTTGCTGCAGACGTGTGGAGCGGCGTCTAGGTGGGGGCGTGGCCTCCCGGGCTGGGGGGGCGTGCTTCCGCTTCCCTCTGTGTTTGCCTGGGAGGGAGCTGTCTCCATGGTCTGGCTCGGCTCTGTGGGGGGCGGGGCTTCTGCCGGCACTGTGGCCGGGTCGTTAGGGCTTCCCTGGTTGTGCGCGGCATCGGGGAGCTCCGCGGGGGGCGGGGCCCCTGACGGCGCCGTGTCCATGTCCTCGGGGCTTGCCTGAGCATGAGCCTCTCCCGGGCCTAAGGTAGGGGGGTCCGTGTGCTCCCGGAGGGCCTTGGGGTTTGCCTCGCCCCTCGGGGCTTCCTTACAGTCCCCACACACCCGAGGAGGAAACTCTGGACTCCTTAAAGCCAGAGATTTTGGAATACTGTCCACATTATGTTCCGCTAATTGGGGGACTAGGATTCTGAAACATCTGGACTAGCGTGGTTGGAATTCACTGATCCCACATGTAGATCTCACCTGTAGTCTAATTTAACAGCATTAAAAAACAAACAAACTGTAATCATGTCATGCTTTCTAGTGACTCTGTCAAGGACATAACTATTCTAGGGACAGGTGGTTCAGCTACACTGGGGCCCATGAGCTTGATTGCGGGGGAGGGGGGCATGTGTCTGTCTGTAGCTGCATCCTCTGCTGCTGGGAAACGAAGGAGGGTGTTCCCCATTTCATCTTCTGCACCAGGGCCCATTCCAACCTAGCTATGCCTCAGTCTGCTGGATTGTGTCCCAGATGAAGGGAGTCCAAGACATTTTTATTCTTAATGAGCTCTAATCAGTGCTTAACCCTTTGCCTCAGTTGCCCCATCTGCAGAATGGGGATGATAGTACCAATGGTGCCTAGCCTGTGGGATTATTGCAGTCTATTTATACCTGAGCTTGAAATGATAACCGACAAGTTTTTGGGCTCATTTTATCAGCAGGAACGTAGAAAATATGAATAAAAAAATCTTATTACTGGCATCCTTATTTTAGGGGAAAATTTAGGCGAGTGGGAAGATCCCAGCACATTTGAAGAAAGAAGTGTAGCTAGAGCTGCAGTTCAATATAGAAAAAAATATATGAACATGGCCATAATTGAATTGAAATGTAATGTAGCTATCATAAACCAAGAGAAAGCACAGCTGGAGGATTTTAAAAGTGATTTGGAACCAAAATCCTCTCATTGAATTAGAGAGTAAAAATTCAGTTAGGGACCTTGTAGCACAGCAAAGCTAGGTAAGGCTGCTATAGTTAAGGGCCCGTCAGCATTTCCATTACAAACAACTATTTTCTGGGGATTACAACTCAGATAGAAAAGTTTGCTCTGGGATGAGACTTGGCACATAACATTTCAAATGCCGAGTAATTTAATTTCAGCAACCCCACCCCCAGTCTCGCGCACACACACACACACACCCCTTCAAAAATCTATTTGCTTGAGCTGGGTTTATATACCAGGTGGGTGAAACATACCATGCTGTAAGGTTTCAGATACTATCAACAAGTTTTCAACTTGTACATTTTAAAATGCTATTTGCAATTTGACAAAAAAATATTGTTATTTAGCATTCATGCAAGCTAAATGGAGAGGGCAAATCTCATATCCGTCAGTATCAAAAGTGGAGTTAGCAGAGGGATACAAGTAGGATTTACCTGGACAAGAAACATAGATTAGAACTACGATTGCTCTGATTCCACTAGGATTTTAACATGGGTTAATTAACATTGCCATGGGGCACTGCAAAGGCCAATAGTCTAATTAGGTTCAAAAAGGGATTAGATAAGGTCTGTCAATGGCTACTATTTTTATTTTTAAAAAAGTCTATTTAGAATTAATATTCCATCCTTCCCCTATGGCTCAGGGTGGCTAATAATGTAAAAGTACATTAAAATACATTAAAATACCTATAAAAACCTACCCAAACCCTAAAAAATCCTACCTGACAAGCACTTTTCCAAAAAATAAAAATTGAACTTGTTATGGTTGGCACATCGGTCAATTGACCATCTATTATTTGACCATGGTCAAATACTGGGCATTTTTACACACACCTTAAAGTGTTGCTCTTTCAGTCTTCTGGGTTTACAAGTCCACAAGTAAGTTCCGGATGCGTTTTTCACACAGACACTGCCTTGAGGCAGTTCCTGGATGCATTCTTCACACAAACACTGCCCTGAGGCAGCCTAAAGTTGCTGCATCTGTAGACATGAGGGGCTGCCATAGAAACCAAGTGACCACAGCTGCCTGGAGCAAAGCAGTTTACCAGGAGAACATTTTACACACAAAGGTTCTGGGAGAAGTTCTATGCAGAAGTGCAAAGAGCCAGGTGTTTAAGATCTGGGTGAGTGATTTAGACACACAGAAATTTCAGGATGTAACAGCAAACATGCAGGAGACGTGTGTGTAAAACCCCCCATTGTTAAATGTTCCATTAAGCCAAGAATGTCACTGTATAGGTGATCGCTTACCTTTTTTATTTCATTATGGTGTCATTTGTAAGCAAAGGCAGGAATGACAGCTGCTTCCTCCTAACCCTGCAGCAGTCAGGGGACAAACACATCCTCCCCTCCCTAAACTCATTCACATACATGCACCAGGCTTTCCCCCAGCACCATACACATGGCTATAGACAACCCACACTACATTTAGGAGCACGCTCCCCTGTGCTGCTTCTCTCTCCCGAGCTTCTTCAGCCTCCTTTCCCTCTCCCCCCCCCCCCCTAATTAAGCCATATGGGTATGCACTGCAGGAGGTACTCTTTGCTAGGGGTGGGAAACCGGTAGAATCCGGTATCCGATAATGCCGGTACCGGGCGTACCGGAATTATCGGATTTGACCCGGTAATCCGGACCGGGTACCGGATTGTACCGGATTTTTTTGCATTGCAGCCATTTAAAAATGGCTGCAATGTAAAAAAACTGCCCCAGCAGAAAAGTTTTTTTAAAAAAAAACCCTCCCTGAGTCCAGGCTGCGCGGGTGGAAGGGGGGACACCCCCCACCCACCCTGCCCAGCCTGGATTTTTGTTTTTAAAAAAAGAGTAAAGAAAAGACCCAGAGGCGAGGCGAGGCGAGCCCACCCCCCAGCACCAGCGGCCGCGGCGTCCC
>QEPC01010260.1:3845010-3867720 GCA_003113815.1 Sphenodon punctatus
CCTCCCAATCCATTGCCATCCTCCTCCTATTTCACCCATTTCCAGACATTTACCTCCATAGTTTCATTTATTTAGATTAGATTAGATAGATTTAGGTGTTATTTTTATTTTTTACTCCTCCCTGTGTTCTTTCTCCCTACCCCCCATTGAATCCTTCCCTCCTCCCTGTATATATTCCATCCCTGATTCCCTTCCCCTGTTTTTGGATTTATTTAGAGTAGGATTATATTGATTTAGGTTTCATTGCTGTTTTGTACCCCTCCCTGTGTTGTTTGTTGTGAGCTGTCTGTGTTCGCCCCCCATTCCTGTGTGTGTGAAGATATAGATAGATATAGGTATAGAATAGAGATATTAGATAATTACTATAGATAGATAGTCGTAGGAGTTAGCTTAGTTGTAGAAATAGATAGAGATAGTGTGTAGTGAATCAGTTTTAATATTTTATAGTGTGTAGTTCATTGTTTGACCATAGGTCATAACAAAATAATAAATACAAAGTAAGAGCAAGCAGAAAAGGCAATACATGACAGAATACAATAAAACAGTTACAAAGAATTAAAATAATACATATTGGTTCCTATGGACTGTGAGTATGGGCTAACACCTGCTATAACCTGATTGGAGAAGATAGTCCACTTGGATATAGCTCATCCTTGGGTGAGTGAACCCAACCCACTCAGCTGTAAGCTCTCTTTTCCAAATAGCCTTCCCCTTCCCAGGGGTTATGCAAATCAACACTTAACCCCTGGGGGCAATCTAATTTAAATAAAAACATGCCTTACCCTTCTCGGGGCTTATGTTGGCAGCACTTGACCCCTGTAGATAGTAAGGAGACAGAACAAGCCTTGCCCTTTTCGGGACTTGTATCGGCAGCACTTTACCCCGCAGGTAAATTTTATTTATTTATTAATTCGTGGCGTAACCCAAGTCATTGCCAAAATACATACAAAACAAAATATAAAATTACCCTTAAGATAATACATCTCTGACGTATTACCAGTCAACAACTTAATACAATAATAATTCCTCCATTTAATCCCAAACTGATCGAGAGCAATGCTTACATTTCAAAAAGGATTCCCATCAGCACTGTTTGTAGTACTGGGCCCCTCCCATCAGCGCTGTTTGTAGGACTGGGCCTTTGTAGATATTAGATAATATTCCATTTAGTTCCAAAGGTTTTAGAATAGGTAATAGCAGTTAGAGTTACTGTAGTAGATATATATATAATAATCCAATTTTGATTAAATAAATAAATACAAAAATATAAAATCTTCCCGTGCATTATTTGGGTGTGAGAAATGGAGAAGGGAAGCAGGAGAGACCAGTCTGCTGCCCATTAGGAAGGCAATGGGGAACATGGCAGAGGTGGCGGGCTGTGCCAACGGAGTGGCAGCAGCAGCAGCCTGAGCCTATCATCACACTCCAAACTGCACAGACCAGATTTTGGTAGTTGGGCTTCAGAGGCTCCCAGCAGTGGCACTAGGGATGTAGTTCAGTGTCACCTCCTGCCAGCGTCCTCAACTGCCACGCAAGGCACTGGAAGGCCTGAAGTCCAGGAGGCTGCAGCTGTCTTTGCTGCAGTTGCAGGTGCTTCGGGGTCGGATGTTCCTCCAGGACTACCAATGTCCCCAGCCGCCATTATTGATGTGATCCCAAGCAGTCCAGGGCTGGTGGATCCCACCCTGGCTGCTAGAGTCAGGGCCTGATCTACGGGCAATGGAAGCAGGGAGAGGAGCATCAACAGCAGCTATAGGGGGCACAGGGAGAGTGGCAGCAGCATGGTGGACAATCCATCAGCCTCAGGGTCCCAGTACTCCCCTTCATGGGGGGAAATCACTCAGAAAGGGGACAGTGAGGCAGACACTTGTCCTGCGGAAGAGATGTCTGGTGCTGAGGCAATGGCTGTCCCTCTGAGAGCTGTGTTGCCACTATGTTATGCCCCTCCCATCAGCGCTGTCAGTGGTGCATCACCCGGTGCAGGCCAGAAGGCAGGAGGGGGCACAAAATCCTCCGTCTGGGTGCATTTTAAGTTGGTGCGTGCGGATGATCCCAGGGAGGTGCAGTGCAGTTTGTGCCAGAAGGTGGTGAAGCATAGGCAGTTGCACACCAACCTTGGCACAACTGTCATGGCGAGGCACCTGAAGGCATGCCACAGCGCTGTGCTGCTAAGTGGGCAGGCATGGGCAGTGGATGACAGTGGGTTCCCGACTGCAGCGGCCAGTCGTCTGCCTCAATCAGCAGGCAAGGGTCCTGCTCTAATAGCTGCCCCTAGCAGCAGAGCAGTATGGCTGCTAGGGATGTGCGAATAGATCGCGGTTCAGTCGTTTGATTCGGGAACCAAGTTCAGGTTCGGTAGTTCGGTCCTGAGACCAAGTTCGGGTTTGGTCATTTGGTTCGGTAGAGTTCGGTTCGGTCAGTCGGAAATCGGTCTAGGTATCACGTGATCCTGTGATTGCACTGGAAACCGGAAATTTGAATGCGTGCAGAGCTTGTGTGGAGAGAGACTGTGTGTGGTGTGGCTGGCTGGATGTTTGGGTTTGTTTCGTGTGTTTTGGCTGTTTGTTTTGGTTTGACTGTTGGTTTGGCTGGTTGATGAGTTGGTGGGTAACTGTTGTTTGGCTTTTTTTGGCTTTTTTTTTTAAAATGAAGAGGGTGAAGCTCAACAGGGGGGAGTGGAAGAAGCAGGCCAAGTTGGCGGAGCTGGTGGAGGTCGGCTTCTCAGAGGAGCAGGAGCTGGGCACAGGAGATGCTGCCAGGTTTGTAAACTTTATTTTTACTTATAGGACAAGAAGATAAGAATACTATCCTTTAGAGTGAGCTCACTGGCATGCGGGTGGGTGCATGGGTGGTGGGCAGTCAGACACAAACAGTGGACATCCATGGGTGACAGCGGATGTCTGCCACAGAGAGAGAGGGTGTAGGGGGCTCTTCCATCAGTCAGGCGTGAGTCAAAGGAAGCACCAACTTAAACACGTGCCAGTCCATCCCTAGCAGGGGTCTCCCATTGCCATCCCTAGCACACCAAGAAGGGCAGGATTTGCATGTGCCAGCCAGGGTCTCCATTGCCACCCCTCCCTAGCACCCAAATAAGGGCAGGATTTGCACATGCCAGCCAGGGTCACCATCTCCTGTTGCCATCCGTAGCACCCCAAGGAGGGAGGACTAGTAGAGGCATCATCATAATATTATTATATTACTAAGGTGCTGAGGCTGCCGCTGCTGTGCCACAGGTACTGTGCCACGGCAATTGAATGTCTCTGCTGTGCCATGGACTCTGTGCCCTGGCAATCTAATGTCTGCTGCTGTTGCTGGTACTGCACATCAGTCATTTGCTCCTCACTCTTGTAGACAGGCATAGCTCAGATGAGTGCACCAGCAGGTGGGGGCTTGGTGTCCACGAGATTAACCACCAGGCAAGGCTTGCGCAATTTGCAGAAGAACTTGTTGAAATTCAGTGAGTAGGATGCAAGCCTGCAATGCCCGGCCAAGTAGGGGTGACAGCCACCAAGCCCTGGCCAGGTCTCTGCCACTGCTCCACCGATGCCAGCCAGAATGCAACATCCGGCCATGTAGGGGTGACAGCCAGGCCAGCCCCAGGATCTACCATCAAGGTTCTGGGGCCTATGTTACAGGTAGGGAGGGTTGTCATTCTACTTCATCCAGAAGCTGCCATTCTAGTCCCATGACCCACCGTCAGGGTTCTGGGGCCTATGTTACAGGCAGGGAGGACTGTCATTCCACATCATCCAGAAGCTGCCACTGTAGTCCCAGTAACCACCATCCTGGTTCTGGGGCCGTCATTCTTCTCACAGGGAGCTGTCACTCCACTGGATCAAGAAACAGCCAGCCACTCCAGCACCAGGACCCACCATCAGGGTTCTGGGGCCCACATTCCAGGAAGGGAGGGATGTCATTCTAGTCCCAGGACCCAACATCAGGGTTCTGGGGTTGTTGTTCCATTCACAGAGAGCCATCATTCCACTGCATCAAGTAACAGCCACTCCAGACCGAGGACCCTCCATCAGAGTTCTGGGGCCTACTTTCCAGGCAGGCAGGGAGGGATGTCATTTCACTTCATTGTCTGCAACTGTCCCACCAATGCCAGCCAGCCTGCAATGCTCAGCCAAGTAGGGGTGCCAACCACCAAGCCCTGGCCAGGCCTCTGCCACTGCTCCGCCGATGCCTGGCAGCCTGCAATGCCAGGCCAAGTAGGGGTGCCAGTCACCAAGCCCTGGTTAGGCCTCTGCTGCTGCTCCACCGATGCCAGCCAGCCTGCAACGCCCGGCCGTGATGGTGACTAAAACTGGAGAATCCAGTATAGAGCAAGCAGAACGGGAGGCCTGCCAGTGTGTCTAAGATATTAAACATCCCAAACCCCTGCTAGACCTACCCTTCAATTCAGATGGGGTAACATCCACACTCATCCAAGTCCAATTGCCCCGCATGCCACAGTTCTTGGAGCAAAATAATGTCAAAGGATCTAATGAAACAACCAAAATCATTATCCATTAATTTGGTTTTCCAACCCGAAATGTTCCAAGAAACAATAGAGATAAAATACTTCCTTAGGGGGCCTGCCCATCATTCTTCCACCTCATCTGCAGTTGCAAAACCCAATTGGTTTGAGGGGAGATCAAATGCCTCCATCCCCAATATTGAGGTGGAGAGAGGAGGTGTAGGCAAAGGATCCATCTTAACTGGAAATAATCCTGAAGGATCAGAACCAGTATTACCCAGCTCTGTGTATGACCACTTCCCATGTGCCAAAGCACCCAGGGAAGTGGCCTCATGCTGAATATTTTGTGACACAACTTCTTTTACCTGCTCTGTTACTAAGACCACTTCCCCTTGAGGATGGTAGCCTTCTAAATAAATAGTCATTGCAGGCTGTCAGGCATCAGTGGAGCCACGGCAGAGGCCCAGCCCGGGTCTGGTGGTGGCTGGCACCCATACAGGGCCGGACATTGAAGACTGGCATCCTACTCGCCAGATCTCAACCAGCTCTTCTGAAAATTGGTCAAGTAGCCTTGCCCGGTGGTGATCCACGTGACCAGCCAGCCACCTCCTGCCATGATGGTGACTAGAAATGGAGAACCCAGCCCAGAAGGAGCAGAACTGGAGGCCTGTCAGCTTGCAATGCCCGGCCAAGTAGGGGTGCCAGCCACTAAGCCCCAAGCCTTCCTGGTCTCTTCTGCTGCCTCTGGGTCTCAGACAGCCAGCTCTGGTGCCCCGGGCACCCCCAGGGGCCAAGTGCCAAGCCTGCCTTCCCGGGCAACCCGGGGTGCATCCAATTTACAAAGTTCTAAGTAGAAAACTGCTTTCAGGAAGTCTTCTGAATCTTGAAGTGGAAGATGTGAAAAAGAGAGTTGGTATTCTTATTGCACAAGCTCCTCATGTGTGTCTAGTATCTGATGGGTGGTGCAATATTCACAATGACCATAGTCCAAAGCGGGATCCACACGGGATCCGTGTGGGTTCCACATGGGTTCCACATCGCACAATGTGCCTTCAGTGGATATGCGTGCACTTTACGTGCATGTGCACGTGTGTAGGTTGTGCTCAGTGCATGAGGGTGTCATCAACTTCATGGTAACAGCTCCAAAGCCAGAGTTTTTCTCCTTCTCATGCACAACTGAACACCACTACACAGCTCAATATATTGCTGACCAGTTTAAAAATTTAATAAATTAATTAGGTCCACCACAAAAGGTTATTTCAGTTGTGACTGACAATGTGGTTAATATGACACTTTGAGGAGATGGGGGAGGGTGCCCGTGTTAATGCCACAAGGGATGGGTGGGGGTGCATGCATATACCCACACTTCACCCACCTCCACCCATTACTCACAGAGCCATGGATTCCACTGCCCGATGCTCTGTGGGTGTACATGGGTGGAGATGGGTGTGGACCCATCGGAATGGGCCAACACCCATCTCCACCCACCATGGCTGCACACCCATCCGTGGTCCATTTTAAAACAACCTAAGTATCTGCATCTCTTATGTTACGGATGTGCTGCCCTTGTGATGCAGCTCTTCATTAGTGATGAGGCTCTCGCAACTTTTTCTTCACATGTATCAAAAGTGAAAGGCATTTCCAAGTTTTTCAAAAATAAACAAATACCAGCAGCTATATTTCAGTGCCACTTAGTACAGCATTCAGTTGTATCTACACTGAGTAAGACTCGTTGTACTTGATGGACATCTACTATTAAATCTCTCAAAGATCTTCAAACATGGAAGGCACTTCAATCAGCTGGTTTTTTAAAAGGAGTGGCTAGGTCTTGCCCTTGAGTAATCCGCACTGACATTTTTATGATATGCTTTGAATGAGAAACGGAAGATTTATTTTATTACTTGATCATGTAGCTCAGTCTATTCAAAATATGGAAAATTATAGGTCTACATTGTATGATGCCAAGAATGAGTTCCTGAACATTAAGAAACATATTTGTGAGACTACTGTACAAAGTTGACTTACAGAAGCTAAAGAGACAAAATATCACAGGAAAATAAAGGGATCAGTCCACCCATAATGCTGCTTATCTTCTTGATCCACGTTTCCAGGGCTATGACCTTTCTGATGATGAATTTGATTCTGCTTGCAACCTTATAGCAACTGTTGCAAATTGTAGAGGATTTATTTATTTATAAGAACATTTGGTACCCCGCCCCTCCTGCTCCAAGCAGCCCGGGGCAGCTTACAATATTAAAATATTTTAAAATCCATAAAAACCGAACAATACAAATAAAAAGAGAAGGCACAGAACCAACCCCACCCCTCCCTGCCCCCCCATCCCACTCTACACCCCATCTCCCTTGCCAAAAGTCAGGTGGAACAGCCACATTTTACACATACAAGGGAAAGAGGGGAGATTCGGGGCCACCTGGGCCTATACTGAGAGGCAGTTCCACATCCTAAATCTGGCCACTGAGAACGCCCTCTCCATAGTGGGCCCCCTGGCCACATGGGGGACCTTGAGAAGGGCACTCCCAGCAGACCGCAGAGACAAGTCCAGAGCACAGATGGCGAGGTGGTCCCAGAGGTAAGTCAGACCAAGGCTGTATAGGGGTTTATAGGTCAGAACCAATATCTTGAATCTGGCCAGGAAGACTTGAGGCAGCCAGTGCAGAGCCCAGAGCACCGGTGTAATGTGCTCACGGTGACCCGTCCCCGTAAGGAGAAGGGTCACAGCATTCTGCACTAGCTGCAGTCTCCAGACTGTCACCATAGGTAGCCCCATGTATAGTGCATTGCAATAGTCCAATCTCGAGGTAATGAAAGCATGGATGATTGTGGCTAGGTCACCATCTGAAACATATGGCCAAAGCCGTTGAAAGAGATGTAGTTGGCAAAATGCATTCCTTGCCACAGCACCCACCTGGAAATCCAGGCAGAGCTGCGGATTGAGCGGCACTCCCAAACTACGGACCTGGGATACCAGTGGAGGGTGGATCCCGTCAATGTTGGGAGCCATCACATCCACTACCCTCCCCACCACCATCACATCCGTCTTGTCGGGACGCCCACCATCATCACTTCCATCTTGTCAGGAATCAACCTCAGGCAGCCACTTTAATCCAATCCCCGAGAGCCACCACACATCAGGAGGTAAACACAGAGGCTGCCGGGTCTGAGTCAGATGAAAACGAGAGGTAGAGTTGGGTGTCATCAGCATATTGATGACACGCACCCCATATTGTCTCATGACCTCGCCGAGTGGCTGCATATACATGTTGAACAAGAGTGGGGACAGAATAGAACCTTGAGGAACACCACATGTAAGGTCCTGTGGAGACGAAGAACAATCCCCAGGTACCACACACTGAGTTCTCCCAGCTAGGAAGGAGAGGAACCAGTCAAGGATGATCCCACCCACTCCAGCTCGATCCCACAAGCGAGTCACCAACATATCATGGTCAAAGGTATCAAAAGCCCTTCACAGTCCGGGCCAGCGCACCACGGGCAGTCTTTGCCCCTTGATTGTGTAAGGAGGTGAACTGTGTTGTATTCTGCTAGCCCGTATATCTCCAGCTGACGGCCAGAGGGACCTGTGAACTTGACTAGGAAGGCGTGGACGTGGTGTGAGTAGCACAGCGAGGCAACTCTTGACACCTGGACCCTGTTGCCACGCTGTTGATTGGTCCCCGCTCTCCCCATCGAGCATTTAAACCCCCCACGCCTTGCCGGCGTGCGCGCCACGGGAAGTCTTTGCCCCTTGATTGTGGAAGGAGGTGAACTGTGTTGTATTCTGCTAGCCCGTATATCTCCAGCTGACGGCCAGAGGGACCTGTGAACTTGACTAGGGAGGCGTGGACGTGGTGTGAGTAGCACAGCGAGGCAACTCTTGACACCTGGACCCTGTTGCCACGCTGTTGATTGGTCCCCGCTCTCCCCATCGAGCATTTAAACCCCCCACGCCTTGCCGGCGTGCGCGCCACGGGAAGTCTTTGCCCCTTGATTGTGGAAGGAGGTGAACTGTGTTGTATTCTGCTAGCCCGTATATCTCCAGCTGACGGCCAGAGGGACCTGTGAACTTGACTAGGGAGGCGTGGACGTGGTGTGAGTAGCACAGCGAGGCAACTCTTGACACCTGGACCCTGTTGCCACGCTGTTGATTGGTCCCCGCTCTCCCCATCGAGCATTTAAACCCCCCGCGCCTTGCTGGCGTGCGCGCCTAAGGGCTGCGCACACAAGGGCGCGCCCTTCTGCGCGCGGCCTTTGGCGCTGGCCGTGTGCGTGGGGGAGACCGGTGGAAAGTATTTTTCATCCTGTCGTACCATGCCTCTAATAAATAATAAGAGACCTCGACCTGAAAACAAAGATTCCTCTCTATTATCTACTGCTATGCCTAAACAGAGGAGGATCGATGAGTTCTTGGGCCCGGTATTGTCGCACCCAGAGAGATCTGCAAATTGTTTTTTGGAAACTGTTCCTGATGGATACCGATCATTATCGGACCTTCAGCAGGGCCCGAATTCTCGGACTGTGCCTGGCCCTACGGTGCACTCTTTGATAGCATTGCCACTTCATGACTCTACGCACGAGTTTCCGGGCTGCTTAATTAACTCCAATGTTGTATTAGGTGATGGTCTTATGGCTTTTTTGTCTGACCATGTTTCCCTTACCACAGAAACCTTGCGCTTCATGTTTCAACAACTAAATTTGCTAAATGGGAAAATGGATTCGATATTGCTTTGTCAGGGTTCCCAGGGGTGGCCAGCGGTTTTAGAGGGAGCTCCTCAATCGTTGGGGCACTCTGGGGGACCCTTATTAGATCCTGGTAGTTCTTCTAAAGATTTAAACCCCCCGGCACTGAATAAGGGATCTCAACGACCCCGACGGTCAACAGATATGATACTTCGACCAAAGGGTCCTAACCCTTTGGCCCAGGGTAGGGCCTTAAGGCATCCCTGGCAGCCCGAGGGGTTACTAATACATGCTACATCTCCTTTAAGGGGTCCCCAGTCCATGGTACCCTTAGTGATTCAACAACAAGAGATCAAAGTACAGCAGCCAGAGGCTTTTGATATTTTGCAATTGAATTTGATCTTTATCATTTTTCCTTTGCCTGGAGACCTATCTCTGCATTGGGATTCATCTATAGATGTTGCAGAGCATCTTAGAGCTCTGTTAAATGAACCCATAACTCGCTATGATATCCAGGCAGTGGATTTGATGGTAAAATCTTGCCCTCGGCAGCTGGTAAATGTTAAGTTTAAGTCCTCTGAATTGGTTTCCTTTATTTTGAGTAAGCAGCTCTTTCTAAATAAAAGTGGGGTGTTTGTGTCAAGAGCCTATGAATCCCAATCGGGCCAGCTACGTTGTATGGAACCAATTCCCAGACCTAGGCGCTCCTCCCATGTTCCTATCCCTGATTCAGTTCCACCTATAGATCCTACAGCTTTAATGACGGCACCCAACCATAAATTGACCATAGATTATTCTTGTGGGGAAAATTTGGAGGTAGTGGATATGGAAACTAATCCTCCTTGTGAAATTTCGCCAGATCTTTTTGGTGTAAAGGGTTCGGGGCCCCTTGTGGAAAAGAAGGGAGTTGCCCCAACCATGCCCTTGCAGGGCAAGTTGGTGGCTCGGTTAGATTCACTACATAAGCAGTTGAGTCTACTAAAAAAACACCAGGAACCCCCTGGGCGGAGGGGAGGCCCCGAGGCCTTGTATGGTGAGGATATACGGCTTCCCAGGCTACCCCCTTTGCCCAACCAATTGACTAGGAGGGAGGCATGGGGAAGTCGGCCCCCGCAGAGAGCATTGACTCCTGTGCGATCTAGTCCCAGACCCCATACTTTTGATGTAATGGGGCTTGATAACCAACTTTGTCCCTCTTCCCCCCAAATAGTGGATTCATTTAAGGATGTGGCTTCCCCTCTCCTTATTCTAGCAGTCGGTGAGGGAGCTTCAATGGGTGGGTGTGCCTCTACACGGCCCCCTTCATCCTCCCCTTTCATGCAAGAAATAGGGTCTGGTATTACTATTCCAGTTACGAGACCCCCTTCTAGGGTTTGCTTCAAATTATTGGCAGAGGATCTTCTAGTATCTCCAACTGACCCAACAGTAAGCTTATGAAAACAGGCTCCAGGCCAGGAAAAGCTCCTGGTTGTTTCCTGGAATATTGCCAGTTGGAAATCATGTTTGCTGGACCAGGATTTTTTTACCTTTATTAAAAATTTTGATGTACTTCTCCTGCAGGAGACTTGGTCCCTTGACAATATTACTTGCCCGGGGTTTGATATTTATTGCATGCATGCTTCTCCATCTGCTGTGCATGGTAGGCCTAGTGGAGGGATGGCGTTACTTGTTTCATTAAAATGTAATATCAAAGTTAAACAGGTTGCTTCTTTTAAATCAAACATCGTCATCTTTCATTGTGTTCTTCCATCAGGCCGGGGTTTACTAATTGGAAACATTTACCTTCCGCCTTTCTCCTCCCCATATTTTCCACCAGACTTTTGGGAAATCGCTGAGGAAATGTTTTCAGTAGCTAGAAGTCTTTTCCCATTATCTCCCTTCATTATTGGAGGTGACTTTAACATCAGAATAGGTAGTTATGGCCAAGATTGGGCTGCTTCCTCACTGGATGACCCGGAAGTACAGGTTTGTACTGTTCCAAGGAGCTCGAAGGACAAGAAGTCTTGCCCTGGAGCTAAAAAATTGATTTCGTTCTGCGATAGCCAGGATTTGGTAATTCTAAATGGGCGTCTCAGGGGAGACTTGATGGGAAATTTTACATATCATTCCCAGTTAGGTTCCAGTATAATCGACTACTTTATGATATCTGCAAACTTTTTCCAGCATTTAATTGCTTTACAAATCATTCCGAGAGTGGATTCAGACCATTTTCCATTAGTCCTGACTGTGCAGATTGCTTCCCCAGTTTCCCTCCAAAATGGAAATAAACCAGTGAGGACCCAGTCTGTTGTTTCAGATGTTTATCCTAGTCAGGCTAAATGGACCAGGGAGTTGGGGATTGTTATCGCAAATTTCATGTCCCTGGAGAAGGTGGAGTGTTGTAAACATGCTATAGGGGTAGGGGATAGGGATGCACTTCTCTATTATGCCGAGTTAGTTACATCTTTAACCCCTTTATTGATAAATAGGAAACCGGGAAATTTTCCCAGTTTGAAACATGGGTGGTTTGATGAGGAATGCCTAGCTAAAAGAACGGTACTTCGTAAGACAGCTAGGGCCCTTTATGGGAACCCTACCCAGTCTCTTCGCAAGCAGATACAGGCAAACAGGTCAAGCTATAGGAAGCTATTGCTCTATAAAAAGTCTGTATTCCAACGTAGGCAATGGGAAGACTTATCCAAGGCAGTTGGTTCAGGGAACTCCCAGAAATTCTGGGAGATAATCCGTGGTGCTAGATTGGGAAATAGAGGCATAGGTTCATCTCCAGTGTTGCTTGAGGAATGGGAGAGCTATTATGGGGCTCTCTTTTCAAATTCTTCTCTAGCGATCCAAAGTATAACTCTCCACATAAAGGACCAATTTCCAACCTGGCAACCAGTTTCAACAGAGGAGATACGGGATTTAATCATGCATCTAAAAACAGGGAAGGCGCCTGGTGACGACTTTATTACTGCAGAGGTCCTGAAATTTGCACCTGATTGGTGGGCAGAGTTATTGGCCTCCCTGTTTACATTTATAAATGATCAGGGTGAGATACCTAGCTCATGGTTAAATAGTATAGTTGTCCCCATTTTTAAAAAAGGGGACCCTTTTGAACCAAAAAATTATCGCCCAATAAGTCTGCTAAGCGCAGTGGGGAAGCTTTACGCACGCTACCTGTTAAACAGGCTGCAAGGCTGGTTGCTTACCAACAATATTCTGGAACCTGAGCAAGCCGGGTTCCAGAAAGGCAAGTCTACTGTGGACCATGTGATCACACTTATAGCCCTGGCAAAGAAGTCTCTGACTTCGCAGAAGCAATTCTATCTTTGCTTCATAGATCTTCGTGCGGCCTTTGACTCAGTATCTAGGGCACGTCTCTGGTTTAAATTGAGTAAGGCTGGGATTGACCCTCGTCTCCTTTTTCTGATTATGAAATTACACACAGGCAACTCGCTACAGGTTAGGACTAGTGCCCCAAATAGAATAACTAGCAAAGTACCAATGGAGGTAGGGGTAAGACAGGGGTGTATTTTGGCCCCGGCATTATTTAACTTCTATTTGAATGATGTCATTTCTTTTCTGAAGAGCAAAAATTCACACGCCCCAGTTGTTGGAGATAGGATAATTCCAGCTCTCTTATATGCGGACGATGCAGTTTTGGTCTCGCGCTCACTTGTGGGCCTGAGGCGTGCTATGGACTCATTTGGGGCCTATTGTAATAGGGAGGCATTAACTATTAACTACGAAAAAACTAAAGTAATGATAATGAGAAAGCGAGGGCATTGCAAGTATCATAAATGGTCTATAGGCGGAAATTTGGTAGAGCAGGTTCCCTCATATAAGTATTTGGGGGTGCTAATTTCCTGTACAGGTAGTTGGAGTCTCCATTTTGAGGCAGCCAGAGCCCAGGCCAGATGAACGTCTGCAGCAATTACCAGCTTTTTCTTTGGTCCTGGAGGAAAACTGGTTTTACCTGCATTGAAACTGTTCAGGGCAAAAGTCATCTCGCAGTTTCTCTATGCTGTCCCAGTGTGGGGCATGCCTGGTTTTGATAAGCTGGAGGCAACCCAAAATGGGTTTCTGCGTACAATCCTGGGAGTCCCTAGAGGTACCCCCCAGGTAATATTGAGAGCTGAATCCTGCAGTGTTACACTTAAGCAGGTCGCCCTCCGCCAGATATTTAGATATTGGATAAGGGCTTTGCTTTTCCTACAGTGGGATAAATCCTTACTCTCTATAGTGGTGGCACATGGGCTATTGGAGGACTGGGATCTAGCAGTAGGAGAGGAAGCTAAAAAATTGGGGTTTTCCAGGGAGTACCTATGGACCATTGGTCCAAAATTAACAGAGATACTTCTTACGAGAAGACTGGCAGACCAGGAGTTGCAAACGCAAGAAGCCCTTATACGAGCACAAAGAGTGGTGCTAGATTATTGCTCACCGGACTCCTCTCGGTTTAAGGATTGCTACCTGTGCACTTGGCTTGATGCCGCTGAAAGGAGGGCGTTTACGCTTTTTAGATGTGACTCTTTTTCGGCGGTGATTTTGGAGGGTAGGCATAGAGGGATCCCAAGGGAGGAACGATACTGTCCCACTTGTGTGCCCTTTGTTCCAGACTCTCTTGGGCATGTTTTTTTTCAGTGCCCTGCCTTCTCTGATTTGAGGAAGAAATTGCAGGACATATTATATCCCCTGTCTAGCCTAGTTGGCCCTAGGGGCTCCTTGCGAGCCTTCTTAAACCCTCTGGATTCTTATGCTACGAGGGCAGTGGCCCAATTTGGTTTGGCTGTAATTCGTAGACGTAAAGCCATCCCTTTGACAAATGATTGAACTAAATCGCTCTTTAGAAGGGGTATTTGGTAAGTACAAACATGATTGATTTCGGATGACGATGTTTTCATTATGGATTCTTTTCTATTGGGACTTAGTTTTGTGTATTAAATGAGGGATTTAGGTATGTTTGGTCTTTTGGGAAACATTACCTTTTTATGTGTAAATGTATAAATGTACAAATGCTTAAATAGTAAAAAAAAATTTGTTGGAAGATTGAAATAGCTTCGGCTTTACAATAAACTATTTGATTTGTTTCACAGTCTGGGCCTTCCTATCTGCGGGATCGCCTCACTCCCCATCTGCCTGTGTGATCCCTGAGATAATCTGTGGGGGTCTTTTTGGAGGTTCCCCGGGTGAGACGGGTGGCCACTGATGTGAGATCTTTTTCGGTGGCTGCCCCTGTGCTGTGGAATTCACTCCTGGAGGAGGATCGGATGGCACCCACCCTCCTGTCATTTTGACATTTGTGTAAGACCTGGCTGTTCCGCCAGGCCTTCGGGGGAGGGAGTCTGTGACTTTATGACTTGTTTTAAAATGTGTAGATTTTTTAAAAAATGTTTTATTGTTGAATTTTTTGTGTGCATGTTGTTCATCACCCCAAGCTGCCTTTGGGCAGGAGGGGCAGGATATAAGTTTTGAATGAATAAATAAATACATTTTTTAAAAGCAGCCGACAGATCTTACACAATTAGCACTCTAATTCACTGTAATTCATGGCAAAGGTCATCGACCAAGGCCACAAGCGCTGTCTCTGTGTCATGGCCCAGATGAAAACTGGACTAAGAGGGATCCAGATAACCAGTGCGGTATAGGTGCCCCTGCAGCTGGTGGGCCACAGCCCGATAACTGGTGAGACCGGCGAGGCTGGCTGATAACTGACGAGGGAGTCAATGTCAAATGATGGGTTTTTGAGGCGAGGCCGCAGCACTGCCTCTTTGAGGCAGCCCAGCACTCTGCCCTCCTGAAGGAAGGCATTGATCACCCCCACCAGCAACGGCTCCACAGTCTCCCAGCTGGCCTTAACCAGCCAGGAAGGGCATGGGTCAAGTTCACAAAATGTGGTCCTAACAGCCACAAGTACATCCCCTGCCCCGGCGGATAGCACCAACTGAAATTGATCCCACAAAACAGGACAAGGCGGGGCTTCCACAACTTCTGGTTCACCCACTGCAATAAATGTGGTGTCAAAGTTGTGGTGAATCCGAGCAATTTACTCTGCAAAATAATCACCAAACATGTCACAGTGGACATTTGATAACTCTGATTCCAGGCGGAGGGAGGGAGGACCGACCAACCCTCTCACCACCTGGAAAAGCTTCGCCGGACAAGATTTTGCAGAGGCTATACGATTAGCAAAAACCTTCTTTTTTGCTTCCCTTGCAGCCACAGCATAGGCACGTAAATTGGTTCTATGTTGCAATCTGTCAGCTTCAGCACACGAACAGCGCCACCGTCGCTCCAACCACCTCCCCTCCTGCTTCAGCAACCTCAGGCCCTCTGTAAACAGACGCCTGAGGAGCCGTCACTGAGGAAGTGGATGCCTCAGAGCCATCCGGTCAATGGCCTCCAACAGTCAGGTATTCCATAAAGCCACTAGGTCATCGAGCGGGCGGTCTTCAAGATTAGAAGGTAAATCCCCAAGAGATTTCCGGAAACTCTCAGGTTCCATTAGTCTCCGAGGGTGAACCATCTAAATCGGTTCTACACCCCCACCCCACCCCCACCGGGGGCAGAAATACACCAGGAGACATATTTGCAGGAGGTAATGAGCTGTCCATGACAAGGGTTCTACTAACACCTCCCCCATCAACGAATCACCCGCCTCAAGACCGGTGCAAAAGATTGGGTCCAAGGTATGCCCCCCATCATGTGTTGGGCTGCTAACAATTTGGGACAGGCCCATGGTTGCCATGAAGGCCATGAACTCATGCTCTGCATGACTGAGACTGGCGTCAGCATGTATGCTGAAGTCCCCCAAGACTAATGTCTTGGGGAGCGCAACACCACATCCAACAACAGCTCTGTCAGAGTGAGATGGGACACTGCTGTACAGGTAGGTGCATGGTATAAAAGCAGCACCCCCAATCTGCCCCCCGCCAAATCAAACACAATATAAAGATAAACAAACAATTCAACAAACAACATGCAGTTACTCAACAATTCTGACAGAGATAGCATATTATAAAGCAAGAAGCTGCCCAGTCTGTCATAAAGCAATGTAGAGTGCAATTTCTGTAGTTGAATCAAAACAACTTACTCCACCACCATGCTCTAAAGGGTTGTGTCTAGGGCTGAGATGAGAGCAAGTGTTCCCATTCTGAAGGGCAATACTGAAATTTTGGGAGTGTCTGTTGGTACTTCATCTGTTTTTGGTAATTCCACACTTCTGCCATTTCCCCCATCATTTTCCAGGACTTTTCTGTCATTTTGCAGGAGAAAGTGACTTTTTTGGGTCACTTTCTGGGACTTTTGTGACAGATTTATGGCAGTTTTACAGTAGTTTTGGCAATTTACAGCACTTCCTTGGTGCTTATCTGGCATGTTTTCACTTCCTTGGTGCCTGTGGGTGTGCGTGGAGTACATGTGGGACTTGGAACTGGCCTGTGGCAGCCCCGTTCAATGTGAAAATGTAACGGAAAATGGCTAAAACAGCAGAAAAGCCAGTCAGTTTTCCACATTGTGCAAATCTTAGTGAATGCCTTGCTTCCGATGGAAGCAGCACTCACCAAGATTATTTTTTTTCAGGTCCAGTTGTGTCCTCTTTGCAGTGTAGCTACAGTGGCAGAAGTTCTTTTAACACTCCAATGCACTACTGCATGTGAAGCACAAAACTGGTCATTTGGGGGAATTATTCATTCAGAAAACAGAAATAGGCTGAACACCTTCACTGCTGGGAAGCTTGTGACCATGTGTCACAATTTAAGATTAGAGGGAAAAAATAGAAGATGGAGAGTTGACTCAATATTCTGATGAAGAGGAAAAGGAGATATGGATAAACAACACACACACACCCAGGGCCACACCGAGCAAACACCCATAACGTTTACATGGAGCAACCATACACCGAACGGAGGGGAAACAATGCCCAGCACAGTGACAGTACAACATGGCAAAGAGAGGTCAAACGAAGCTGCGGCACACAGCACTGCCCCGACATTGCCAGACTCCAAGTGGACAGGAGAGGAGGGAGCTGGAATGTCAAGATACAAAGAAGCAGCCCCAGTCAAGCCCCGAGTCACAGGCCAGACGGCCCGGCACCACTGAGTCCAGACCCCTCAGAATCTACACCACAGTGCAAACAAGCACATAGGGAAACCCAGCACAATGAGGGAGACAGGGGACCCCAACCAAGGGAGGGGGGATGGGACCGAGCACAGTCACTGGGAAGAACAGGTGAGCCTTGAAACAGGTGGGGACCACACCAACCCCCCCTCCCTCGGCACAGACCACCTCTCACAGAACCCCCCCAAGCCCAGGAAAAACAGGCCAGGAACAGAACAGGACAGCTGGGGCGAGGGTAGCAGGCGCCAAAGTGCAAGCCGGAGTCAGGATCAGAGGCCACAGAGTGGACAGTCAGTTCCCCGAAAACACAATCCAGCTGCAACACAGCCGCAGTCCAACAAGCACCGGGCTGGGATACACAGGACTCGGGACAAACCCCACACCATGGTGGGATGGTGGGGGAACCTGGGAACCCATGCAAACATTGGAGGGGCACAACCCAGATCACAGGGTACCAAAGGGCTGAGCCAAAGAGGACCCACGAATACAAAGCACAACCACGGGGGAGGTGGGGACACAGAGCAAAGGACCCATGCCCGACCAGACAACCACTCCACACCAACCAGACACGGCCCGCACAGAGGGAAGGAGAACACAGACACCAGGGGGAACCAAGCAAATCAAACTTTATTCATAAACCAACTAGAGCAACAGGCTCACGTCAAACAGCAAACACCAACACTGAGTGGCAACAAAGTGGGGCAATGGGGAATATCCAAGTCCTCAGTAGGGCCTGAGAACCCGGAACCGGCTCCAGCAATCTGCCTGTGCATGATCCAAGAAGTGCACATGCAGGAGCAGCTGCACCACCTCCTCCTGCTCACTAGTCCTCTAGTTAATCATCGCCTGCACTGAAGGAGAGGGAACACACGAGTAGGGAAGCCCACAGGCCACAATATCTAGGGAGCCCACACATACAGAGCAGGGGGTGGGGGGGACAGACACACACACAGGGGTAACTCCCGGATCTCTTGGTAGACCTGGGCCCCAGCACGGAGCTCAGCAGCCACCTGCTGGAGCTGACCAGTCATCTCCCCCAGTCGCAACACCATCAGGAACACAATCACAGCAGCTAGAAGGGAAGAGAAAGAGGGAGATGGGAACAGGGAACAAGCAACAGCAGGGGGAGCATCCTGAGTGATCACCACCCGAAAGCACACAACAGCCCACCTATTCCCACCAGGCCCTCCCAGCCACCGTCCCAGTGGCTGAGCTGAAGGGAGCGCTCAGGGAGGTGGATGAAACCCAGAGGGCTGCCCAGGCTGACGATCAGGAGCCCTCTGGGTATGGCGCCCCTTCATGGCTGCAAGAGTAGGAATGGGGGACCGATAGGGGGCGGCAGACAAAGCGCACCATGGGGCTGGAACCAGAGCTAGGCCTAGCCAATAGGAATGGACAGTAGTGTACAGAGAGATGGAAGGACCCTGCCCCGTGCAGCAAGCAAACCCACCCGACTGGCGGCTGGTGGGTTTTGAGGCTGGTGGGGAAGTGAGTGGGTCTAACCTACTGCTGGCAGTGGTCAAGTGGGCCTAGGGGTGGAGCCTGCCCAATGGTAGGCAGAGCCTGCTCAACCTAAATGCTGAGGTTAATATGAAAGTTTACAACCTCAGTTCCCCATGTGTAACACAAATCTCTAAAAATGGGAATGGGTGTCTCTCTCCCTGTCCTCCCGTCATCCTTGTCCTCCTTAGATTTCTGTAAGACCACTGGGCCAGGGACCTGTCTCCCAACAACTGTAAAGCACCAGTCAGGTACACTGCTGGTGCTATATAAATGCTTAATAATAATAATAATAATAATAATTAATAATTAATTAATATGTAATCAATAAAAAAACACAATGAATACAGATCTTGGACTCAAGGCAAGGGTTTATTAACCAAACACGCAGTGTTAACCAAAGTCACACCCTCCCCCAAACCACAACCAGACACCCACACACAAACTAGCAAAGAACGCAAACAACAAACTCTCATCCTCCCAGTTCCTATGCCTCACTAGTCAAGCACCTCAAAGGGTTTCCCATGCACTCCATATACAAACACTCACACAGGTCTATCGCTTGTACAGCAAAGGCACCCGATGGTATTTGAGACGTGTAAACAGTTCAGTTGTCCTGTGGTTGAAGTCAGGTATTCGTTGCATCAACCTTTTTTCTATTGACAACATTGCCAATGCGTTCAGTCTTTCTGATGTCATTGTGTTCCTCGGGGAAGTTTTTATTCTCTGTAGAGCTGAGAGAGACCGTTCAGGCCGCTTTTAGACGTGCACTTGGATCAGGCGCAGGAGCGGCGAAACAGCCGTGGCACTGTTTTAGACGAACTGAAAGCGGAAGTTGTGCGCGTGATCCGGGGCCACGCATTGTTTTTTGGCCGCGTATGTCACCCCAGAGAAAGCAGGCCGGTTTGATTGCAGTCGGCAAAGAATGCGCAGCCCCGGAACACGCGCACAACTTCCACTTCCGGTTCGTCTAGAACAGCACCGCGGCTGTTTCAACGCTCCCGTGCCCGATCCCCGCTGCACGTCTGAAAGCGGCCTCAGATTCTACTGTTGTGATGACAATTCTCACCAGAGTCAACGTTTTAGCAAAGCTGTCCCGCAGATTGTTTTCCAGCAACGTATGAAGTAGCTCTGAGGCATCCTTCATACCGTACAGGTCTTTCTTCTCATACAATTCTTCTCCATCCTCAGTCTGTCTTTGTGTAGTATAGGGTAGGCACCCACTGTTTCATTCAATGCTTACTTTGGAAAGCGTTGGTTGTGTGCTGCAAAAAAAGCTCTCTGTAATAATGTTGTGCTCACTAGGTGCCTTGTGAATGCAAATCGTTCCTTCGTATGCAAAATTATGATACCGCAAACTTCAACTGCGATTTGATCCAGGCTGTCTATAGTACTACCTCTTGGGAGCTGGGACTGCTCTGGCAATTCAAAGCGCAGATCCTTAATAGAGTCTCTCACTCTATTGATGCTGCTGATAAACTCTGTAGGTGTTCAGACGTTTACACAGAGTCAATCTCTCTCTCTTTCAGTTGATCATAAAGCACCTTAACGTCAGGCATTATTTTATGGAACAAAAACAGGAAGTAAAGGAACTCCTTATCCTTTTCCATCTTTCTAGCAAATCCCCATGCCTCACAAGTTGCACTAGCATCAAAATTACCACGTATGTGGTTGAAGCATTCAATCAGAGCCTCTTGGTGATTGTAAACTACATTTACTGTCCTAACGTTAAAGTTCCAGTGCGTGGCTGATGTTCTGGGGAGCCTTCTCTTTACTATCATATCCAGAACCGCTGTCTTTTTTGGAGATGATGAAAAAAAGGCTGTTAATCCACACAAATCTGCAAAAAATACTTTAACCTTCTTTATTTGGGACACAGCTTGTTGCATTATCAGATTTAGCTGATGTGCGTAGCAGTGTACATAATGAGCATTTGGGTATATGTCCTGTATCCTCTTTTGGACTCCCCCTGCCCCCCATGCTGCCCACACATCACGTTCGCACCATCATAGCTCTGAGCAATCACTTTCTGTTTATCAGCATCCTGTGGGAAAACATTCAACTGCTGCAGCAATGCTGTGGCAATGGTCTCTGTATGAGAGTCTTGCAACTGTGTACAACTAAAACAAATGCTCTACAGCTAAGCCTCTGCCATCAATGTACCGATAAATCAGTACTGGCTGGCAGTGAGTTGTCACATCTGTTGTGCCATCAGCCTGAATTGCCATGTATTCAGTGCTCTTGCAACCTCTCGATAATGAAATCCCTGGCCACTGGGAGCATGAAGTCTGGATGGAAGGAGTTCATTTTGGATTGTTTTGGAAGTGCCTTTGAAAACTGGTGGGGGGGGGGAGGGAAATCCACGGTGAAGTTTGCAGCAGTGGCTGAATCATGGTGCAGGCACCTGGTGCTCAGAATACAAGGGCCCCTGGACAAGATGATCCCAGGCAAAGAGGCCCCAGTAGTAGCCACGGGCATGCATATGGGCATCCACCATGAAGCGGGACAGGAGGGGGCATCCTGTGGCAGCAGCTTCCCCGACATCCAAACTGCTCAGAACAGCTCTCAAGGCAGTCCTCTCTAGCACTGTGGGTCGACCGTCAGGAAGGGCTCACCGACATCAGGAGCAAGCCAATCTCCCCAACCAAGCAAGCCAATCTCCCCAAGGTGGTCCTGCAGGCTGGCAAGCAGATCAAGGGCATGCAAAGCCATGGGCATGCAGGAGGGAACAGGCATAGCAGCTCGCCATATACAGCCCATCGGTCTGGAGGGCCAGACCAAACTTCTGATGACCAGCCATCTGGCGAACAGCAGCAAGCACCCGGGGTTCTCATGGCAGCACAACAGCGGGTGGGGGCCCATGGTCAGGTTGGCAGAGGGGCGCGAAACCGAGCTCCAAGGCATGCCTCTGTCACTCCACACCCCAAAAGGAATGCCCCAACAGCCACATGTAATGGGACAGGAGATTGAAGCCATCATCCACGGAAGAAGAGTCTCTCACCAACAGCTGGACATTGCTGCACTGCCACAGGGTTCCCAACAGCATGTGGGAGCAGAAGGAGCAAAGTGGGGGTGTGTGGAGGGTTATAGAGGCACTGAAGGGTGTGTAACCATGGGGCATATGGGGGAGCGGTGTTGGGTGTGTGGAGTACTGCCTGCGGGTGTGTGTGTGTGAGGGGTGACCGCACAGGTGGCTAGCTTATTCAGGGTACCTGAGCACAGGGTGGGTTGTTGGGTTGGGGACTGGTTGGTTGTCACTGGGTATGTACTTGGGTTCACAAGGAGAGGTCACGGTGGTGGGAGCATGATGCCCATAGTGGGAACCCCACACATCCTGGCAGCATGTTTCAGGTGGCCCGCCCCCTGCTGGTATTCCCATGGTCTACGCTGCCAGAGAGAAGCCAACCTGTGCTGCGTGGCAATGGTTCAATGGGCACAGAGGATCAAGGCCAGGTGCCAAGCAATTGTGGGGACATCAGCATCGCACTGCATCCGCCTCATCTTCTCCAGGTTGCTCCTCAATGTGTATGGGTGTCAGGTGACCCTACCCACATGACGGATGGCCTGGACATGGTCTTGGAGCACTGCCTGGTGGGAGAACATGCTTGCAACCTGGACTGATGGAGTGTATGCATTAGGGGTGGGACCCCGGGGCAATTACCGGATACCGGATTTACCGGTTTCCGGTTCTCAAAGAACCAGATTCCCGGATTAAATCCGGTATCCGGTACCAGTTTTATTTCATTGATTTCAATGGGGCACTGTGTCCCCATTGAAATCAATGAAATACAATTAATTCCTCCCCCCTCCCCCTCCCCCTCCCAGGCTGCGCAGGTGGAAGGGGGGACACCCCCCACCCACCCTGCCCAGCCTGGATTTTTGTTAAAAAAAGAGCCCACCCCCCCAGCACCAGCAGCCGCGGCAACCCCGCAGCCGCCGGTAAGTATAGACCCGATCCC
>QEPC01010260.1:3867894-4005240 GCA_003113815.1 Sphenodon punctatus
GGAAGTTCCCCGGAAGGCCTAGAGCATCTCTGACGCCGGCAGCCACAGCCGGCGCTGAGGCCTCAGGACCGCCCGCTGCCGCCGCACACGGAGCTCCGCAAAGGTAAAGCACTGGAAACTTCAGTAGGGGTGATCCCTGGGGGGTTGGGGGTGTGTGTTAAACACCCCCCCCAGGGATCGGGTCTATACTTACCGGCGGCTGCGGTGATGCCGCGGCCGCTGGCGCTGGGGGGTGGGCTCTTTTTTTTAACAAAAATCCAGGCTGGGCAGGGTGGGTGGGAGGTGTCCCCCCTTCCACCTGCGCAGCCTGGACTCGGGGAGGTTTTTTTTTTTTTAAACTTTTTTGGTGGGACTTACATTGCAGCCATTCATTTAAATGGCTGCAATGTAAAAAAAATCTGGTACCCGGAATCCGGTAACGGGACTGGATTACCGGGTTGAATCCGATAATGCTGGTACGCCCAGTACCGGCATTATCGGATTCCGGATTTACCGGTATTCCCACCCCTAGTATGCATCATTTCTGGATGACATGCTGACCCGGGTTGCTGAGATACTTGGCCCCCACCTCCACAGGGACTCAACCAACATGCACTGCCCCCTACCTCTGGGTATGTGGGTTATGATGGCAGTGTGACACATAGCAACCCCTGATTCCTGCTGGAGCATCAGTAAGCAGTTTAGCGTGGGGGGAGTGACTGTGAACAGGGAACTCCACGATGTCAGCAACCTCTTAGTCGATCTGATCCTGGAACAGGACATTCAGCTCTGGGACCCAGAGGTAGTGATCTGGGGCTTTGAGGTGATGGGCTTCCCACATTGCATCGGAACCATCAATAGCACCCAAATACTGATATTCCGGCCCCCCAACGCTAAGACCAATTACCTGAAGAGGAAGCAAGTGTTCTCTGTGAACCTGCAGGCAGTTGTTGACCACCGATGCCTGTTCCAGCTATGTGTACACAGGCCACTTGGGGAGGAGCTGTTTGTAAACAAACAGCCTTATCTCCCAGCCCGATGGAGTGTCCATGCTGCTGCTGCTGTGCTACTAGAAGGCAGAGGCAAGTGAGGAATGGGGTCTGGAGCCAGGGAGAGGAGGAAGAATCACTTAGTGGGGGAGAAGCTGACTGCAGTCTGCTGCCCAGCCAGGCAAGTGTGGGACCCCAGCTGGCCGTGGGACCATGTGCGGCCGCACATATGGCACATGCCTGGGGCCGGACCTGGGTCTCCTACATGGACCATTCCCCCTTTTGGGTTCAGCGTGTGAGGGGCTGTCCAGCTTGGTGACTAGGGGCCCACCAGGTGGCTGTTGTGGCAGTGGAGCAGGTGGTCTCCTGTTGGGGGAATGCAGGGGGGTGAGCTGTTGACCTACTGCACCCTTGTTGCATCTGTGGGGTGTTCCTTAGCCTCTCCTCCCCCTGGGGACTCCCACTGTTTTACCTGACTGTCATGAAGGCCCTCCTCAGCTGTCTCCCCGGTGGTGCTGTGTGCCTGGGTCTGGGTGGTCTCCTGTGGGTGGGGGGAGGGGCAGTGTAACTGTCAGCTGCCTGCCTGGGGTTTCCCCAAAGTGTGGTCTGGGCTTGTCGGCTTCCTCCCTCCCCTGGGTGGGTCGATGCCCTAACTCTTACCTCACTCTCTGAGGTGCTCTCCTCCCTGTGCCCCATGGCTGTGGATTGGGGCAGGGATGCGGTTGGTGCCGGGGATGCATTGCACTCTTTGCCCTGTGTTGGGAAGAGTGTTCTGTCAGTAGCCATCCTCCCCCCCCCCGTGCCGTTGGCCTGGGCCCCCCTTCCCTGGACATTCCGGTGTCCCTCTGCTTACCCTGCCTCTTTACGCGTGTGTCTTGGTGCTGGCTCCTTTTGTCTTGTCTTGGGCTTTTCTGCCTGACTTGTTGGGAGCCGGTGCACCCATGTCCTCATGGGATTTTCCTTTAAGAGCTCCTGGGTGGGCATTGGGCATCTCTCATGGTGGGTGTGACTGCTTGTGGCCTCCTGCAGGGCCTCACTAGCCATGTATTTGTGGTTTTGGTGGACCTATCCCATGGGTGTGCTTGTTTTACCATTTACATGGTTGGGTGGGTGTTGAACACCCATCTCCACCCATGGAGCATGCCGGCTCCTTCCCGGCTGCTCTGTAGGTGTTGGTGGGTTTTGGTGGGTGGGTCACGGAAGCACGCACAGCCACCCATTGTTGTTTAGATGGATGCTTTCCCACCCATTCTATGGGTGTTCATGGGTGGGTGGCGTCCGTGTAAAAACGGCATTAGTTAAAATTGTAATAATTCATTTAAAAAATGTAAACGTTAATTGAGGGGTGTGCATTTCGGTTTTGGAATTGCAATTCTGAAACAGAAATTTCCAATTTCGGTTTCAAAATTACAATTCTGAAACTGAAATAGAAAATTCCAAAATAATTCAAAAATTCCAAATTCAATAATGGGTCACTCTTGCACACCCCTATTCATTTAATAGTTTCAAAACTAATTTGATTTTGTAATTAGGAAAAGTATGTAATCTTTGATTATTAAAATCTTTGTTATTGTTCTAATAAATTAATACTTTACAAATATTCCACCATTATTTGACAATATTTGACAATATATGGTCAATTAACCAAATATTTTTTGACCTGTCAAATGCCCAACCCTAGTATGTGAGTATATATAAAGTCAGTTGGGGAGAATTAGGAAAAATCCATTAGTGTACCCATAATTTATTTTACTTTATTTATTTATTTATTTATTTACACAATTTATACCCCACCCTTCCTGCAAAAGTTTTAACCTTTAAAGCCCTTCATGGCCTAGGCCCATCCTATCTGCGGGATCGCCTCACTCCCGATGTACCCGTGCGACCCTTGAGATCGTCCGTGGGAGCCTTTTTGGAGGTTCCCCGGGCGAGGCGGGTGGCCACCGATGTTAGATCTTTTTCGGTGGTCACCCCTGTGCTGTGGAATTCGCTACCGGAGGAGGATCAGATGGCACCCACTCTCCTGCTGTTTCGGAATATATGTAAGACCTGGCTGTTCCGTCAGGCTTTTGGCGGGGGGTAGGGGTGGGGTGGTGGTGGGGATAGGGATGGGGGTTTCCCCATGTAGTGTATTTTAAATTGTTTAAAAAATTTTTTATTATTGTTCTAAACGAAATGCTGTTCGCCGCCCCGGGCTGCCCTGTGGGCAGGAGGGGCGGGATATAAATTTAAAAATAAATAAATAAATAAATAAATAAAAAGCAGCCCGGGGCGACTAACAATTCATAAAAATAAAAATATAAAGATAGAATAATATAAATACAATAAATATATAATATAAATACAACATAAAAGCATTCTAATTCACATGGAGGACATCTAAAAAAAATTACAACTTGCCTCCCTCCCCCCCCCCCCATCCATCTCGCTCACTGAAAGCCTGGCAGAACAGCAATCATTTAATTGCAATGATGTGGGGAAACCAATAATCATATGATAACCACAATAAATGCAGGCTAGAATGGATACAAGTTATTAAACACTAGAGAGAAAGATATAGAAAAGGTGCAATAAAAGCTACCATTTAAACTATTTTGTCTCGGGGTGCAGCCACATGATGCACTTTACTCTCCTTGGGCAGCCTTACCCCACTCCAGGCAGCCCTACCACGTGATGCAGTGATGTATATGCCTGGTGGCCGCCAGATGTTCACCCTGCCATGTGGCTGGGCAGGCAGTTGGCTGCTACACGCTGCGTTCTTGGAAAAAGGACAGAGACACAGCGTGTAGCAGCCTCTTACCCAAAGTGGGGTAAGGCTGCCCAAGGTGAGGTAGTGTGCTGCTGCTCGTATACCCAGTCCCCAGGCCCATATACCCAGAAGTGGGTGCTAGCTCTAGTCCCCCATGGCCATGTCACGGCCACGGGGCGGGATAGTGGGTGGGCTGGGAAAGAGGGTAGGGCAGGGCCGGGCACCCACTTGTATGATTGGCGCCACAGTCTCCTACAGGGCGTGGTGGGATGGCTGACAGTGACTCACCTGCCCAGCTGCCCCACGGGGGTGAGGGGGAGAACCATCTGTCTTGCTCCCTGCGCTGGCCCCAAAGTGTGGCGGCAGCGATTACCTGCCATGAGACACTCAGGAATTGAGCCCGCTGCAGGTTGTGTGGAGACATCCTGTCATGATTTCATTTTCCTTCTCTTTCAGAAAGTGACATTGCCTTTAATGTTCATGGGAGTACTGGAACTATTTGAGTACTGGAAAACTCTTGTGAGTACCGGAAAAAGCTATACTCACTAAGGTGCATGGTTTTTAATATGGATGGGAAACCATCATCTGTCCTGCTCTCTGCGCTGGCCCCAAAGTGTGGTTGCAATGATTGCCTGCCACGGAGTATGCAAGGATCGAGCCCGCTGCAGGTCATGTGGAGGCATACTGTGTCATGATGTAATTTCCCCTCTCTTACATAAAGTTCCATTGCCTTTAATGTTCATGCAGAGAAAAAAGAACTTTGACTTCTAAGCTTTCCTTGCGAGTACTGGAAAAAGTATACGCACTAAGGTGCATGCTTTTTGATTTACCTACCTGAGAATTAATATCAAACGTGGGGTTTTAACCACAAAACCATCCTCTAGTTATCCATATTAATTGGACTTATTTTTCTTTTCTTCAATGGGACCTTTACCTTTTGAAGCAAGGTGTATTTTCTTGTGTGAAAAATGGCTAGCTGTTCAAATATACATTCCCACTGTAGTGTGCTGTCCATTTAGAAATAGCTGGTAATCAAGATCACTCATTTTAAAAAAAATATTATCATATAAAGAAAAACCTATAAACCTCCAATTTCTAATGAAACAGTTGAAGAAACAATAGCTAAGAGATTGTAACTTTCTGGAACCTTTCAAAACTTTCTGAGGTTGACAAAGTAGCATTAATCCAGAGTATGTCACCCATGAGAGAGTCTCATCTCTAACTTCAGTTCTCATCAGCCTCACATCTCTTGGTTCTTCAACTATGATTGATGCCATCTTAGCTTGCTCAGGATCCTGGAAAATCTACAGCTTTCTCTAGTAACAAAGCTGCAGTTTTACTGGCCAGGTACAATAACACTGCCTCTACTTTTTTGCAACCTCCCAGAAGTTGTTTCTCTTTTTTGCGGGCATCCATTTGGCTTGTCTTATTATATGGCTCAAATCAAAGAAAGCCAATAGTTTTCCCATGGCAAGGGGTCATCTCTATATTGAGGCTTGGAGATTCTCCAGATTATCTGCAGCAACAGGTTGGTTGATGTGTTGGTCCCAAATGTAAAAGACAGAGACAAAGAGTGTTTTCATAAGCAACGGTGCTTGTGCGCCACCACAGGTTTACCCAGTCCTGAGATGGACCACCACCATGACCAGAACACCAAACTAACGTGATGGGATCTAGGCCATTGGGGAGGGCAGGGAGATGCACAGATGTGCATCTGGCCAGCTCCTGTGCTGCGCCCGGCATATCCCCCCATAGGTAGCCATGGTGGCCAATGATGGTGGCCACTCTCATAACCTTGATGACATTTACATGCCCTTGATGACTATTCAAAAGCTACAGCTGGTGCAGAATGTACCGGCCCAGCTCCTTTCAGGGGTGGCATAATTTTCAGAGCTTTCCAGGCACAATTCAAGGTGCTGGTTTTAAACCTTTAAAGCCCTAAACAACTTGGGCTCCACATGTCTGAAAGACCTCCTTTCCTTCCATGCTGTACTGTGACCCTTACAGTTGGCCAGGAGTGCTCTCCTGCAGTACTACCTGCTAATCTTGTTCATACACCAAGGGCCAGCAGGAGTGCTGTTCTCAGTTGCTGGCCCAGTATTATGGAACTCCGTCAGAGTTCAAGACTGTGCATATTCTGGAGGTAGTGTAAAAGCTTTCTTTTTGGTAAAGTGTTTGGCAGGCAGGGATAGAGCTTGGGGTGGATGGGCGGGTTTGGGGGTGACATTTTAATTTAAAAAGGGATTTTAATGAATATGAATGTAGTTTGTGTTTTTAATATTGCCTTAGGGGAAAGGTGGCTGTGTGGGATTTAAACAAACAAACAAACGATCTCCTGTGTCCCACCAGTACAGTTGCCATCTTCCATGACGTACTATTCTTCTTTTATGCAGCAAGACCTCTCAGTCTTGTAAGGGTGCTTTTAGACGAGCGGGTCGCCATTGCACGACCTGCTTGCGCGATTTTTCAAAATCCTGCAAGGCAGGATTTAGACGAACTGATAGCTGCCATCAAGCGCATGAAAGGTGGTCGTGCATTGTTTGCCAACCGCAAATTAAACACCTCACAATCAACTAAAAGCACCCTCAGAGTCGCATCTGGTAGCTACAAGATCTTGCTGCATAAAAAAGGAATAGTGCATTACAGAGTCTGTACCAGACTCTGTTCCAGAGTCTCTGGCCTTTTTCAACAAACATTTCAGCATCATAACAGTATTTTTTTTATTTGACTGTTGCTGCCTGGGACTTGAGGTGACATGCTTAAGATCATATTGCCTTGCAATCTTTTTTTAAAAAATGCATATCCTGCAAAGTGCAGACCTTTACCGGACATAAACACAAGTAGAATACCATGAGTGGAGAATAAGGAGTACTTGTGCGTTACGACATGTTGTTCTATGGTGTTCTCCGACAAGGTAACCTCTGGAGAATAGTGATAGTAGTCTAATATCAAAAGATAGTCTTTACCAGCATAAGTAAATAAATCTGCAGCAAGTTTATACCATGTCTATAACTTTTCATTATTTACCAGCAATGGCTCTTTTCTGTTTGTTGGTTGGTTTTTGTAGGAGTATTTTTTAAAAACACATTTTCAATGCTTTTACTGTTTTCTTTCTCTCAACGTTAATTTGTGGCCAACACATCTCTGACTCTTTATAGTATAAAAATGCCCTTCATAAATTCTTGTAAAAGCATATTAGCTTCTGTTTTGGAAACCACTATTTTGTTTCCTCTAAGTAACATGCCATCTATCGCGGAGAGCTCTAATTTAAACTGAAAACATTTGCTTGGGATAGTGACCTAACCAACCTGTGGTGATTGCTTTAATTACTCTGTGTCACGTCGTGTCGTTTTCAGCTCTCTCTGCAAATTCCTTTAACATTCTCTCAGAAACGGGAAAGTTTTCTTTTATCAAATTAACATGCACAGAACCATTCTGCTCTGAATAATTTTCAGTGAGTTTTATCAAATGATCCGGATACAACAACAGACTTTTTCCTGGCTTATATTCTAATGTTGAATCATACAATTGTATTTGAAAAAACAGTCTCTTGATTTTCGGAGGGGTGTTAGTTTTTCCTTTTTTTTTGCTATTGATACCAGAGATTTAAGATCTGTTTCTGGCACTACTGGCTTCCCATAGATGGCTGCTCTGGTTGCACCTTCTCATGCAAGCATACAACCCATATGCACACAGGGATATGTTTAACTGAGGGTATATCTCTCTATATAATTATTTCCACCATTCCAGTTGCCTAACACATGTGCAATAGAGCTGAATAGTGCCAAAACAATGAGTGTTAACAAACATCCCGACTGGGCCAACATGATGCCTGTACATTTGTTCCAGGCCTGCCAGATGTGGGCCCGGAACAAACCCTGCCTGGGTTGGTGGCTGGTCCCAGATTGTGGGCCCAGATCAAAGCGGGCCCCAAATCTGGGTCCATCAGCTGCCCAGCAGGGCCAAAGCAGGTGGAACTGGGTGGTAACTTTGTTCCTGACCCTGGTTCCTCCCAGCTTGGGGGGTTGCTATGGTGTTCAGCCATAGCTGCCTGCAAAAGGCAGTCATGGCTGCCCATCAGACGGGGGGGTGGGGCGACAGTGACACTGTGAGGGTATGGCCAGGAGGCTGCATGTCGCTCCCTGCCTCCTTCTCCCTGGCTGGAGGAGGTCGTGGGAACGTATGTTCCTGCAACTGAAGCTCACCCAGCCAGGAGAAGTACTCCCCTGGGTGGGATAGATGTGTTCCTGACATCTCTTAACATCCAAAGTAACTGAATAAATGGATACATTAATATCCATTTCAGATCTGGATATTATTTTGATATTTGGATGGCTACCCCAATAATATTCACAGATACAAAAACACCTTTTCATTTCACAACTAGGTCACATCCTGCCACTTACTCAGGGCTCCTTCTAAAAGCTCAGCGTAGCCCTAAGTTACAATTACATAATTCTCCTTCGCTGTAGCCTCAGTGGGTCTTTCTCATTTTCTCTAGCTGGTTTCTTTCTGGTTATTACCCAGCCAATAATGTTGTTTGCCAAGAGTAGTAGCTTCAGCTGTTTCCTTGTAAAACTTCATACTCATGTAGGCCTCGCATCTCATTGCCTCTTAAGAACTATAACAGTATCTTCTGTTTCTTCCTAGGAAATGAATTATTTTAATATTTGCCTCTGCTATGCAGCGTGAATAAAAGTATATTGGCTATACCATCTATAAAGCTCAGAATCTCTCTCTTGATAATTGTAATCTAGAATACCAGTATATAGAGTCTTATAAAATGAAGCAAAAACCTCTGCAATGGATCTTCTGTGTCGAGGGGCATTTAATTTTAGCTACTGCTCCAGATGCTTGTTTTTTCTGTAATTGGGAGGCTAAAAGTCTGATGGTTCTGTTGCCTTATTCACAGAAGTGCCGAGGGGAAAAAGTAAATTGTTTATTCATTCCATCAACAGGCAGTTTTGCGATGGGCTCATTTGTCATCTGTCTGCTGTTTTGATACTGTCTCTCTTCCCTGTCTCCTCCCCTCTCCCAACTATTCCTAAATAGAGCTGGCTAAAAAAATTTGCTTAATTTCCCAGAAAATATTTCAATGGAAATCGTGTCAGTGTTATTAGCGCCAGTTAAATTGTTGGTGCTTTGTCAGAAATCCAGAAGAAGAAAACATGACGTGACAAAAACCTTTACTAAGTCAATTTGACTTACAAAAATACAAAATAGCTATCCAGTTAAAACTACAGCTGCTAATAAGGGCATGCTCTGATGAACACTTTGTGGGGAGGAAACTACCTCCCAACTTTACCTCCTTTGTGTTCCCACAAACAGGAGCTATTAAAGGGTGTGGGGATTTCTTCTTCAAAAATGTGGGACTGAAGTGGAGAAGGAGATTCAGAGGGCTTGGTCCTGTGGACTAGATGGAAGTATATTACCTCTATTTCCTTGTCCCAGAAAATCTCAGCATTCCCTTATGTTTGTTTTCATCACAGTATTTCTGCTTCATAGACTACTTGCCACTTCAGCTCCCCATGTTGGAAGTTCCCTGTAAGTTTCCAAGCAGGAGATCAAGAGAAAGGAAGAACTATTTAACCCCTTGCTCCCGGGAACAGAAGTGGAGGAAGGTAATTTCTCCACAGTAACTCCTTCAAAGTAACTATCCATGCTCATGAGAATATAAAAGTCATTAAAACATTATATCATGAACAACAGCAAATGGTCATTTATCAACATCACATTGAACATGTCCAATGAACCACTGTGAAAGAAAGGTCCCCAAATCATGAATTAGTTGAAAAAGACAAAAGAGAAAGAAAACAATTTTATCTCAGGATTCCATCTAAAACTTTAAAAGTTTAATTGAAAATAGCTCATTAGAAAAAATTCTGGCCAATACAATTACATTTAACTTGCCTGTCTGGTCCATGCTCATATATGGCACAAGATGTGAAGAGTATCGTTTAGGGGTGGGACTCCAGGCCAATTATCGGTGTCTGTTTCTATTGGTGTCAGCTCCCCTGTGTTTCAGATGCCCAACCAGTGTCGGTTTTATCAGTGCCGAATATATCTCATTGAAGTCAATGAGAAATTTCCCCATTGACTTCAGCAAAAGCCTCCAACTCTGAGACACAGGGAGCCGACACAGAAGAAACCGAACCGCCTCTCGGGGCATCCACCCACCCTACTCCTGGCCTCAGAGGGTGGGGGTGGGAATCAATTACCCCTAACACCCCCATCTGCTGGGGCCTGGTGTTACACCCTGCTCCAGGACCCCTGTAAAGCATCTTATCGGCGGTCCTGGTTCTGGGCGGAGGGTGGGGGTGATGGCCGCTGTTGGCTGAGGTGCCAGCTCCACTTCCAGTGACTGGGTCTCCTCTGCTGCTGGCTCCACTGCTGGGCCTGGCTGCCTGGCAGTGGAGCTGGCTCCCACCGGCAGCATAGCTGGCTCCTCTGCCAGGCAGCCAGGTCTTCTCTTCTTTTCTTCTTCTTTTTTTCTTCTAACTTCTTCTTTCTTCTAACTTCTTTTCCTCTAAGTCCCACGCTGGTCCCGGAACTCTGAAGAAGGCTGCCCTCTTCTTTACTGAACATGTCCAAAATGGCCACCGAGGCCACATTCTGCGCATGTGCAGCCCTCTTCCGAAATGGTGCCAGCAGCGTTAGCACAGAGGGAAGAATGATTTATTGGACTGTACCAGATGTGGACTTGCCAGGGTAGGTGAGTATTTTCAGGACCAATTCAGTCATTCTCAAATTCTCAGGGAATTAGCATATAACAGCAGTTTATTCACGCCACAAAGTCCAGAGTTCTACACCATTCTCAATAGCCACTTAGCCAGGCCTCTGGCCTGCTCTCAGACACTCACTCTAGCATCTCATGTTTAGTCCTGAGATTCCCAGTCAGGCCGCTCCTCTAGCTCAGAAGCATAGATGTGACCTCTTCAGGCTCCAAATAGCTTCCAAATTCCACTTCCTGCTTCCTCTTACTTTATACCCAAGAGTGGGTGTGGCTTCATCTCCACTCTAGTCCTCTTAAAGGTACAGCAGCCCTAACATGCTGCTCCCTGCCACATGGACCAACAAAGGTGGGTATGAACTATTTTGGGTGTTTTCAGACATGTCGGCGGCCTGCTTTACCACACTCTACCTAGCTTTAACCTAGAGGCCACTGTCACATTATTATTATTATTATTATTATTATTATTAACAAACATTTATATAGCGCCAGCAGTGTACCTGGCACTTTACAAAGTAATAAAATAGACACGGTCCCTGCCCCTAGGGCTTACAATCTGAGAGACAGGAGCTGGGGGAGAGACTTAGGAAGGGGAACAGAGGGAGAGACAAGGGGTCTAACATTCATGAAGATGCGAGGTCTCAAGTGTACGTACTTGGCTTGGTTACGATGAGAATGACAGCAGGCAGGTCCATGTTGCAAGGATAAGGGTAAACCGATCGTAGGTATAGGAATAGTGGCTCAGCAGGATAAAGAGTCAGACAGAGCAGAGCGAAAGAGGTGAGTTTTAAGGAGAGCTTTGAAGGTATGAAGGGAGGGGGCAAGGCGGATGTGGACAGGGAGGGAGTTCCAGGCATGGGGGGCAGCAAATGAGAAGGGACGAAGGCGCTTAGGGGAGCAGGGAAGGCGTGGAAGGGTGAGAGAAGGGACAGAGGAGGAGCGAAGTGCATGGGCTGGAGTATGGAGGGCGATAAGTGCAGAGAGATAGGGGGGAGCAAGGTTGTGAAGAACTTTATAGGTGAAGACTAGGAGCTTGTGCAGGATTCGTTCAGGAAGGAGAAGCCAGTGAAGCGAAGAGAGGAGAGGCTGCACATGGTCGAAGCGACTGGCGAGGTAGATGACCCTGGCAGCAGAGTTTTGGACAGAGATGAGGGGAGAAAGGTGAGACCGGGGAAGGCCAGTGAGAAGGAGGTTACAGTAATCGAGGCGAGAGATGACCAGAGCATGAACAAGAGTTTTGGCAGACGAGACAGAGAGAAAAGGGCGAAATCAGTTCCTGGGGCACCATATGTTGTAAATAGTCATACCATGTAAATAGTCATCAAGGGTATGTAAATGTGAGATGCACTGGCTTAAAGTACAGGCCCACAGAGTCTCAGACTGAAGGAGTCTCAGCTTGTGCAGGGCCTATAGCTATTGTGGGGGTCCCCTCAATACATGGGACCTATGAATAAAGTAGAAACAATAGCATCTCTTTAACATAGAACCCAAATGGATTTTATGTTTAATTGAACATTAACAATTAATTATGCTCATATTTTCCTATTTCTGATGTTGAGTCCGTGTGTCCATCAAACATTCTTATGCTAGGATGGGGCCCCGCACAACTATTTTTCAGACAGCCCCAGCCTCCCTGGATATGGAACTGCTGTAACAAGCAAGCTAGCTGTTCTGTGGAGGAGTGGATTAGGCTTAGAAAGGTTGCTCTCACACTTGAATTAGCTCTGCAAAAACCAGCCGAATAAGTTCAGAGCCCTTTGATCCTCTCTAGATTTGCCCATCCCTATACAAAACTGTTGGAGAGATGGCAAGGAAATGAACTGTAATCCCTGTTATTTCAAAAGAATGAAAGGGCCCACTCTGTGTGAGGGATACTGAGCATTATCTTTATTAAATATTGATTTTGAATTCTTGAATTCTCTAAAAGATTGGAGCCTGTGATTAAATTACAAGTTAATCTAGAGCAAACTGGTTTTTATTGTAAACAGAATCAACTCTGATAATCTCGGGAGGCTTCCTTATGTTATGGGTAAGCAAAGCACAACAAACGCTTTTAGCCTTCGACACTGGGAAAGCTTGATATGGTAAACATGCAATATTTGTATATAGTGTTGTCTCCTGTGAATTTTCCCATCTGAATTTAGCTCATAAATTAAAACAATTTTTGCCAATCTAATCTCATCTCCCAGGGTAAAAGAGACTACAGTTCAGTGTAAAACAAATCTTATTGGTGAATATTTGGTAAAGCATCCACTGACTTCCAGGGGTGGTCATGCATGGGCAATGGTAGAAAATGAGCTACTAAAGGGGCATAATTAGAGGAAAGATGGACAGTGGTTAAGGGCATGTGGTTGGCTCCAGACATTATTTTAGCCATGGGGGAAATCAGCCCCATGGTAGCATTGTAACATCATCCCGTGGTAGCAGAGCATGAACAAACATTCATGTTGTTCTGTTTTCGTTGTTGTTATTTATTATTTAGATAGTCTCAGTAATGTATCTGGTACTGTGCAATCATTAGTTAGACACAGGACCCTACCATGGGTGCTTATAGACTAGGAAATGCAAGGAAGTCGTGTAAATGGATAAAGCCCCAAAATCCCTGGGGGAAATGACCAAGCAAAGCTTCCTATGCAAAGCAAAACTCCCTCCTACAAGGCAATGTCTATACTGTTTAAATTGACACGCACAAAGCTGTGCTGATGAAACTTGCCTTGTTGCTAAAACAGACAAACTCATGAACAGACGATGATTCCACAGCACATTTCTGACAACTCTTCAGATCTGTGAAGGAGTTCCATATATATATATATATATATATATATATATATATATATATATATATATATACTTGTCCCCTATTAGCCAACTGGAATGGTTCCAAGTGTTATGTGTAGAGAGAGTAGACCTGAAGCAAGTAATCACAGTAAGTGCAGTTTCCGCCGGAAACAGCTTTTTCGTCTTCATTTGTGTGTCCAGGAAAGTTACAGGCTTTTCTGCTAGTTTGGAACACAACATGAACTGAGCTGCTACTAACTATGCTTAGCAGCTTATGCTTTATCTACTGGCTAAGCAACAAAAAAGTACTGGAAATTGATGCAAAAGTGATGGAAATTGATGGACAAGTGTGCAAAAGGACAGTCCTGAAAAGTCCCAGAAAGACCTAAAAAAAATCCTTGAAAGTCCCAAAAGTCCTGGAAAGTCCAAAAAAATCTCAGAAACTGACAGAAATGACAGAAAATTGTAAGCATCAATCTCACAATTGTGGAAGCACAGAATTGCCACCAGTGGGGAAATGTATTTATTTATTTTGTCATATTTATTAGCCGCCCCCTCATGCCTACGGCATCTCGGGGCGGCTTACAATAACTTAAAACAAACAACAATCATAAAACTCAATCAATTTTAAAACATTTTAAAGCAACCCCCCCCCAATTCCTTTAACATCTCCCCCACCTACCCCTCCCTCCCACCCTCCCCTCTGAAGGCCTGGGCGAACAGCCAGGTCTTGCAGGCTTGGCAGAACACCAGCAGACCCGGGGCCAGGCGAGCTTCCTCCAGGAGGGAATTCCAGAGTCGCGACCCGGCCACTGAGAACGCCCTTTCCATTGTGGCTTAACACGGGGGACCTCCAGGAAGGCACCCCCAGTAGACCGCAGGGATCGCTCTGAGACATGGAGGGCGAGGTGGTCCCCAAGGTATGAGGGGCTGATACTGTGTAGGGCTTTATAGATCAAAACTAACACCTTCAATCTGGCCCGGTACGCTATAGGCAACCAGTGTAGAGTGTGGAGCACAGGTGTTATGTGCTCCCGCCGACCCATCCCTGTAAGGAGACGGGTCACTGCATTCTGCACTAGCTGGAACCTCCAGACCAGAAACAGGGGAAGCCCTAGTAGAGCAAGTTGCAGTAGTCTAGCCTTGAGGTGATGAGGGCATGGATGAGAGTGGCCAGGTCAGGCCCAGAGATGTATGGGCGGAGCCTCCGTACTAGATACAGCTGGCAGAAGGCAGCTTTAGCCATCGCCTCCAACTGCGATCCAGACGGAGGTCCAAATCCAACACCACCCCCAGATTCCGAACCTGCTGGCTACAGGAGGGCAGACACACACACACCCCGCCACCGGTGGAGCCAGCACCCCACCCCCCCCATCACCTTCATCTTATCAGGATTAAGTTTCAGTCTACGCTGCCACATCCAATTCTCCACGGCCTCCAAACATTGGGAAAGTATTGAGACAGCAGGACCTGGGTCAGTTGAAAACAAGAGGTACAGCTGAGTATCATCAGCATATTGGTGACATCGCACCCTGAACCCTCTCATGATCTCCCCCAGGGACTGCATTTATACATTAAATGGTAACAGAGACAGGATCGAAACCTGTGGAACATCGCAGGCCAAGGCCTGGGGGCTTGATGTTTCAGCCCCCAACACCACCCTTTGGCTTTTCCCCAAGAGGAATGAGCAGAACCACCCAAGGACAGTCCCATCCAGACCCCCCAGGTCTTGCAGCCGTCTCAACAGCAGCCCGTGGTCCACGGAATCAAAAGCGGCCGAGAAATCTAGCCAGATCAGAAATGTTGAACATCCTGTGTCCATCTCCTGGTGGAGAGCGTCCACCAAGGCCACCAGTACCGTCTCAGTACCATAGCCAGGGCAGAACCCAGACTGAAAAGGTTCAAGGAAACCGATACTATCCAGATGTGCCTGGAGCTGCAGTGCCACTGCCCATTCAATAACCTTCCCTAAAAAGGGAAATTAGAGATGGGGAGGTAGCTGGCGAGTGCGCCCACATCCAGGGATGGCTTCTTCAGAAGGGGGTGCACCACAGCCTCCTAGAGACTGGGCGACAACCTCCGCTGCTGGAGAATCGCATTGACCACCCTCGCCAGCACCGTCCCCAATGTCTCCCTGGAGGCTTTCACCAACCAGGATGGGTATGGATCTAATTCACAACTCGTGGCTCTAACAGACTCCAGGACATCCACCGCATCGGCCGGCATCACTTCCAGAAACTCCTCCCAGAAAGATCAACCAGACGGTGCCTCCATAACCTTATGCTCCTCACCTACTGCTTCCAACCCAGTGTCAAAATTACTCTGGATATGAGTGCTCTTATGTGCAAAGTAGATGGCAAACTCCTCACAGCGGGCCTGGGATAAGTCCCCGTCCAGGCGGAGGGAGGCCGGACTGACCAGCCCCCGCACCACCTGAAACAGCTCCGCTGGACGTGACTTTGCAGATGCTATGAGGGTGGCAAAGAACTCTTTCTTTGCTGTCCTCACAGCCTCAACATAGGACCACAAATGGGCCCTATGGAGAAGTCAATCAGATTTGGAGCGAGTCTGAGGCCAACATCGCTCCAGTCTCAGCCTGCCTGTTTCATACACCACAGCCCCTCAATAAACCAAGGGGCCCTGCGGTGACTAGATGGAGGCAGAGGACGTCTCAGAGCCACCCTGTCAATGGCCTCCCCCAGCAAGGTGTTCCATACTGGACCAGCACATCAGCAGAGTGGCCGTCAGGGTCTATGGTTAACTCCCTCAGAGTCTCCTATGACCGCTGCAGTTCCATCAGCCTCCGAGGGTGCACCAACCTAACTTGTCCATTCCCCTTCTGGAGGGGGTGTGCTGAGAGACTGGCCTGTAGGAGATAATGGTCCATCCATGACAAGGGCATGACTCTTAGGTCCCCCACTAATGGACCACCTGCCTGAAGGCCTGAACAGAAAACCAGGTCGAGGATATGCCCCCCCCCACATGGGTTGGGCAGTTGATCACCTGGGACAAATCAATGGTTGCCATGGCGGCCATGAACTCATGTTCTGCTCCTACAAGACTGGCATCGGCATGAGTGTTGAAGTCCCCCAGGACCAAAGTCCTGGAGGAGTTCAGTGCCACCTCTGAGGCCAGCTCTGCTAGAGTGGCAAGGGAAGCTGCCAGACAGGAAGGGGCCCGGTATACCAGCAGCACCCCAAGCTTGCCCCCCGCCAAATCAAACACCACGTGGAGGGCCTCAATACCTGGAATCTCCTGAACCGGATATCTCCTAACTGGCCCTTCCTCTCTAAAATCAATAGCTACACCTCCCCCTTAGCCCCCTGTGCGGTGCTGGTGCTGCACAGCATACCCGGATGGAATGAGGTCTGCCAAAACTGGTTCCGCCCCCTCGTCCAGCCAAGTTTCTGTAATGCATGCAAGGTCCTCTGCGCCTTTCAGGATCAAATCATGGATAACCGGGGCCTTATTCACCATGGACCTTGCATTCAACAGCAACAGCTCCTTACAGGCAGACCCTAGGCCCCGACCCCCTCTCACCCTCAGTGTGGAGGTGCCCCTCTCAACCTCCACCATGACCCTTGGTCTTCTAGGAGTATGAGTCACCCATCCCCTTGGACCATACTGTCCCCACCCCACAACCACCCCTATGGCCGCTCCCTCCCTCCGTCTGCTCCATCCTGACCCCTACCCCTCAGCTGTTTGCCCTTCCTCCAGAGGTTCCCTCCCCCTTTCCACTCCCCATATTTCACCTCTCAATTTTTCTTCCCCTCCCCCCCCACCTCCGGTCTCACTGATGCCACCAGGCGTCAGCATTGAAGGAATCATCTCCCCCTTGTCCCCCTTCCCTCTGCCACTGGGAGTTGGGTGACATCTCCCACCTGCTGCCACCAGGTGGTGCCCCCCGGCATACTCCCCTGCTGCCACAAGGGTTCGGTGCCAGGGTACCCTACCCCTCCCCACCCCCTCTCCCCTTAAAACCTGAACAAGACAGCTCACCGACATAGTTACCCCCCATGTCCCCCTACGGTCCCCAAAGGGCTCCAAAGGGCCACACCCTTTGGCTGTGGCCCTTCGGCTTATGGCCAGAAGCTTGCAGCCAGTGGTTCGTGGCCTGCGTCAGAGCCACAGGCAGATCCCTTAAATGTCCCCCTGGGCTACTTCTGGGTGTGGGAAGGGGGGAGGAGGGGGAAGGGGGGGAAACCACGCCAGAGCACCCAAACCAGGCTCTTCGGCTTCTAGGCTCCCCCAACTCCCAGCACTCTCAGATCTTTCTTCTTCCTCACAGGTGTCAGCGGGGGCTCAGAGCAGCAGCAGTAATGTGGGGAACAGCCTGGCAGAAGCAGAAACAGTGGCCAGGTGGAAGGTAAGTCTCTGTGCTCCCCGGCAGGTGACTCCCTTAAATGTCCCCCCGGGCTACTTCTGGGTGTGGACAGGGAGGAGGAGGGGGGAAAACCATGCCAGAGCACCCAGTTCAGGCGCTTCGGCTTCTAGGATCCCCCAACCCCCAGCACTCACAGATTTTTCTTCTTCCCCACAGGTGTCAGCGGGAGCTCGGAGCAGCATCGACAACACGGGGACCAGCCCGGCAGGAGTAGCAACAGCAGCCAGATGGAAGGTAAATTGCAGTATCCATGCAGTTATTATGTCCTTTACCCCTGGAATCCATTTGCCCCACACCTGCTTATTTTCTTCACATGGTCTTTAACACCCCCCCTACAGTCTCCTCTCTTGCTTTTACTCCATGAGTAGTGGACCAATGAATGATCACAAGCGCTGCTGAAAGGTAGTTATTTCCCTATGGGAACACTGTCTCTCATCTCAGTACAAGTGGAGAGACATACTGTGGGTCAGAAAATTTGGGTTTACTTTCCAGTTCTGTCATATATTCAGGGACCTGTGTTCACAGCATTTTCCCAATTGGTGACAATGGGAAAAATGCAGTGAACATGGGTCCCTGCATATATTCATTTACAACCTTGGACAAGTCACTTGCCCATGTTCCCCATCCTTACAATGGAGATAATAGTACTCCCCAACTTACAGGATCATTGTTAGGATACAGTAATAAGAACATAAGAAGTGCCTTACTGGGTCAGACCAATGGTCCATCAAGCTCAGTATCCCGCCTCTGACAGCATCCAAACTCATTTGCTTCAGGAAAGTACCAAACAGGCTACAATGGAGTGATCCATTTCCTATTGTTCACACCCAGTTCCTGACAATCAGAGGTTATGACCACCCACTTTCTTATCTATTAGCCATAAATAATGGACCTATCCTCCAAGAATTTAACAATTCTTTTTAAAAACCCAGCTATGGTACTAGCCTTGACCACATCCTCTTGCAACAAATTCCACAAGTTAATTGTGTGCTGAGTGAAAAAATACTTTGTTTTTTTATCTGCTCCCAGCTAGTTTCATGTAGGGGTGTGCACTTTGTTTTGGTTATATTGATAATGATAACGGCATTCTCAATTTCATTATCATTATTGCAATAATGATAATGACACTAAATAATAACAAAATCAATAACAATAACAGTCGTTATTGATTTTGTTACTGCCTGGCAGGTGTTTTTTGGAGGGAAATGTGGAGAGGGGAGGAGGGAGCAGACATCTCAGAGTCAGAAACAGTGTTGAACTCTTGAATTGGGCCTGTGATGGGAAAGACCTGATGGATGTAATTGCTGGCCAATGATCAGCTCATGCTGGTCCTAGATTGTTGGGAGCAGCGCGGGGAATCCTTTTCTCCCCCTCCAGGCTCCTGTAACTGTTGCTACCTACCTGGCAGCTGTGCGGGGGTGTTCCTGGGGCGGAGCGGTGTTCCTGCGGGGAAAGAAAAGCAGCTGAAGGTCTCCGGTGGCGGCATTGTTGGGAGCAGCATGGGGAATCCTTCCCCCCCCATCCAGGCTCCTGTAACTGTTTCTACCTACCTGGCAGCTGTGCGGGGGTGTTCCTGGGGAGGAGCGGTGTACCTTCGGGGAAAGAAAAGCAGCTGAAGGTCTCTGGCGGTGCTGGAGACGTGCGCCGGGGCAGCGCGCCGAAGGGCTGCGTGCACAAGGGCGCACCCTTTTGCACTCCCTTCGGCACTTCCAGGAGCAGGAGCCAGGGCCCTGATCAGTGGTTCTCAGGACGTGTGGCTATTGTCCCATTAAGTTGGCTCATTTTAGAGTCTTTTGTTAATGTTTATTATTGGGTAAATTGTCAGCCATTGTTGAGCAGTTTGGAGCTAGCTGAAGGAAGAACCAGTTTACTAGTGTTCTTCTCTCCCTTCTTGTTTTATTTTGTCCCCCAGTTGGGTTTGTCTCAAAAAGCAGCCAGTAGCTTTCCCTGAACGAGCTCCGGAAGGAGTTGATTACCAGTTGAGGTTTCTTCGGAGTTAGACCATTGGGGCTCTGTGCCTTGTGTTTGGGAAAGCTGAGGGGATACGCGCAGGTAGCTTGAAAAGCTAAACCTAAATAGTTTAGTCATTAGTAAGGGACTGTGTTTTTAATGGGAAGTCAATAGTATCTGCTGGTGTGCTTAACGACATACCATAGGACCGGTTGACTTTTGAGGTTTTGTAATAAAATCTATTTATTTTATTTTTATATATTTTTATTTAAATTGGGTATTCCCTTATATTGATAGGGTTTTGGCCTGTATTTTGGTCATGTCTAAATGCTCCAGAAAGGAAAATGTTCTTTCACTCTCTCCCATTGTTAATAGTCCGAAACAAAGACGAATCGAAGCATACTTTTCCGGGAAAACTGACCTATGTGTGATTAATGATAGTTCAGTTAGAAGATTAGATCCACTTGAACATTCTTATCCACGAAGTATTAGGGTCGATATTGAAAAGAGTGCTATGGTCTCTGTTGAGGAGGTTAATGGAAGGATCCCTTGCACCGATCATCAGGAGCTGGGGTGTATGGATCTGTTAGGTGATCTGGCTATAATTACCTCTCACACTCTTCGAGTGATGATTACCAAACTAAACCAGATTGAGGGTAAACTGACCATTTTTAAGCCGATTCAGATTGATGAGCCAAGGGAAACTTTGGAAGCCCCCACAGTTTTTGGGGGTTCCTCTTCTCAGGCTTCTTGTGTAATAAACAAAGTTGTATTTACAGACCCTGCGCCTAAAGAATTGGCTCTTTTTGGGAATCATAAATGATTCAGTTATTCTCCCCTTGCTCTTTTGTTTCTTATATTACCTCTTCCATCTGGGGTTCTTCCATTTTGGAATACCCCGCTTGATATAGCTGAGCATTTGAGAATTCTCCTGGAAGACACTGTTACCAGGAATGATACAGTCTCTATAGAGCACATTCCTAATACAAAAAAGAGGTGGTTAATTCAGGTTACGTTTCGCTCAGTGACTTTGGTGGATCTAATTCATTCTAAGGAAGAGTCTCTTAATAAACAAGGAGTTTATATTTCAAAAATCTTGCAAGGAAATTCAAGTGAAAATGGGCCTCTGGTGATCCATCAGATGAGGAGCGGGGAAGTAACTAATGTTGGGGTGGTGGAAGCGCCTGTTCCTTTGAACTCCCAGGACCCTACTCCCCATTCTGAGGGTGTGGTTATTCCTATGGACGTGCAAGAGTTGGGGGTTCGGCCTACAGAACAGGTCAGGACTCAGAACCCAAAGCAACAATGGGGCAAAGTAAGGGAGCCATCAATTGTGGGAACTGAGGTGCAAGACCTCAATCTTAATCTGATTTTCCAGGGATTAGATAATTTTTGTATCAAACTGAATGAGGCTAAAAAATCCCAGAAGTACCTGGGTAATTTGAGGTCGGCTAAGAAAAAGTCAGGCACTGTTAAATCGAGATCCTCGGTTTATTCACAGTCCCATATTGAAGAAGAGTTTCCTACTGCTACTTCTACACCTTTGAGAGGAGAGTTACAAGCTGTACGGGGCAGGAGGGAGTGTAGTATAATAAGAGCTACTGAACTGTCATTGAAGGATAATTTGACTATTCCTCCCTGCACTATAGAACGAGGACCGGTGGGCTCCAGCAGCCTCCTGTTACAGGAAGAGCTAAGGGTTAGGCAAGGTAGCCCCAGCCCTTCGCAGGGAGAGGTTGTGGTTAACACTAATTTGTTACCTGGGGTGTTTTCTTTTAGGGATAGGGAAAAGGAAAGAAATAAAGAATGGAGGAATTCCTTTCCATCCTTGCCTTATAAGGCTGCCCAATGACATTATCCTGATGGGCCCTTGCTTATGCTTTGTTGGAATATATCAGGGTGGTGGTCCAGATTAAAAGATCCAGGCTTCATGGCTTTTCTAATGAAGTTTGACATTATACTCTTACAAGAGACGTGGGCTTTAGACGATTTGGTGGTCCCAAATTTTTATGTATTTTCTGTCCCTGCTTTGCCTTCGCTTAAGCAAGGTCACCCAATTGGAGGGCTAGCTTTGCTTGCCCGAGCATCCTTGGATGTTAAAGTAACCACCTTGGGATCAGTCGGGGTTCATCTTTCTAGTTATTACTGTGTATTTCCTTCGAATTTTGAACTTATTGTTAGCAATGTCTATATACCCCCTACTATTGGAAGTGGCCACTGATAAATATCCCCAAACCCCAGTAGTAGTGGGGGGCGATTTTAATACCGGGACAGGTAATCCATCTTCCCAGCCTGCTGAAGCTTATCTGGATGAGTTTGCCCCATTTGCTAAAATCCCTATACAGTCATCTAGGGATTTAGGCTATAATCGGGTTCAAAAAGAGCAGCTCGATTATGTCATGGCCTCGTTTGATTTACGATTGCTCAATGGGCAAACTCCCGGTGATCTCGCTGGTGAATTTACTTTTCATGCTCCTTCCAGCTCTTCTGTTATTGATTACCTTATGATATCTGAATCCTCATTTGATCTTGTTAAATCTTTTCAGATTTTGCCTAGATATGAGTCTTTTCATTTTCCACTATTGTTGGAATTAATACCTCCTGTAAGCCATCAAATGGAAGTAAGGGTTGACAGTAGCGCAGAGGGTTGGTGCAGGATCAAATGGACAGATACTGTAAAACAGAGCTTCAGTGAGTTTGTGTGCAGCCCGCAAGCCGGGACTCTCCTGCGAAGTTTTGAAACACTGCATGAGATGAGTCAGACGGAACTGATTTTTAACTCTCTATTGGACCATTTGACACCTTTTGTGAAATGTGTTAAGTCTTCGTCTGAATCTCTAGGGAAATCACCGAGTTGGTTTGATGAGGATTGACATAAAATGAGAGCTAGGCTGAGAAAGCTTACTAGAGTTATGAAGATTAATCCCTCAAACCTTGTACATTTAGCTTACTTTAGGTTCAGATGAGAATATCGTATATTTCTACGTTAAGAATATCGTATATTTCTACGTGTTAAGAAACGGGCCTTCGTGGAAGGTATCTGGGTAAACCTGTTAGAGGCAGCTAATGCACAATCTTCTGCCCTCTTTTGGAAGCTTATTCATCAGTATTAGGGGGGGAAGAATGTGGAGAGTAGACAGGGGCTTATATCTAAGGAGGCTTGGCAAACACATTTTGCTGCTCTTTTCTCCCCAATAAGTGTAGGCTCGACTGAGATCCAACTTGCTCCTTACGATCAATTTCCAAGTTGGAAGGACGTATCTAGAGAAGAGATTCTGGTTCTGATTCAGGGGCTCAGGATGGGTAAGGCCCCAGGGCCAGATTTTGTATCCATAGAATTAATCAAAACCGCACCTGAATGGTGGGTCAGTATACTGGCTCCGCTGTTTACACATATCAACGCGGTCGGACGAATACCTGTAGTTTGGTTAAAAAGTATAGTTCTTCCTATTTACAAAAAGGGAGATCCTTCTCTTCCCTCTAATTTCTGCCCAATCAGTCTTATAAGTACTTTGAGTAAGCTTTATGTGAGGTACTTGTTGGGGCGGTTACAAAGCTGGCTGGACAGAAATCAAATCATCGAGCCTGAGCAGACCGGCTTTATGCAAGGTCAATCGACAATCAACCAAGTCAGTTTGTTATACTCCTTATTGGGGAAATATACCAAATTCAAAAGGAAATTGTATCTCTGTTTCATTGATTTGAGAGCTGCTTTTGATTTGGTCAATAGAGAATGACTGTGGCAAAAGCTGAGGGTATTACAAATTGACCCCAGATTATTATTTCTTATTATTGTACTTCACACAAACAACCTTTTGCAGGTCCGATATACATCAGCAAATCTGCTTCCTGATAATGTGGAAGTGAAGAGAGGAGTAAGACAGGGATGTATACTTGCCCCTACACTGTTTAATTTGTACTTAAACGGGGTCATAGCACATCTAAATTCATTTAATTTGCATGCGCCCAAAATAGGTGAACATCAGGTGCCTGCTCTACTCTACGCAGATGACACTATTTTATTGTCACAATTGCCGATTGGTTAAAGAGAGCTATGAGTAGTCTGAATATATATTGTAAGCAAGAATACCTAGAAATTAATTATTCAAAAACTAAGACCATGACTGTGGGGGCAGGAATAAAATTTCTTCCTGAGAAATGGTATATTGAGAATCATGACATAGAGCAGGTGAAGTCTTTCAGATACCTGGGTATAGTAATTTCTGCTAATCTTTCTTGGTCAGCCCATTTCAAAGCTGTCATCGATACTTCAACGAAGACGATATCAATGCCTTTGAAATTTTACTATTCAAACGGGGGAAAGCTGATTCCCCCGGCTTTAAGACTCTATCGGGCAAAAGTAATTACTATGACAGCTTATGGTTTCCCTATCTGGGACTGGGATTATTTGGACAAAGTAGAATTAATTCAAAATAAAATGCTGTGTGCATTATTAGGGGTACCTAGGGGTAAGCCACAGATACTTACAAGACTCGAACTTGGCTGCTCCCCTTTAAGTTCAATTATGCTTTGTTTTTGGCTGAAATATTGGGTGAAAAATGTGGTTTTTGTAAATTTTGGAAACCCTTTAATGAGATTAGTGGTGCGGGAAGGTCTAATGGCATCCCAGACCATTAGGTTTTTGGAGGAATTGAATAAGTTAGGGCTGGAGTTGGGTCTCCTTAAAACCCTAGGATTTAATGCTGCTACAGGTTTGATAAACCAGAGAATCAGGGACCAGACAAAGCAGCTGGAGAGTGCTAGATTAGACTCCCATAGGGTGGCTCCAATGTATAAAGATCTAGGGATCTCTGTCGGCCGATTTAGTTATTTGGCCTCCTGGACTGATTTTCCTATCAGGTTGGCTTTTGCTCAGTTTCGACTCAATGTTTTTCCCTCGGCAGTTCAGGAAGGGTGTTTTCTGGGCCGCCCTAGAGAGGAACGGCTTTGCCCACTTTGTCTCTGTGGGGAGGTGGAATCTTGTGAACATGTCTTCTTTTCGTGTCCAGCTTATGAGTCTCCTGGGAGTAGATATTTACAAGTTTATATGGATAATACTAGCTGTCAAACATTAAGTTATTTATTAATGGATCTCTTGAATCCTCGTGATTTGAGGAAATCTCGAGCTGTGGCCGCTTTTTGTTTGAGGTCAATGCATATCCGACAACGTTTTCTAGATGGTCAATGATCTCACTAGAGTGAGAATAATTTTAGAATAATTGGTGAATGCTGTTACCACCACTTGGACTCTGAGTGCTAATCTGGGAGATCAGACAGTCTACAAATAATCATAGAAATTTGGTGCCCTTGAATTTTGGAGTTACAGACTTTTAATTTAAATTTTAAGTTATTGTATTTGTGTATGTTGTATTTTGGTAAAAATTGTGAAAACCTTTTGGTTATACAATAAAGTGTAATTCATTCATGCTGGTCCTAGGCAGTTGCATGGCATCCTGTGATTTCTCAATGCCTCCTGCCTCCCAGAAACCAATTGTGGGGACTTTAATGAGGGCACTGCAACCCTTTATGTTGCAGGGCCAGGCTGTTTGACTCTTGTTCTGTGTTAGCTCTTCCTCTGTCAGGTTGCATTTTAAAGAACTCGGGTGCTTGCACTAAAATCTTCCATAGCCCTCGGTGTTATAGCTTACCTTTCCTTATACTCTTTATTTTACTTTTTCACTTCCCCGTCTGTCTCCCCCGTACATATATATAGAGATACATATACGTTTAAGTATATAGATTAAATAGAGAGATAGATTACAGATATAGATAATATAGATAGAGATTAGACAGATATACTTTATAATGTTTTCCTTTCCCCTGTCTGTCTCCCCCTGTTGATAGATAGATGGATAGATAGATGGATAGATGGATAGATAGATAGATAGATAGATAGATAGATAGATAGATAGATAGATAGATAGATAGATAGATAGATAGATAGATACTGGGGTTTGTATTATATATATTAGCATTATAGGATAGGAATAGGATAGATAGAGATACTTAGATCACCTAGCAGATAGATGTTTATTGATATAAGGTAATTTCAGACACTACGAAAATGGCTTTTACCACAGTGAACCCCAGTGGATTCCCTGTGGGGTGGCATTTCCATGAAGATCTTTTTGATCCTGACCAGATGTTCACGATGGTGAACCCCTGGCCAGGATCAAGTTTGACCACAGTTCTCGAAGTCTGGTTGGCAGGAGGTCAAGAACCGTAGTTAGGCTGGGCCTGATCTGGGATTGGTCAAAAGTAAAGTGTGTTACCTTTGGCCCATCCCTGATCATGGGCCAAATGATTTCAGATAAAAAAGCATGGGCCAAATGACTGCGATATGGGATTGGGCACAGCGACTTGATTGGCCGCTGCACCCGCCCATCTCCCCAAGGGCGGGCGGCTGAGGGAGCACAGGGGGGCGGGACTGTGCAGCCGCACACCGTGCAGCCCCACCCCCTCCCCGATCCCTGTTACTGATCAGACCAGCATGTCTGAAGGATGGCTGGCCCGATCACAGACTGGGATCCGAGATGGATCCCGGTCCAGGGTTCAGCGTCACGTCTGAAATTACCCATAGATACTTAGGAATATATTGCATATAGTATTGTATATAGGTTATTAGGTGTAGGTTTAGGTTAGACATACATATTAGTAATTTTTCATGTTGTCATTGTGCACTTATTACTAGGGATGGGCGAACAGATCGCGGTTTGGGTTCGGCCGTTCAGTTCGGCTGCGTTCGGTTCGTCTGTTCGGTTAGGTCGCCGAGTTCGGGTTTGACTGTTCGGTTCGGTCGTCCGAACAGGCCGTTCGGTTAGGCCGTTTGGCTGTTTGGTTTGGTCGTTTGGCTGTTTGGTTAGGCCGTTCGGGAAATGTTGTTATGGGTGTTTTTTGTTTTTTATATGGTTTTTTGGTTTTTTATTGGGTTTTATATGATTTTCTTTTGTTTTTTATTTTTTGTTGTTTTTATATGGGGTTTTTTAATTTCTTTTTTTTATCTAATATTACATGTATCTATTTACACTAAATCTAACTGCTATTCTAAACGCTATGAACTAAATGGATTATCTAATAAGTACACAGGCCTATTCCTACAAACACTAAAACTAAATCACTAATGCTATCTCTATCGCTAAGCTAATTCCTACAACTCTAACTCTCTCTCTCTCTCCTATCTATCTTTCTATCCATATCCATATATATATATGGATATAGATAGATGGGGAGAGAGAGAGAGAGTTAGAGTTGTAGGAATTAGCTTAGCGATAGAGATAGCGTTAGTGATTTAGTTTTAGTGTTTGTAGGAATAGGTCTGTGTACTTATTAGATAATCCATTTAGTTCATAGCATTTAGAATAGCAGTTAGATTTAGTGTAAATAGATACATGTAATATTAGATAAAAAAAAGAAATTAAAAAACCCCATATAAAAGCCATATAGCCATATATATGGATATATATTTGGATATATGGATATATATACATCCCATATATATGGGATGGGGGGGAATCACAAACGGAAGAGGAGTCTGTAGTGAACTGAATACATACATACTCAATGAGTCTGTACAGTAAAATGCAAAACACAAGGTTTCAGTTTTTAAGTTTCATTTCAGTACAAAACTGAAATGAAACTTAAAGCAATATAAAAATCCTACTCAACGCCTGCTGTTCAGGAACAGTGACTAGCTCAGAAGGTGTTGGGAAGGGGGGAGGCAGATAATTAGTTTTGTTTCTTGCAAGTCTCTCCACCCCTGGTGCCTGGAAGTCTGCTCCTCAGTGACTGGCACCTCCCTGTCATGTTTGACCTTCCAGTGAACCTTTTTTTGCCCCCCTAACTCACCCAAATGCGATCCGAAGTGACCGAACTGTTTGGCCATTTCACCGTTCGGTGTTCTGTTTGTTCGGTATGTTCGTGTTCGTGTTCATGTTCGTGTTCGGTCATCCAAACAAGCCAAGTTCGGGCCGAACTCCGAACTTCCGAACCGCGTTCGCCCATCCCTACTTATTACCACTGCATTATAATGAGAAAGGGAAGAAAGAGTTCAACTTCAGAGAAGTCTGGGGCAGGTGTCTGCTGGTACTTCTGCCACTTGGTGGCAGCCCACAACAGAAACGATACTGAAAACAAAATCTTCAAAATTTATACCGATAACCACACTGATAATGAATAATGAAATTTTGTTAATAACGATAAAAAAATGACAGTTTTAGTAACAAAAAACAAAAATGAAAAACGACATGAGTCTCTGGTGCACACCCCTAAGTTTCATGAAGTGTTCCCTTGTTCTAGTGCTATCTGAAAAGGCAAATAGCAACTCCCTGTTTACATTCTCCACACCACTCATGATTTTATAAACTTCTATTGTATTTCCCCTCAGTTGTCTCTTCTTCAAGCTAAAGAGCCCTAACATGTTGAGTCTCTCCTGTTATGGAAGCCATTTGATACCCCTGGTAATTTTTTCTGCCTTTCTCAGTACCTTTTCCAGTTCAACTACATCTTTTTGGAATGGGACAACCAAAACTGCACACAATGGGTATTTTTAGACACACATTTCTCCTGGATGTTTGCTGTAACATCCAGAACTTTCTGTGTGTCTAAATCACTCATCCAGATCTTAAACATCCAGATCTTTGAACTTCTGCATGAAACTTCTCCCAGAACTTTTGTGTGTAAAAGGTTCTCTTGGTAAACTGCTTTTCTCCAGGCAGCTGTGGTCACTTGGTTTCCATGGGAGACCCTCATGTTTACAGCTGCAGCTACTTTAGGCTGCCTTAGGGCAGTGTTTGTGTGAAGAATGCATCCAGGAACTGCCTCAGAGCAGTGTGTGTATGAAAAATTAATCCTGAACTTACTAGTGAACTTGTAAACCCAGAAGTTTGAAACATCCGGAACTTTAAACGTTTGTCTAAAAATGCCCAATATTCAAAGTGTGGTCACACCATAGATTTATATAGTGGCGTTATGATATTTTCTGCTTTATTCTCTATCCCTTTCTGAATAATTCCTATCATCCTGACAGTTGCCACACACACAGATTAGATTTTCATTGAATTGTCCACAATGGGTAAAAACAGAAGTGATGGCAGCATGGTGGTGGCCCAACCCAGGACGGAAAACCGCAGTGGAAATGATCTGGACCAAGTCAGAGCACTGAATAGATATGCTCATGGCTGGGGCATCAGGAAGGGTGGGGAGCAGCTGAACATGTGGACGGATCCTGACCTAAACGGACATGATAGCCTGCCATGGCCTGCTTTGGCCCAGTAAGACAGGCCTTAGGACAGGCTTGACCTCAGAGGCTTATGGCCCGGGTTAATTCTGGATCAACATCTGGCAGAACCTGCACAGATGTGCAGATGGAGTTTGGTCCAAAGCATGACAAAGAGGGCCACATTGGGCTGCTGTCGAGTCTGTTTTTCACTAAATAGACCTTTTCCTGAGTAGTAACTAATTTAGAACTAAGCATCATGTATGAATAGTTTGGCTTATTTCTGCCTGGTTTTGCATTTGCCAACACTGAATTTATGCCATTCCGTTGCTCAGTCACCCAGTTGTGCAAGATCCTTCTGCAATTCCTCACAGTCCGCCCCAGTTTTAACTATTGTCTATAAGTTCGTGTAATCTGAAAATTGAATCACCTCATTCTTTACTCATTTTTCCAGATCATTAATGAGTAGTATATCAAACAACACAGGTCCCAGTTCAGCCCCCTGGGATGCCACACTATTTACTTCTCTCTATTGTGAAACCTAACCATTTAGTCCTACCCATTGTTTCCTATTCTTTAACCAGTCAGTACTGATCCACAACAGGACACTGCCTCCTATCCCATGACTACTTAGTTTCCTCAAGAGTTTCTTGTGAGGGACCTTATAAAATATTTCCTGATAATACAAATACACTAATGACTGTGAAATGCTCAGATAACTGTGTATTTCTCTTTCTCTACAAAGATACTTTCTTCTACGCAGTTACTTTCTCTGCACAGATAACTGTGCACATATAAGTACTGCGGATAAAGCAAATAATCTGGGATCCACTTCTGGGTTGGCTGCAGGAAATGCCAGGCACAGGTGAAAAGAATAACATAAATATTTTTATTTGAGGATATTATTAGCATTTTCCAACAGCCATCCAAATAAATATCCACACCGGAAACAAAATTCATTTGTTCACATCTTTGGATATTTAGTTTCAGATACTCCAGCACTTTTTGTTCATTTTTGTCATTCTGGTTGGGATATATGACTATTTATGTTGGAGTAGTAGCGGTATCTTCTCTCAATCTCAGGGGTTGGTATTATTGTCCTTAAATTGGTAATTTTAAGTCTTGACTTTCAAACATTGGAAGATCAGGATACTACCATAACATGGATATGTTCTTAAATTAATAATCTTTTGGAGACTTTAATATTAATACTGAATCTTAAATCTTGAAGGTAGACTTCAAGAGTCCTTGAGGGCTCTTAGGGTACCTAGGATAATTAGTACCAAATTAATATCAGGCACATTAATATCACATTAGTATCAGACACATAGCAGCAGCAGCAGTAGTAGCAGCCATAGGACAGGGTCAAGGAGCAAGCACTTAGTAAAAGAAATCAAGCTTCCATCTCTCCTATTTATTATCTGTCCTGCCTGTACAAAAGCACAAACTAATGTCCTCATAAATAAAGCTCAAAATAAGATTTCTTCTCTTTCCCATGCACAACTATTGTGTATGCTTCAATCCAGAGGCTTAGTTCTGTGCCTGAATATATATATTAAAAAAATAACTATCTCAAGTTCTTAGACTAAGTGGAAAAAGACTATCACTCAAATATCACTGTTGGTCAACTATTGTAATTGGAACAAAACAAGCAGCAAGAACTAGGATATAAAGAACTACTAAGGTCAAGGATTTCAGAAGAGGTAACCATGGGAAAGTATTATTGAAGATTAGTGAAGATTTAGCTAAGTACAGAATTTTACAAGTAGTATCATTATCAGTTTGAACAGAAGCAATTAAAATAAACATGCTCTCCCTCGCATTTTTATTAATCAGTCAATATCTTTCTTCCAATAGTTTTGCATGTTGAATCGTCATATGTCTAATTTCCTTTGGCAGGCCAGCACTCTAGATTTACGGTCACATCTTTACTAAAAACACAGAACTAAGCTTTAAATGTGGTTGTCAAAATCTAAACCTTCAAATTCCCATATTTATCAACAACTTCAGTTCGCCACAAAATCTTGACTCAACTCTATAGCTGTCTGAATAGGGAAATAACATTTTATATTCAAAATGTCAACCACTGAATTCTCTAATCGTCAATGAAATCTTGAGTCAAAATTAAATTTTGGCCAGCTCTAAATTATTATTATTATTATTGTCCCCTTGGATTGGATTGCAGAAATGCATGTTACACAGGGCTACACAGAGATTGCTGGGAAATTTTAGTTACTGTTCAACAAACTACATAGGACTGCTTTTAGCCTATTGTTATCTGTTGTAAATGTCTCTCCCAGCTCAGGGCTGAGGCAATGAATGGTGCTGATGCACACCTGACCCTCTGACCCCCTACCTCCTTTGACCACCTGCCCACAGCAGTGGAAGAGTGGACCAAGTAGCCAACTTTGTACCCATAGTTAATACCTGAAATTTCAGGTAGCGTATCGATTTTCTAATCACTAATTGCATAGTGCATACCAAGATATGCATCCGATCCAACTACCAGATATTCTAGGTATTACTGTTACCAAGTAACCAAACTCTTTTTTACAAACCTATTCTGACTTTGTATCCTTCTGAATGTCCATGTGTTGCAGGGCCTGGCCTTCAGGGGCTAAGTGCCTGCAGGATCCGTACCCCAAAATGGATCCAGACACATGGGGTCAGTTTAACACCAGCATTTATAGTCTGTGCCTACCACCACCAATATATACATCAGTCTCATACAAAGTCCCTCTGGCCAGGAAACACCTCTGGCTCACTTGGGGTGGTACAGCCTCTCTGTATAGTCCATCTCACAAAGTCTTTCCCAAGTCTGTACTCTCAGCCCAGCAAGGCAGCATGATAATGAAACAATCCTTCCCTTGCTGGCTTCACACACCTTGCCTTTCAGCAGGATAGAGCTGCTCCTTAGTAGTCTCCAGCAGCCTTGACTCACCAGCCTCCAACAGCAGACCGCTGGGTTCCTGACTCCTTCACACAGGACCCAGCTCCTGTTTCTCTAGCAGTTCCAGTCATATTGCAGCTTCAAAGAAGCATTACCAGTCTCTAGCTCCAACCTCTCAGCAGACTCTTGCATTGGGGTCTTGCTAAATGACTCAAAATGGAAAATTGGTAACTTCATAATGGAAAATGGCAATTCAGTAATTCTGGTAACTTATCAAACAGTAAATGGGTACTGTTTAATGCCTGAACCATTCCAGATGATTTGGGTATCACAATTTTGATGGGCGTGACCATTTTTGCTGGTATCTCTTTGCTCTTTCAGCTCTAAACAGCACGGGTTCTTACCCTGCCTAAGGAGAGCCCATGACTATGACTGCTGCTGGTAGGTTGGGGTGTAGAGTGCCGGACCACATCTTTCCCAGCTGAGGGACCCCAAACTCCACAAATCTAGGACATTTTTAAAACTCCCATTATGTTCCCCTAATAGACCCATACTGAGGGGCCAGAATTTTGAAGTGTCTGGGCTTGCTGGATCCAGATGCTATCATGCTTAATTCAAGAAGCTGTTGAATTAGATTGGAAGCTCTTAATTAGACTACAGATTCTTCAGTGTGGAGCCCACAAATTTGCATATATTTCTTCCAGGTGTCTATTAGTCTTTGAGAAGCATTGACATAAGGAGCAATAACATTAATAGCAACTGACAGCACAGTAATCAGTAGGAACCACTCCCTATTTATTGAATCTCTGGGTCTGAGGCTCAGGGAAAAAAGAGCCCAAATATACCTTGTTCACAGCACATCAGATGTATGAAGAGGAAAGAGACAATCGCTCTTCCCTGGACACCGTGTTGAAGTTTTAGTGACACATACTGTAATGTGCTCTTTGAGGCTGAAGGCTCCAGGATGGCATATTTGACTGCAATGCCTGAGAACATCGACTTATCTTTGTGAAGTGAGTTATATTGAGTGTTAGAGTCCTCACCAAGTGGAAGGAAGATGAGTTGTCTATTGGAGTAAAAGCTGTATTTTTTTCATCCTGTCACCTATGACGGTGCTTGCTCTCTTGTTCACCTGAGGGGACAGGTGTTCCCATTGCTAGTTCCTTAATAAAGCTTGGGTGAGAAGGAAGGCTGTTTTGCCTACACTGCCATGCATAAGAAAGAATTGCCAGATGTTCCATTTAAAAATTATTATTCTTATTGGCATATCTAATAAGGAAATATAACACATACAAACACACCCAAAAAGAATCTTCTAGCTTTGGTGAAGTAAACTATGGGCACCCAGCTAGAAGAAAATAAAGTATAGTTTATGTGGGTAGGAGAGGGGCCTTGCCTGTGTTATGGACAGGTGTAGCTAAAGAGAGACGAGTCCCACAAATCTGACTGACAGCCTGTTCCCCGATGCTCCATCACAATCATTGAAATCATCTGGGAACCAAGGTGCTGTTGTAAACAACGTATCATGCCAGTCTGAGAGAGGTCTCAAGCACAAATCAATTGCTAGCATGGTGGAAGTGGCATACATCCCCTTGTGACATTGTTACATTGTTTACTGAATCATGTTAGTATTTCAGTGTTTGTAAAAAAAAATCTAATTTATACTGACATGGGAAACCAAGAGAAAACGACTGACAATACAAGGGTTGTCTGCATTTGCACTAGAGGCCTGAAACCAGATGGATGATTTCATTCTGCTGAGGTTTCCAGTCATCTTTCTTCAATCCCTATGTTTTGTTTCTCATTTTAAAGTGACACAGCATCTGCAGGAGGGAACTTTCCCAAGGGCATTCTTAGGGGTCTGGTGGTGTTAGTCCTTTCCAGGCCAGCGGGGCAAAACTTGATATTCACAGAACTTGAGTCTGAGGTCGTCTCTTCTCAAGACATCACTGCCCCCCCTGTGTGCTACCTCAGGGCAAAACCTTCATCTTCAGCAATGTTCCCTGCCCTGCACAGAGGCAGATCCATGTCCACTCTCACTGCCATGGGCCAATGCGGCTGGGATGAGTCCACCTGCTACACTATGTAGGGGAGGGAGTCTTTTCCCTGAGATCCTATAATAGAGGACCAAACCACCATGGACTAGTACTATGACCCTCCCCGCTACACCCTGCCCCCTTCTAGCCTTCTGTCCTTTCGAAGAGACAGCACACTTCTTCTGCCTTGCTTCCAGTCAAGTCAGACTGGGTGAAATATGAGGCCAGGAGGAAGTACAGCCCTACTTACTCCACACCAGTCCCTGTTTGCTTCCTTGGTAGGGGACTCTGATCTCCTCCCCACGTTGAGACTCAAGATTTGAGCAAGCTGCGTGTGGCCATGGAGTGGCTGAGTGAGTGGGAACTTGCTTGAGAGAAGCTATGTGGGACCAGCGTACGAGTCAGTCACTGGCAAATGTGGAAATCAATAGCACATTCTAGATGGGAATTATGAAGCTGGAAATGAGTCTTGTCAATTTGCATATTTCCAACTGAGGGGTGTAATGGCAGGCAATCACTAACCCTTATTGTTCTACAGATTAGAATGGTTTGCAAATATGTGATTTATCATGGAGATCTTTTGATTTATGCTATGCTGGAGATAAATGTTTTAACATTAAAATTAGTCACCATTATGGAAACAGATGGGGATTTAAATTAACAACATTAAAGTTAATTTCCAGCATGGAATGGCTGGAATGACTGCGTGACAGCATGATAACTAAGCTTGCAGAATTCAGAATTAATAGGATAGCAGTACACTATGATTTTTTAAGAATAATTATTAGGCCAATAATAACAATAGTAACTACAATGCATGTGAGTCTTTCCTATGTACAGTCGATGCATCTTAGCTTTTCTGTACTATTATTATGATCAATATTAATTATGTATATAGCCTCCCTGACAAGGGGAAAGTGATGCACATGGGAGAAAATAATCCAAACCATATGGGTGAAAACAGACACAATGGTAACTCCACTTTAAGACCGATTTACCATTTCTTATGCACATTTCAGGGCAACATAGGGCACCAATACAGCCCTGCGACATGCATAAGAAATGGTAAAGCAGTGTCAAAATGGTGTTAAAGTGGAGTTAGTATTACATCTGTTTTCACACAATGCTAGGTTCTAAGTAGGAGTTAACACTAAGGAAATTGGAGTCAATAGGTGTTAAAAGAAGAGAGGCACTGCCATAATCCCATCCGTGGGTGGGGAGAGCTACCCCCGGCCGGCTTAACTCTGACCATGGGAACACACATCTGTGGCCAGACCTAGTTGGGGAGGGGGCAAGGAGTGACATACGGCTACCCAGCCACTTCCCCATGCTGCTGCCATTGTCCCACCCACCTGTCCATGATGGTCACCATGGCATGCCCCCATGCTGGGCCAGGCAAGGCAGGGAATAGATGTTTCCACGCAGTTCCACCCTCTCTGGCCCAGCAGGGTGGCTGCTGGGACTGGACTGTGGGCCCACTTTGTTCTGGGCCCACATTTCCAGCCTAGCTGCTACCCCTACTGGGATTTGAGCCGGACCCACATCTGGCTGGCCTAGAACAAACATAACACCATGACGACGCTGGCCAAGCCGGGCCTTCATTATGTCTGTTAAAGCCCATTGTGAACAATACACTGAAATCCTGAGCTCAATGTGTGGCAGTGGTCAAAAAAGAAAATAGAACATTAGGAATTGTTTGGAATGGGATAGAGAATAAAACTGAAAATACCATAATGTGTCTATATAAATCAAGGGAGGGGAACCTCAGGCCCGGGAGCCAAATACAGCCCTCGGCAACTTTCTATGTGGCCCCTTTCCATGGCCTGGATCTGGCTCTTGGATCCATTCTCTACCCCCAAGCACTGAAAAAATGAGCTCGTAATAATGGAGCAGAAAGGAGGGCATGCACGCAAGGCTAGGGGACAGATCTATTGCACAGAACCATGATCTGGTCCCTCTTTTTCTTGAATAAACCCATTAAGCACCCACGTCCCCAACCTCTATATGGCCCTTAGATCCTGTGCCAATATTCATTGTGGCCCCCAGGACAGAAAAGATTCCCCATCCCTGATATAAATCTATGACATGATCACAGCTTGAATATTGTGTGCATTGCTGGTTGCCCCTTCTCAAAAAAGTAGAACTAGAACTAGATACAGTAGAACTAAAAAAGGTACAGAGAAAGGCAACTAAAATGATAAAGGGTATGGAATGGCTTCTGTAGAGAAAGAGGCTTGATTGTTTAGGGCTCTTTAGCTTGGAGAAAAGAAAACTGAGAGGGGGAATGGGATGAGTAAATAGGGCGTTGCTATTTACTCACTCAAATAGTATGAGCAGTAGGTGACACTCCATGAAACTAACTGGTAGCGGATTTAAAACAAATTAAAGGAAGTATTTTTTTCACTCCGTCCGTGCACAATTAACTGAATCCATGATTGTTGTCAGAGAATGTGGTAGTATAGCCAGTAGTATAACTGGGTTTTTAAAGGATTGGATCCATTCTTGGAGAGTAGGTCCATTAATGGCTATTTGCCAAGTACATTTGGGGGACATAACTTCTGTTTTGAACTGGGAGTGAACAACAGGGAATGGATCCCCTCATTATGACCTGTTGAGTACTCTCCCCAAGTGACTGAGATTGACCACTGTTGGAGACTTTGATGGACCATTGGTCTGACCAAGTATGGCACTTCTTATGTTCTTATGAGCAATTTGCATGGCAGCAGTGAACACCTGCAATCTAGAATTGACAAAGAGAAATTGGTGATGGGGTAGGGGCACATAGGGAGGGAAGGGAATCCATTCATGGATCTGTGAAGTTTCAGGAGTTCATGCTTAACTTGGTTACACAGGAGGAGGGGATGCTGAAGGATGAGATGGTGTAAGGAGAAGCATTCATGAGCAAGCTGTGGGCATGAAGAGTTGGGGAAGCCTGACAGAAGGGATAGATTTTTGGGACAGATTTGAAGTTTACAAAAGAGTAAGCAAAATGTATGTGTTCAGGGAAGGCATTCTAGACATGGGGGCAGCTTGGGAGAAGGGGTGAAATGGTTTAGGGAGCAGGAGACTTTGAGTGTCTTCACACACTGGTGGACTCGATCCCTGCATGCCCCACAGCAGGCAATCACTTCCACCACATTTCAAGGCTAGCGTGAGGAGCAGGGCAGATGGTGCCCCCCAGTGCAGGGCAGCTGAGCAGACGGCCCACTGTCAGCCATCCCACCACTCCCCAAGGTGGGGTGCGATGCTGGCCACATGAGCAGGAGCCTGACCCTTCCCCACTGCCCTACCCACCCCACCCACTATCCCACGCATGGCCGCGATGTGGCTGTCCAGGACTGGAGCTAGTATCTGCCACTCAAAGCCCCACAGTAAACCTCGGGTAAGTGGACTTTGGGTAAAGGCTGCTACACACTGTGTCCTCAACCTTTTTCTGAGGATGCAACATGTAGCAGCTGGTAGAGCTGAAATGAAAAATCTCTGCTTGTGCTGTTTCCAATGGAAAGAGCTTTTTTGCCTTCATGCACACAAGGAGGAAATCTAACAACATTTTTGATATTTTCTGTAATTTTCCACTATTTTCTGCCATTTCAGTAATTACCGGTAATTTCCAGTAATTTCTGGTAATTTCCAGTATTGTTGGTATTTTTCAGTAATTTCTGATGTTATCTGTAATACCGGAAATTACCGGAAAAGTCCAAAAAATGACTGGAAATCACAGGCGCTGATAATGACAGGGCTGGAAGCGCGGAAGTGGAAAATACCAACAAATGGCCAGAAGTACCCCCAAAAGGTGTTAAGCTGTTAATACACTTAATGGTATTTCCAGAAATGAGAGCACCTGCTCTCACTTTAGTCCTAGCAGTCAGCTGCCCACTCTGCCATGTGGCGGCATGAACATCTGGTGACTGCCGGGCACATGATGTATGTGGTGAGGCAGCCCAGAGTGGGGTGAGGCTGCTCAAGGAGCATTAAGTGCATTGTGTGGTTGCACCTTTTGGATAGTGAAGGGAGGTGGCAGGGGAGAAGCAAAGTCTTTGGGTGGGAACATAGTGGAAGACAGAAAGATAGGGTTAAACAAGACCACAAAAAAACTTGAAGATGAAGACAAGGAATTTGTGCACAAAGCCTTCTACATAAGCCTTCTACAAACGGCGTAAGTCGTTTGATATTTGGATGTTATATTATTCTGAGCAGATGGTGGTCATTTAAAGAAATAATAATACTATTAAGTCTGAAGTTTAATTTGACTGCTCCTTCAATGGCTTTAGACTTAACACTCTTACTGGAAATGGCTGTAAAAGAGACATCTAGGTTCCATGGATTTGCAGACTTGCTAGATTTGCTCAAACCTTGCATTTTATACAAAATGAAGGAGGTCCACAAATGGAATCTCAGGCTTTTATCCTGAATCTACTTATGGACTAATAAATCTATGGGACTTACCTGTGTATAAGTGATTTCAGAATTACAGCCATAGTTTACAGGTACTGGCAGCAAATTATTCCCACTAGGCATGGGCGAACAGATCGCGGTTCGTGTTCGGCCATTCGGTTCGGCCGCAGTCGGTTCGTGTGTTCGTGTTCGGCGGTTCGGTTCGGCCGCGTTCGGTTCGTGTGTTCGTGTTCGGTCGTTCGGTCGTACCTCGCGTTCGTGTTCGCCCGTTCGGTTCGGTGGCGTTCGTGTTCGGCCGTTTGTGTTCGGTTGTTCGGGCAGGTCGTACGTTCGTGTTCGGCCGTTCGGTTCGTTCGCCATCGGGTTGTGCGTTCGTGTTCGGTCATTCGGTGCTCGGGTGGTTCGCGCGTTCGCGTTCGGCCGTTTTATCAAATATTTATATCTCTATATCTACACTAATAACTAACTAACTACCTAACTAATAAATGTATTCAATCTAAATGCTATGAATAACTCCAACAAACCCTAAAGCTGAATCACAGAAAACAGTAAACTCACTCTATCAGTAAACCTTAAACTAAACTACTCAAACAAAAATGTATCGACCTAATCCTATCTATCTACCTATGAATTGAATATATGGGATGGGGGTTAGGGGGGCAATCACAAACAAGACAAGGAGGGGTACAAAACTGAAATGAAACCTAAATCAATCTATAAATTAATAATATATACTACTACTCTAATGAATCAAAAAAACAGGGGAAGGGAATGGGGAGGGAATATTCAATGGAGGGGGGAGGGAAGGAGGAAGATTGAAGATTGAACACAGGGAGGGATAAAAACAAAAAATAACAACTAAATCTATCAAAGCTAATGTAAATAAATGAGAATATGGGGGTAGATGGGTTGGATGGGTGAAATAGGAGGAGGATGGCAATGGATTGGGGAGCTGGAAAATGCTGGGTGAGGGAGCCTTCTGAAACGCCTGCTGCTCAGGAACAGTGACTAGCTCAGAAGGTATTGGGAAGGGGGGAGGCAGACAGTTTTGTTTCTTGCTGCGCCCGCCTCAAATCAGCCCCATTGGCTCCGTGCAGCCTAGCCCGTGGCCAATCATAGACTGCCAAGCCAGTGGTCTGAGGCGAAAAGAGATGGTGATTCATCAGGCTGGCTGCTACTCCAAGCCACTCTCCACCCTCCACCCCTGGTGCCTGGAAGTCTGCTCCTAGCTGAGTCAAATGACTTCCCCCTCCCTGCTACATTTGGCCTTCCAGTGACCTGACAGAAGACCATGTTTTAGCCACCCGAACACAACCGAACGCGATTCGAATTGAACGAACTGTTCGGCCATTTCGTAGTTCGGTGTTCGGTTCCGTTCGGTGTGTTCGGCCATTTCGTAGTTCGGTGTTCGGTTCGGTTCGGTGTGTTCGCCATTTCGGTGTTCGGTGTTCGGTCCGTTCGGTGCGTTCGTGTTCGTGTTCGTGTTCGGTTGTCCGAACAGGCCGAGTTCGGGCCGAACACCGAACTACCGAACCGCGTTCGCCCATCCCTAATTCCCACCAAGTTTTGGCCAACGACTCCAATAGGACTATTTGCATTCTTAAGATCAAGCAGGGTTCTGTTCTCCAATAGGACTGTCTTATCTAGACATTCAATCCATTTGAACTAGGGCTAAAACGAATATCAAAAATGAATTCTGAATTTGACTAATTTCAGGTGCTTCAAATCTATTTAAACAAGGCTGGTATTCACTCCCTTCTTTTCTGGAGTAACATATTTGTTTCAGTTATTTCACTTTGGTAAGTTTGTTACTTCATTAACTTCATATTGTTGTTTCATTTCCTTCCCTTATTTGGTAATTTGGTTTTGGTACTTTGTCTAATTAGTTTGGTACCATTTAACATTATTACAATCCATACTGTCGTGCAATTGTTGAAAGTCTGTTCCTACCTGTTTCTTCAGGGGGAAAGAAGGAAATAGCAGGGCCACCCTAAAGTGTGAAAACGTTCTCCACTTGTATTTGGTTATTTTTCTTTGTAAGCTTGGGCTAAGCTTTACAAATGCATCAGGTCACAGTTTCAAGAGTCACTTCAAATAGTTTTGAAGACTTCCTCCAGAGCTGCTGTGCCTGTAGTCCAGAGGATCATCCAGCACAGAGTAGGCCCATTTATTAGGCCTCAACACATATGCCCCCCAGAGCACCAGCTGTCCTAATACCAACGAGGTGAAATGAACAGTAGATTTTTTTTTTAAATTGTAGATATTATTTGCATTTTCAGATAGTCATATGAATATTCAAGGAAATTTCTATATCTAAAAAAAAAATGAGTTTTTCAAATCCTCAGATAATTCACTTTGGAATACTTCAATTTTTCTTGTCATGTTGGTTCAGATATTCACTTATTTGACCAAACATACAAAATGACATGACCCAAATAACTTGTAAAAAGTAACCCCCACAAATTAAATTAATATCCAAAGTCGTGAAAGCAAAGTAGAAATGAATAGTGTTTTGCATTCACTTTGTCACTGGTTTGAAATAAGTGGGTGAAATCATCAGATGCAGTATTTGCTGTGGCTATTGTAATACTGATTTATGGGAACAGTGCTTTATCAGAGCACACAGTAACTCAGCGCAGACATTCAACATGGCTGAGCTTCCTGTTAACCCCCAGGTCAACTGTCCATAAGAACATAAGAAGTGCCATACTGAGTCAGACCAATGGTCCATTGAAATCAGCATCAGGTTTCCGACAGTGGCCAACCTTTGTTGTTTTAGAGAAGTACCCAAAAGGTCATACTGGGGCAAGTCATTCCCTGTTGTTCACTCCCAGTTCCTGTTGAGTCAGAGGATATGTCCCCCAACCTACTTGTCTAATAGCCATTAATGGACCAACATAACAGCGTAACACTATGAGTGGTGCAGTACCACCTACTGGTGAAAGTGCTTTCTATCACATTACAACTCCCCCCTCCCCCATCTTTAAATAAAGAATTCAAAAGTAATATTTATAAGGATGTGCGAACACCAGGGGGTTTGGGGTTTGGCCCCCCCAAATACCAGTCGGGTTTGGGCTGTTCAGCCCCAATCGGTTTGGTTTCACCGAACCCGTTTGGGGGGACAGGGGAACTTGGTTTTCCCTCCCCCCTCCAGGCTGCATGGGTCGAAGGGGCATCGGGGCTCACCTCTCCCCCCCCGACCCTGCCCAGCCTGGTAAATTTTAAAAAAACAAAACAAAAAAAACAACCCCCACCCCAGGAATTGACGAACCTGGTGGTGCTGGGGCTCTGGCCCAGATCCGCCAGCGACAGCAGCAATGGATTCAGCTCCGACCGTGCTCCGGAGCACTTCAGGCCTCTTCTAGGCCTTCCAGGAACTGAAGGAGGGCTTCTGGCCCCTCATCACCGAAAGGGAGAGGCTGGAAGCCCTCCTTGAGTTCCTGGAAGGCCTAGAAGAGGCCTGAAGTGCTCTGGAGCGCCGGCGGAGCTGGACCTGTCGCCACTGCTGCCAGCAGATCTGTGGCCAGAGCCCCAGCACCACCAGGTAGGTCAATCCCTAGGGTGATTTTTGGTGTTGATTTTTTTTTTTTAATTTTTTTACCAGGTTGGGCAGGGTGGGAGGGAGGTGAGCCCCTGTGCCCCTTCCACCCGTGCAGCCGGGAGGGGGGAGGGAAAACCAGGTTCCCCCTTGTCCCCTGGCCCCCGCCCAAACAGGTTCTAAACCCAAACTTGGTTCAGCCAGTTCAGGCAGGGGGAAGTTTGCATTTGGGGTGTTCACAAACGGCCCAAATACCCTGAGTTCAGGCCAAACACTGAACCCCCGAACTCTGTTTGCATATCCCTAAATATTTATGAGTCTAGGTAATCTGCCATTCATACAGGTTTCTGGGTTCCGGCTCAGAGTGGAGCTGAAGTCCATCAGCTTAGCAGACCCACACCGCAGCACCAGTCCCCACCAGCCATTGCCAGTGCCACCCTAGAACATTGGGTGATCGGCCCCAACTCTATGGTGGGTGGATGTGGGGTAGTGGTGCTGCATTGCGTCCATCTCCCAGGCGGGGCTGGGAGCGGGTGGATGTGGGGGTGCACCCCAGGAGTAGGCTGCTGCCGTATCTATATAAAAACACCCATAGTAGCATGTATGTGGGTGGCAGCTACTCAAATGTAGCCTTCTAATATTTGCTGATGGTGGTTGTGCAACATGGGGTGCTTCTTTCGGTTTGAGCAATTCCGTTTCCAGTGGCCTTTACTCGCACGCTGCCTGCAAATGTCATCAGGCCTAAGTCTCGCTCAGGAAACGGTCTCAAGTCTTTTCTGACCCATCGAAAGCTTATGAAATGCTTGTAATTATGCCGTCGTCAATGATTTAGTCCCCTCACTAACCATCCTTTTTTTTGAAGAACATCATCTGGTAAGACAGATTCACCTTGGGAATTAACAGCAGATAAATTTAAGGAAAACCAGTCTCTTGTCGCGTGTGCCTCAAATGTATGTGCAGAGAAGACTAAATCTGGAATTGTGAGCATGCACATGTGTGCATGCGGGGAGCGAGGGCGGTGAGGAAAGTCCCCTGCTTCCTGACGCCGCCACCACCGTAGCAGCCAGTGCATACAATTCCAGTTTTGGTCTGCACGCATGCCTGGGGCACACGTGCAGACCTTGTATTGGGGCATCTGTTTCTACCTTCTGAACTCTGTGTACATTGATTTGCGTACTGAACTCTGTAGTCCAGTGATTTTTTCAAATGTTATCTTCTTTAATCAGCAGAAAGATGATGTTATGACTGCCGTGTTGAAAGACAGGGAAGCAAAGTGGTTCAAATAATATCTTTTAATGGACCAACTGCTGTTGGTGGAAATGACTGACTATGCAACATGCCTGAGGAAGGGCTCTGTGTGGCCCAAAAGCTTGCTCATTTTCACCAACAGCGGTTGATCCAATAAAAGATATCGTTCTAATCACTTTGTTTCCCTCTTCATCAGTAGATTATCACGTCCCTGAATTAGGACATTTATAAACGGCCTTTCAACACAGGACTCTTTCATGGTCTGCCACTGGGAAAAGCCCCCCCTCTGCAATGCCAGCTCCAGATTAGCTGCAGCAGATTATGCTTCACTCAACTCTTCTTTTGGATGGGGGGGTTGGGGTGCAGGAAAATCCCTGTCATTTTCCATAAAGCACAAAATAGCTATGCAGGGAGTTCTCCTTCCTGACTCCTCCTGGCTTGTCACTCCTTCCCGTGTCTCAGAAGGGCCATCTCCACTCCCGCTCCATAACGATCACACAAGGGTTTGCTCAGTTCTCTATAAGATCTACGAGCTGAGCTGGGAAGCTGCTGAGAAAAGGCTTTGCCATCACTATCCAGAAACCTGGCTAAGAACTGTGCTGCCTTCTAATCATGCCGGTCATTGACTGAAAGTAAGAGCTCAAAATCTGCCAAGTACTCACTGATCTCAGGTTCATCTGCATAGCCAATAAATTTGTTTTTTGCAGTCTTGAAGTTGCTGCCACCAGTTGTAAAACTGGCTCATGGGAGCGATACATTCAAAGCATTAATCAAAGCAGTGAGTGCACATTAATCAAAGCGGTGAGCACACAGTAACTCTCAGCACAGACCTAGAACATGGGAAGCTTCCTGTTAACCCCCAAGTCAAATGACCAACAGAAAAGCATATTGCACAATAGTGTAACACTATGAATGGTGCAGCGCCACCTACTGGTGGATGTGCTTTCTATCATTACAATATTCATTTCACTTTTTGTCGCTTAACCACAACTGTTGCAGCACTCCCAGACCTTTGCCTGTAGTACGGTATTTGTAGCATTGTGGCATCAGTGGCATTAATGGCCATGTGTTTTAAATTACATGAAGGATATAACCATTTGAACAAACTATATCCTGTCTCGCATGTCGCTTCCCTGCTTTCAATTCCCTGCACTTAATGTTGCTTCCCCGCTTTCAGTTTTGCCTTGGGTATTGCCTTTCCCACTTTCAGCAATCCCGTGATGGTGTGTGGCTCTCTCGTGGCTCTAGGAAGAAGGTGGACTAAAAGTGGGAAGTGTCCCTTCCCATGTTATGAAAAATGCACAAAGGAGTAATAACAGGGTTGTAAAATCTTAGTTTGCCCCCTGACAGTTGTGGGTTATTTTCCGAAGCATCCAGTGATCTTTTTCTTTCATATAATTAAAAAAGAAAAGCAGGAAAAGAGGTTTTTGCAATGTTTTTGTCTGGCGAGGATGTGCCTATAGCCAGTAGTCAACTCCTTCAACTCAGGAGCTAGCTGTTGGCCACCTGAGGAGCAGAGGGAAGTTCATGTGAGGAGAATGCTACATTTTTCCAATAGCCAGTCAGGCTCTGGCAAATATTTCACCCAACTTGAGTATTTGCTTCAAATCTGGAAAGCTTACAGACAATAATGATACATTCTTCCCAGAAATAACAACTTTGGACTCCTAGAGAAGATTTCATGAGCATTCTTAAGCTGTTTGCTATTTTGGGGGGTGGGGTGGGGAGGCTTGACAATGGAAGCAAAAGTCTTTTAGAAATCTAATGGTATTCCCATATTTGACACACATACCACACATTACAAAACCAGTTAATAAAGTTACAGCTTGTGGACTCGGAGGCCAAAATAACAATGAGGCACTGAAATATGAGTTTGATGAAAAACAAGCTCCCTAAACATTTTGGAAAGAGAGCTGTTTCTGAGGAGGTAGAACAAATGCGAGTAACAGATCAAAACAAAGTATTTTGAAGGAGAACAACAGACAAAAAGAAATATCCCAAGTGCTAAATCAAAGTAAAAAGCTGTCTGAGCCACTGAAGAATAACTCCTGCCTCTAATTTGTTCTCCAGTCATAAATCCACTGCCTAAAAAAAAAGAAAAGAAAAACTCCCACAAAGTCGGTAGGACTCCACACATGAAGTAGTTTGTTTGAAAGACTTAACAGCTGGAGTTACAATGTTAGAATCATCACAAGACGGAATACTCAGGGGCACCCCTAGGACAACAGAACATTTCTTCCTTTAAAAATATATATGTAAGGAAGTTGGAGTCTAATCAAAAGAAAATTTCAATACTTTTGTGCTTTTCATGGTACAGCAATCCAGCCAAGCTCTCGGAAGGGGTTGTGGTGGGGGTGAATTAGAAGCATGCAAACTTTATCTGTAGGACTTCAGGATCTTTTTCTCACTCAGATCCATGGGGGATTTTAGGGGATTGATTCTCATTTACATAAACCATCCAGAAGTATTCATACAACTATTTGGCCTCTCCCAATTAGCATACTACATCTGCACCTCATTAATCCCTAGTTTCATCCTTCGCTGACATTTCTGTGATTCAGGGAAGTATTACAATACAAGTAGGGGAAAGAGGCAGAGAGAGACTAAAAACTTGACCCAAGTCATAGAGAGTCTCTGTGGCAGAATAGGGAAATTGATTGAAGTCTCCCAAGCCTCAGAACAGCATTCTAATAATTACTAAGGCAGGGAAGGGAGCAGAGATGAGGGCATCATGCACACAAAAACAGAGGATGCATCTCTGGCAAGAATCTATGATCTAGATCAGGGGTGGGCAGTTTTGCTAGAGCTGTACGCGGTTCTTGGACAGCTCAGTTGTGGCTCTCAGACAGTGCTTGTCTGGGGCCCTGAACTGCCTTAATGGACTTGTATCTTTACTCCATTCTAGCAGTGCAAAGTGGGTTCTATTGAACCTAACGGGCAATCATTAGGTCTACAGTTTTGTTATGTCATACATGCGGTCAAGGAAATAACACATTTCTACGAATTCATGAGAAGTCCATGGATTCTGTGAATTACAAAGCTGTCGGTAACTGCTTTCAGAACAGTCTACAAGTCCCTGTTGACAGTGCAGAAGGTGGTTTGTGCAATGACAGGAATGGAATCAAAACTGACAACCTTGCAGTGTACAATGTTTTGTTTCAGAATGGTAGCAAACTCTAAGTGCATTTTGTACTCTAAAGCAACAATGGAACTTGTCAGTAGTCCAAAGCAGGAGTCTCTGTTTTATTCATTTCATTTTACATATATTAGCATTAAGCATCACTTAAAAACAGACACTATTACTACTTAAAAACTCTACTGTATGCTGATGAAGTGAAAACCACACTATTCTGTGACCTTTCATTTTTTTCTCCAGCACCTCTGCCAGGAAACTTGTTACAAATTACGATGACCGAATCATAACCCTAACAATTACTCTAATCCTGGAGCCCTTTTACACTATAAGAGTGGTTTAGAGAGCATTAGCCATAGTGAGAATCAGGACCTGGATATTATGGAACATTTTGTTCAAAACAAATGGCTAATTATTTATTAGTTATATTACAGCTGCAGTCCAGAGAGCAACTAACATCCAGGTTTATTTTTGGTAGGCATTATGCACATATAATGTGGCTGGGGTTTGTCATGGGATGGTTCTTGAGTGGTTCTACTCATTCCTGTCAAGGAGGTTCCAGCAGGGCGATTATTCATTGTTCTCCTGCCCCCCTCTCCTGTGGGGTACTACAGGGTTCCATCTTGTCTTCTCTGCTTTTCAATGTGTATCTAAGGCTTCTGGACGAGATCATGCATAGATTTGGGGTCTTCTACTATCAATATGTAAATGACACCCAAATCTGTTTAACTTTTTCATCCAACCCAGGTCCTGACAACTCAGTGCCTGGCTGCCATAGGAGACTGGAAGTGGGTGAGCCAACTGAAGCTCATTCATCCAGACAAGACTGAAGTGATGATGGTTGTCCAGTCCTGTGACCAGGGGTGGGTGTGTGTGTGTGTGTGTGTGTGTGTGTGTGGATTGAGACTTCCTTTACTGATAGGGTACAGCCTTCCCTGGTTACTCTTCTTCACAGCCTTGGGGTGCTCCTGGATCCTGAACTGCATCTGAAACAACAGGTTGTGGCTGTGGTCAGGAATGACTTTCACTAACTTCATCTAGGATAGGGAATTGGTCAGTATCATCCATGTCCTCATTACCATGAGGCTATACTACTGCAATGCACTCTATATTGGGCTGCCCTTGAGAAGATGATTTGGAGGCTGAAGCTTGTGCAGAAGTGGTTGCCTGCCTCTTGTTGAGGGTGGGTCACCAGGAGCACATTATACCGGTGGTTCCTTCCTCCTTATGTCCCTTAGCGGCCTCAAAAAGGGTGGTACTATAATGTATTTTATGGATTTTACTTTGTATTCTATCTTTTTTATCATGTTTGCTGTCCTGAACCCTAGGGGATAGGTTGGGGCAAAAAACAAACTAAATAAGTAGAGATGGAGGCTGTTCCAATGTGACTGAGGGCAGGGCAGCTTCCACAACACTGTTACCACTACTGGGTATATGAAAGACAGGGTTATTACTCCTTCAGTTTTAACTCATAGGCCGTTTTCACACGGTGCTACTGAGTGGAGGGATGGGTGTGTGCTGACAGTGGGTGGAGGTGGGTGTGCTCCCTTTCCCAAAGGTGCACACCCATCTCCACTAGGGATGGGCGAACGTGGTTTGGAAGTTCGGAGTTCAGCCCGAACTCGAACTGTTCGGATGACCGAACACGAACATGAACACGAACAAACCGAACAATCCGAACACTGAACGGCGAAATGACCAAACTGTTTGGTAAGTTTGGATCACGTTCAGATGAGTTCGGGTGGCAAAAATAAGGTTCACTGGAAGGTCAAACATGACAGGGAGGTGTAGTCACTGAGGAGCAGAATTCCAGGCACCAGGGGTAGAGAGAGGTTTGCAACAAACGAAACTAATTATCTGCCCCCCCCCTTCCCAACACCTTCTGAGCTAGTCACTGTTCCTGAACAGCAGGCATTGAGTAGGATTTTTAGATTGCTTTAAATTTCATTTCAGTTTTGTACTGAAATGAAACTTAAACCTTGAACTGAAACCTTGTGTTATGCATTTCACTGTACAGATTCTTTGAGTATGTATGTATTTCACTACAGACTCCTCTTCTGTTTGTGATTCCCCCCATCCCATATATATGGGATGTGTATATATATCCATATATATGCATATATATATGTATATCTATCTATCTATCTTTATCTGCGTTAGTGATTTAGTTTTAGTGTTTGTAGGAGTAGGCCTGTGTACTTATTAGATAATCCATTTAGTTCATATCATTTAGAATAGTTAATAGCAGTTAGATTTAGTGTAGATAGATATATATAATATTAGATAAAAAAATAAAATAAAAAACCCCATATAAAAACAAAAAAAACCAAATAAAAAACAAAAGAAAACCCTATAAACCCCCCCAAAAGACCAAAAAACCATATAAAAAACACCCATAACAACATTTCCCGAATGGCTGAACGGCCAAACGGAACAGCCAAACGGCCTAACCGAATGGCCTGTTGAGACGACCGAACCGAACAACCGAACTCAAACTCGACGAACGAACGAACAGAACGAATGAACCGAACGCATCCAAACCAAACGGCTGAACCGAACGAACAAACCGAACGCAGCCAAACCGAACGGCCAAACTCGAACAGTGATCTGTTCGCCCATCCCTAATCTCCACCCATCTCTATCCACGGAGCCTTCTCCGTTTTGTCGGATGGCTCTGTGGGTGGGTGAAGGGTGGAGGTGGGTGTGTGCCGGGAGCATGCACCCCCCACCATCTATGCTGTTTACATGGATGCCCCCCCAACTCACCGTGCACCCATCTGCACACCCAGCGGGTGGTGGGGAGGGGCATCCATGCAAAAATGGCCATAGACTCATTTTCTTCAAACACTGAGTGAAAATGGGTACCCACCACGATGTGTATGCCCGGTGAAATTACAGTACCCAGCTTGATACATTGGGTAGTAGTCAGTAACAGATTAATGAATGATGGGCTGCCCAATTAATCAAAATTAAAAATACCATTTCCCTTACTGGATTTCTGTTTTTCTGTTACAGATGATTTTCCATTTCCACCATGTACCAAGACAGGAAAATGATCGGGAACATTCAGGAACACGCAAAAAACATGAAACGATAAGTCAGAATGGGTTAATAAAACGTAAAACGTGGCAATGGTGATACCCAGTCTTTCAGGTAATTGAGTGCCAGGAAATGGATATTAATTGGGCACCCAGTAGGCTACCTAGAATTTTGCATATTACCCATAGATAGTAAATGAGTTATCCATGTCAGCTTGTATTGTAGGGGTGTGTGTGTGTGTCTATTTCTCCAGCTTATCCTTGGCCATAACTCAAATATATTTATGGGAGAGCAGGGCCACACTGGAAAGGGGACAGGGCAAAGAGGATCCTCCACCTCTGTCTGATTTGGCACTGCCCCATGTGCAACATCATAATTGATGTTCTGTTCCATTGGGTCTGTCCCCTGACCTTCCCTCTTTCCGCAGATGTTGTAAGAACTGGTTATTCCACCAGGCCTTTGGGGAGGGGGGTGGGTAGGATGGGAAGGGGTTTTATTGCCAGCTACTATTTTATGTGTTGATCTTATATATTTTTATATTGTAGTTATGATGATTTTATTATGATGATTTTATTGTGTTTTTGTGATGTTCGCCGTCCGAGCTGCCGAGTTGCAGGAGGGTGCGGGATAGAAATGTTTTGTAAATAAAATAAAGATAGATAATGTTATGCCATTTGAAAGTGGACATAGCCACGTAGGAGAGGGACGGGATAGTATATTTGCTCCACGCCTCCTTTAGAATGTCGTTGTGACATTATGGTACCCCAAAATGGGATGGCCATGTTGGAAAAGGACAGGAGAGCCCATTTTCCCAGCCCCTTCCTGGTGTGGCTCCACCTCTTCAGAAGATCATTTTGCTATGACACTATGAAGGGGGTGTGGCCATGTCAAAAAGGGGCAAAACTTCTAGGAATTTGGCAATAGAGATTTGCAGAAGGCACACCATTTTTGTTTTCAATTTATGAAAATAATTTGTTTTCAGGGGTTTTCATAGAAAACCTGTTCATTTTCAGGTGTGTGTTGTTTTATTCTTAAAAAGGAATAAAAAATAAATTTAAAAAATCACTGCACATTAGTGCTGAAACAAGAACACTGTTTTCTCACAAGAATCTGCAAGATTCTCACAAACCCCAGTGAGATCTCTCACAAATTCTCACCGAGGTTTTTGAGAATCTCACAAGATTCTCAAAAATATCCCCAAACAGCGTACATTTGCAAAATGGCCGCTGTGTCCATCCTGTGCATGCGTAGCCTGTGGTGGATTTTTTTTTGCATGGATAGAGGGTTGGGGTGGGGTGGGGTTTGAAATCCTAAAGAATCTCATCGAGAATGGTAGAGAGAATGCAGATTCTCGTGAGATTCTTGACCCTGAGAACCTCAATGAGAAGACCATTCTTGCCGAGTTTCTCGACAAGGGTGAGAACTTGTTTCAGCCCTTCCCATGCACTAAATGGCCACCATTCTGCGCTTGCATGCCCTTTTTGCAAAATGGTGTCACCAGTGTCAGCTGGCCATTTTGCACATGCGCAGTAATTTCTTTTAAAAAATTTAATGGCTGCTGGGCACGTTCTGTACATGCATACCCTTTTTCAAAATGGTGCCAGTGAAGTTGCTGCCATTTTGGAAAAGAGTGTGCATGAGCAGAATTACCCCAGCAGCCTTTTTATTTAAATAAATAAATAAATAAATAAACTAAATTAAATCACTTCCCACTGCATGGGATCCATTTGTTTAGTAACTAAACAAACAAAAATGAATTGGACACTCCTAGTTGGCAATGCTATTGGCATGAGTTAAGCAAGCAAGGATACTTAACAATAGTAGTAATTTGGAAGTAGTTTAGGTTGATCACCCATTCCTGATTTCATGCAAGACTCCTGCAAAACAGGCTATTTTTCCTGCTATCCTTCTTTTTAATGGGAAGTACTGCATGTAACAGGACAGAGTCCCTGTGGGCTGCTGGCCCCTTAAGATAAGCTGAGTGGGCCTAAAGCCACACACCCACTCAGCACTATAAGAGAGAAGGAAGCAGGAAGTTGAAGGCAGAAGCTGCTTGGAACCCAAGCAGAGCCCATCTTTGCTCTTGGAGTTGAGGCCTGGTGTGGAGCCTGAGAACTGAGGAACCTAGGAGTTGAGAGGATTGTGCATGAAAAGAAGGAGAGGGTAAAATGCATGTAGTGATTACCCCAGAACTAAAAATAAGGTGGGAAAGAAGCCCCAAGGAATTAAAGAAATTAAAGTTTGTTGGAACTGTGGGGTTGGGGAACACCTAAAGAGGAAGTGTCCCTTTGGGCTTTGCCCTCTGCAAGAAAAGAGGGACAGCCCTAATCAGAGAGCTCCACGTGGGCTTAAACCTCCTGAAGAAAGGAAGCAGAACCAGACCCCTTAGAAGAAAACACAGGAAAGTAGTACCCAAACCCTGAAGAGGGAAAGTAAAGTGCTATGGGATGCAGAAATCCAAACTGGGTTAACTAGTAAACAGATAGGAGAGATGAGTCAGGGTCTCGAAAGCCAAATAAGGATTGTGAATAAGCGGGCTAAAGAAATAAAGGAATTGACAAAAGAAAAGGTCAAATTGGCAAAAGAATTTCAGCAATTAGTAGATGATGTGGCAATAGTGAAAAGAGAGTGTTAAAGCTCCTCCAAAGGAAGTAGATGAGCGGTAAGGCATGATAGCTGAAGGGGAATCAGATGGTGATGATGAAGGCTCAACAGAACCTTAGAAACTCCTGCTCAAGGAAAGCCACTGAAAGAAAGGAATGTAAACCAAGCTTGATTGGGTTAATTGGAACTGGCTGTAGCAAGCCAAAAGGAAAGGCTGAATGGGCATGGCAGCGGGGTTAGCTAATACCCCTAGTGATACCCCAGCACCCCCGTGTGGTCCTGGGAAGACCCCCTGCTACACTGCAGGTACTAGGTTAAAGTGCCCTACCACCAGTGCAAGTCTCTGACACCTCAACAAGACTTACCCCACCAGAGCAATTTCAGAATTAGTTGCCCTTCTAGCTTGCATCTGCACTCCCCCCCCCCCCCCCCTCTTATCACATGGGCAGAAATCAGCTCCTTTGTAGAATCAGCAACTTTGGCCACTGTCATTAATGTCACAAGTAGTGCCGAAACCAATATGAGGAAATCAAAAATTTCACTGTTGTCTTGTTGAGATTTTTTTCTCGATAAATTTAAAAACAAAACAAAACACTACGCACATAAAATGAACAGTGGGGTTATTCAGTGCATGCGTGACCCTTTCCCAAGAAGGTGTAGGCAGCATCGGCACCATATTGAAAAAGGGCAGCTGGTTTGTAATTGCGCAGAACAGCTGCCCTTTTCCAAGATGGCACCAGCATTGCCTGTGACAGCTTGGGCTGCTTGTGTACATGCACAGAATGACTCTGGCATGCGCAGAACCGCTTCATTGACAATTTTGCACATGTGCAATGATTTTTTTAGCGAGATTCTCGAAACCCTTAGTGACATTGTCAAACTGCAATACTGAATATTACTGCAAATGTCCACTTCATCAGATCTGAATTGAAGCAGGTAAATTAATTGAATAACAGTATTTTTTGTGGCAGATACTCATTTCAGCTATAGCCACAAGCCTGCAGGAAACTGTAGAATTTGCTGAAGCATCTGCTGTTCTAGTCAGAGGTCCGCATCTGCTGCAACTTAGATCAAAGGTCCCCAAAATGTGGGAGTCCCCAAGTAGAGTTGCAGAATCTGCGGATGGAATCATAATCGGATTGATATTTCATATACTTTGTGTGTTATTGTTGCTGTCTAGGGTCACAAGATTATATTTAAGCCTCCAAACTGGGGTCTCACAGGCAAAAAGAATGGGAACTGCTAGATTATAGACTCCCCCACAACTCCTGTGCCCATGAACCAGGGGACGATCCAGCACAGAAACAGCCCATTTGCTGAGCCTCATCACGTGCCCCCACACAGCAGTTGGCAGATCACTTGTAAGTCTACAGTCAGTGGGCTCGATCCCAAACACCGTGCGCCACTCAATCAATGTGCATGCCTCTTGTGTGCAAACTGCACGTGCATCTTGCATGCACCTGTGCAGGTGGGACGATGGCTTGTGCACAAGCTGTGTGCAAGCCGTGCATGTGTATAAACCATGCAAGCAGGGAGACTGGGGCCCTTTTCAAATGGGCTGCGGTGAGTGGGGGGGGATGGGTGTACCCCCGCGGTGGGGAGAACCATCAGCGTCTCGGCTTAATTCTTGACAAGAATGAAAAAAAAATGCACAGTACATGTGCAAAATGGCAGCTAGACCATCCTGCATATGCACTGCCATTTCCCAAAACGGGGGAGACGCTGCTGCTATTTTAAAAAAGGGCCGTGTATTCAGAGAATGGTCTGGTGGCCATTTTGTGCATGCACTGTGATTTATTTATTTTATTTATTTATTTAATCTTTTTCTTCTTTGTTTAATTTATTTAATCTGAGATTTCAGTTCCGGTTCTCGGATTCACAGTGGTGGCACTTGGCAAGAATTGTAAATGGATTCTTAAGTTTCATCAGTGGAAATGCTAGTAACATTCCCTGCCACATTCAGCTAAATCAGCCCATGTTGCTGGAACTAAAATGTTAGCTTAGCTGTAGCCACTCCTGTTTGCCCTTGGGGGAGGGGTACGGGAGCATGGAGAGACTGCATGGGGCAAACCTCACTCTTTATTGACAAGATGGTAAGCCCTACCCCTACCTCTTCCTTCTCCAGAACTGAGCTACAATCATGGCTGAGGCTCAAAGAAAGGCCTTAATAAGGGAAGGGCTGCTCCTGTCTTAGCTCCCTGCCCTTCTTCCCAGGAGGAAGCCTGGGAAGCCTCTGCCCTTCTTCCCAGGAGGTTCTTTTCACATGAGCAATGCCGCCCCCCCCCACAGACGTGTGGGGGGGGTGGGAGGGCGCCTGTGGAAACACGGTGGGGGGTGGGTGTTCGCGCTCCTCCCATCTCCACCCATCACACACGTATGGAGCAACAAGCGGTAATGCCGGTTGCTCTGTGTGTGGAGATGGTGGAGGTGGGTGTGCGCCGGTGGGAATGGCCACATGCTCACCTCCACCTGGCACTGGTGCACACCCATCCCCCCCCATTGCCCATTTGAAAAGGGCCTTAGTGTGAGGTGGGCATGGAATAGCACTGTGCATTCGTGTGTGTGTGTGTGTGTGTGTGTGTGTGTGTGTGTGTGTGTGTGTGTGTGTGTGTGTGTGTGAGAGAAAGAGGGGGCGGGCGGTCGTCATCATGACATAACTGGATGAAGGTATATTCTTTTGATTTAAAATATTTTCTTTAAGTGCAGCTGAGGGCCCCTTTTGGTTGTAAGGGCCTGGGAGGTCACCCATGCTGCCAATGCTTATAGCTGCCTCTGCACAAAAGATACCTCAGGAAAAGGTTGTCACCTAAGACTGGTTGTAATGCTTCCATAATTCTTCTTTTTCTTAACCTATCTCTCAACAGGGTAGAGTTTCCCTCTAACGTGTGTATCCCCATAATATCTGCTGTTAAACTCCACAGCCAGTAGGGACACTTGAGACAACAAGACCCATTGAATATTTTCTGGTTGGTTTTTTTTCTTAACACACCGAACACTGAAAGCCTAGCCTGTTTGTCTTTGTTTAACTTTATGCACATTTATTTGGTTCTGCATATATAAAAGGAATCACATTTATACCAAGGGCAGGTTAAAATGTGCTATGTTGGAATAGGTTATTTGCAGCATAATAATCTTGTAAATTACCAAGATGTTGCAGAGCAGGGGGGAAATGTGATTGTGAAGGGCATGATGATGATTCAATTGGTTTTGCAGAGATAATGTATTCCTTCTGCAAGACACTTTTTGATATTTGCTCTGTGTTTGTATGTATGTATTTGCATTTTTGGAGAGTCTTTGCTGAAGTAGGTGAGCTTGCCTTCTTAAAGATAGCTATTTAAAAGAGTTAAGAAAGAGTGTCCACAACTGACTGGTCAGGATGGAAAAGGAAGGTAATAGCTAGAGCTGGCAACCTGGGATGACTGCTCCGGGCCCCACTCTACTTCCGAGGGCCCCAAAGTGGCCCCCATTTCCACCAGAACAGGGTGAGGAGCCCCCACTCTCTCTCAGCTGAACCCTAAACGTGACCACTTCTAACACCCTGTGGAGGGTTCTCCCGAGGGAGTGGAGGCCCGAGGGGCCCACATTTTGTCTTCGTCCTGGGCCCCACAAATTCTAAGGCCAACCCTGGTAACAGCACGTATGGAACCTGCACGCAAATGTTGAGATGAAATCTCCTGCATCACAAGTAAAATATTCATGCCCACCACTGACATTCTGCATATCTCCTCCCCAAACAGTGACCCCATTCACTCTTCAACACATGGGATTATTCATGATCAGTTCAGCTCATCCTAATATTCTTTTTGCTTCTTTATTCCACAGACAGCTTTACACCTTTAGTTATTTTGGTGTCTATTCCTAGTACATCTTCCCCTCTGCTGTGCATCATGTGGCTTCATTCTTCCTCACACACCCTCAAAATCCTTCTCAAAGTGTAATTATTTTTTTTTGCTATTTTTCCAAGTGTGCGTATGCACATGATAATGTCAATGTATGTGTGTGTGGTTGGGTATTTTCAGACGTTACGAGATCACAGTGAACCATGGTAAATCCCGCGGCGGGGCCAAAGCGCCCCGAACATCTGTTCAGCGGCCGCCAGATGTTCACCACAGTCAATACCCACCAAGGGTCAATATTAACCACACTTCCGGACCTCCTGCCCGGACGAGGGCCGTTTGCGTGGTCAAAGCGATTCCCGCCCGTGCTCAGTGGGGGCGTCATGTCTGTCCCCTGACCATGGCCTGGAATCAGTGCTGCTGATTCTGGGCCGTGGTCAATGCCCTGGGGGGCGGGCGGGCACTGCGACTGCATTGACCGCAGCGCCCACCCGTCTCCCAGAGGGCGGGCAGCTGGGGGAGCATGGGGGTGGGGCTATGCGGCCACACGTTGTGCCGTGCAGCCCCGCGCCCTCCCCCAAGATTCCCCGCCAGAATCAGCCAGCACGTCTGCTGGCCGTGATGGCAGGATTCTGGTGGGGAATCTTTTGGGTGACTCCATGATGGGGCGAGTGCCGCCCTGTCATGTCTGAAAATATCCCATGTGTAGTTGTAGTTGTGCATGTGTAATGTGTGCGTGGTGGTGTAGTTAAATGTTTTTGTTATTTTTGCTATTTTTCCGTGTGTGTGTGTGTGTGTGTGTGTGTGTGTGTGTGTATATATATATATATATATATATATATATATATATATATATATATATATATATATATATATATATATATATATATATATATATAGTTGACACTTGGTGAAAAGAGACATGACATTGGCCCGCTTAGCCTGGGACTCATCTGCAGATCTGGTCTGTCACTGCCAGATGTCCATTCGCTACCGCCCTGGGGCAGGCTGCCAGCAGATATGGGATGCGTTGGGTGACAGTTGTCCTGGAGGAGTGTGTGCACCTTGGTACTGCTGAACAGCTGATCGGGGGGCTGGAGGAATGTGTCCATCCTGGCACTGTTGTAGCTGCTGCAGCGACGCCAAGGTACACATGCTCCTTCAGGTCCCCGATCAGCTGTTTGATGGGGTGGGAGGTGCACGTTCCTCCAGGCCATAGCAAACAGCTGATGGGGCGGGGGGCAGAGGTATGCCCTCACCTGGCCCATGTGTGCACACCAAACAGCTGATGAGGGCCCCCAAGGAGCACCCGCCCATCAGCTGTTTCGCAGGCGCCCTCCATCTGGGTGAAAACATGCCTCTGCTCCCCACATCAACTGTTCAGTGGTAGCTCTTTCTGGGGGTCCTGCTGAGCATTAGGGTCCAGGGATTTATGTCCCATTTGGACAGCTCCTTGGGCCGACTCAAGGTATAGAGGGATGTGTACAAGCAGCCCGCATACCCAGGTTACAGGAAGAGGGCTGCTCGTATGTACAGCCCACCCTGCAGACGCAAGGAGTGGCAGTTGTAGTGGTTCGTCCTGGGACAGCCCAGGGAGGTGCTTTGCTGCTGGCACGTCTCTTTTCACCCACTATTTCCCATAGTCTTCCAAATTCTTTTTCATAGCATGTGAACAAGCTTTAACTCCTAGAGAGAAGGGCTGAATCACAACAGCCCATTCATCACTGCGGAGATATGTAGAGATGGAATTGTGTGTGGAGATGGGCGAAGAGAACGCGGTTAGGATGTTTGGACGTTCGGTTCGAAACACAAGTTCAGGTTTGATGGTTTGTTTCAGCCGAGTTTGGTTTGGCCAAAATTGGCTGAAAATTCAAAAATAGCGCTATTGATACCGAAACCCATTTTTTGCCCCTGAAAAGATGTTTTTCCTGCCCCCAAACTCATCCAAACTCATTTGAACATGACCGAACTGTTCGGTCGTTAGAGAGTTCGGTTCGGACGTCTGAACAGACCGAGTTCGGTCCAAACTCCGAACATCTGAACCGTGTTTGCCCATCCCTAGTGGAAATACAACACAGTTTTTTTGCCACCCAAAATTACCACACACCATTCTGAATACTGCTAGACCAAGTGCAGTGCCATCTTGCACATGCACAAACAAACAAAATACTTTTTGCATGTGCACAAACCAAATTTTGTTTATTACATGTGCACAAGAGGTCAGTGTGCACAAGTGTTCAGACCAGTCGGTTCCATTGGAGATGGAATCCACCCAGAATCTTTGGTGCATCTCTAAGAGAAACTGTTGGTTTTTATTTGGTTCATGCAAGGTTCTGGTGGAGTGAGCATTGTGAGCAGCAGGAGAACTTGCTTTTTGCCTTGATTGAAATTTGCATGCTGCTGGGATCTGCTTCAGCTGGATGACTGTGTCCCCTCCCCCCCAGGTAAACTACATGATAAGGCTGAGCAGCCCGGAGGCGGCTACCAGCACAACTACAAGATCCATCCCAGTTCCCCCCCCGTAACCGACCCACCAAGATGCCTGTCCTTATCTCTCACCCCTTCTTTGCCCTATTCTCCCCTCTCCCCCTTCCCTCTCACCTGCTTCTCCCCCTGCTTCTTTCCACCGTCCCCATGCCCCCTCCTCCCACCACCACCACTTTGTGCCCCCTGCCCCAGAACCCATCTCCTGCTGATCCCATCACCCCCCTTCCCCATATCTAATCCCCATTTCCTGTCTCCCCCTGATCAACTCCCATTCTCCTGTTCCCTCTGGAACTATAATTCCTCCGCTAATAAAGCTCCCTATATTCATGATCTTTTCTTCTCTCACTCCCTTCACCTTCTCGTCCTTACTGAAACCTGGATCTCCCCCACTGACTCGGTCACCCCTACCACCCTCTTCTACAGAGGTCTCTCCTTTTCCTACCAGCCCCGGCCCGAAGGCCTCCTTGCCTCTTCCTGCCAGTTTCAAGCCTTCCCCTCTACCTCTCCTCTCTCCTTCCCCCCCCTTTGAGACTCATTCTGTATGCCTCTACTCCCCTCTCCACCTCCATGTTGCAGTTATCTACCGCGCCCCCAGCTCCCTCTCCTCCTTCCTCTCCGGGTTTGAGTTCTGGCTCACCCTATTCCTCTCTCATGACATCCCTACACTCATCCTTGGCAACTTCAGTATTCATGTTGATGCACCCTCTCAACCTTGCATCCTCCTTTAATCTCCACCTCTGGACTAGCTCCCCCACCCACACTGATGGTCACTCTCTTGAGCTCGTGTTCTCTAGGAACTGTTCTGTCTCTGATCTCTCCTTCAAGCCCCATCCCATATCTGACCATTTCCATGCCTCCTTCAACCTTTCCCACTGCTCCCCCTGCTCTTCCCCATCTCCCCGTCCCTTCCATGATCTGCAGGCCATTGTGCCCCAGGACTTTGCCTACTCCCTCTCCCCTCTTCTCCCCTCAGTCTTCTTCTCCTCCTCTCCCGATTCTGCCATCTCCACCTTCAACTCCTCTCTTGCCTCCACCCTTGACTCCCTCCCAGCTTACTCCCGTAACCCTCGCCCTTGGCTCACCCCCAACATTCAACATCTCCGCTCCTGCACCCGGGCTGCTGAACGCCTCTGGCACAAATCTCACTACCGCGCTGACTTCCTCCACTTCAAATTCTGCCTTTCATTGCTCAAGTCTGCTATCTCTCTTGCTAGACAGAAGTACTATGCCTCACACATTGAGTCCTGTTCCTGGGACCCTCGGCGCCTCTTTTCCACCTTTGACTCCCTTCTCAACCACCACCACCACCCCCATCCTCCTCTTTCCTCTTCTCTCTCCGCTCAGGATCTTGCCCTCTTTTTCACCTTTAAAATTGACAAGATCCACCTGAAAATCGCTTCCAAGCCCTCTCCCCCTACCATTCCCTCCTCCCCCCACCTCTCTACTGTCCTCCTTCCCTCCAGCCTCCCTTGAGGAAATTTCCTCCCTGCTCTCCTCCTCCAACCCCTCCACTGGCCCCCTGGACCCCATTCCTTCCCGCTTCCTCACCTCCATTGCTTCCACCATCGCCCCTCCCCTTCTGCACATCGTCAACCTCTCCCTCTCTATTGGCTCCTTCCCCTCTGCCTTTAAACACACCACTGTCCCCCCCCATCCTCAAAAGTCCACTCTGGATCCCTCTGAACTCTCTAATTACTGTCCTGTCTCACTCCTCCCTTTTGCTTCCAAACTCCTTGAACATGTTGTCTACTCCCATTGCCTCAACCTCCCCTCCGCCAACTCCTCCCTTGACCCACTCCAATCTGGTTTCTGCCCTCTTCACTCCAATGAAACTGCTCTTGCTAAGATCACCAATGATCTTCTTGTGGCTAAATCCAAATGCCTTTACTCTATTCTTGTCCTCCTTGACCTCTCTGCTGCCTTTGACACGGTTGACCACTTGCTCCTGCTTGAATTGCTTCACTCCCTTGGATTCTGGGACTCTGTCCTAGACTGCTTCTCCTCCTACCTTTCTGATCGCTCCTTCAATGTATCTCTTCCTAACACTTCCTAACTCCTCCCCCTCCTCCTTCCTACCCCTCTCAGTCGGGGTTCCCAAAGGCTCTGTCCTTGGTCCTCTCCTCTTCTTTATCTGCACCCTATCCCTAGGCAAACTCATTGCCTCCTACTGTTTCCAGTACCACCTATACGCTGACAACACTCAACTTTATCTCTCCACTTCTTCCCTCTCCCCCTCTGTTCAAGATCGTCTCAGCAACTGTCTCTCTGATGTCTCCGCCTGGATGTCTCAACGCCATCTCAAACTGAACATGGCAAAAACTGGACTCCTTATCTTCCCTCCCAATCCTTCCTCTCCCTCTTCCCTGTCAATTACCATTGAAGGGGGTCTCCATCCTCCCTGTCGCCCAAGCCCGTAGTTCGGTTTCATCTTCGACTCGCACCTTAACTTCAAACCCTACATTGACTCTGTGGCCAAATCCTGCCTCTTCTCCCTCCACAGCATTGCTAAGATCCACCCTTTTCTGTCACCTCTGCCAAAACTCGCATCCATGCCCTAGTCATGTCACGCCTCAACTATTGTAACCTACTCCTCACTGGCCTTCCCCGCTCTCACCTTTCTTCCCTCATCTCAGTTTAAAACTCTGTTGCCAGGATCATCCACCTAGCCCATTGCTTGGACCATATGCAGCCTCTCCTCTCCTTTCTCCACTGGCTCCCCCTTCCTGAGCGTATTATGCACAAGTTCCTTGTCTTCACCTATAAAGCCCTTCACAACCTTGCTCCCCCCTACCTCTCTGCCCTGATCTCCATCCGAACCCCTGTTTGAGCACTCGGCTCCTCTTCCGTCCCCTCCCTCGCCCTCCCATGCCTCCCCTGCTCCCTCAACTGCCTTTGTCCCTTCTCCCTCGCTGCCCCGCATACCTGGAACTCCCTCCCTTCCCTTGTCTGCCTTTCCCCCACCCTCCACACCTTCACGTCCCTCCTCAAAATCCACCTCTTCTGCTCTGCCCTTCCTAACTCCTGCTAATCATTCCTACCCAGGATTATCCCCCACCTGTTATCTGCAAACTCCCAATTTACTGTAACCAAGCCAAGAAAGTGTACCTGAGTTCTCGCATCCTCATGAATGTCATTTACCTTGTCTCTCCCTCTGTTCCCCCTTCCCTGTTTCCCCTCCCCCTGTCTTTAGATTGTACACGCTCGGGCAGGGACCGTGTCTATTGTATTCTCTGTAAAGCACCAGTTACATCACTTTCACTTTATAAAAGTGTATAATAATAATAATTAATTAATAATCTCTGATTATAGTTATATTTTTTTAGACAGAGTTGCTATTCAGGAGCGGGGCATTTGTGTAAGGCAAAGATTTTTGAAATAATAATTTCTCTGCATGCCTTTTGTGGCAAGCCATTCTTCCAATAAGCAGGACAAGGGGTGTGCAATTTATTTTTGTTTTTCTGAAAATGAAAAAAAAAATTATAACAAAATAATGAACATTTTTAATTTTTATTATTATTTTCGTTATTGCCTGGTCCCATTTTGGAGGGAACAACTGGTCAACAACTTCTAAGAGAGGAGGAGTGAGCAGACACCATGGAGCCAGGAGATATGATTGACATCTCTGCTGGTGAATGAGCATTACAAGCACATCCCAGACACTGGTATGTCACTTTTTGATTCCTCAATTCTTCCAGCCTCCCAGAACCAATCATGGTGGCTCTCTCTGGGAGGGTGTCATGGGGACATGGGGGCAACACACCCATTTAGGGGAGATAACACACCAATTTGGGGGAAGATTGCACACATTTCAAGGATACGTGTACCGTTATATAAAGGGTTAACTATATTTTTTTTATTATTTGTGTTATGTCGGCCATGGCGAAAGCCCGTGCCTTAAATAAATAAATAAAAATAAATAAATAAAGGGTTAACAGATTGTAAGCTCAGTTGGACCACTATGTTAGAACCAGTTGCCAGACTAGGGGGACAGATTCCCTTTGATGTAACAAGTGAGCAGTTTGTTGCCAAGCAACGGCCAGGTCAGCCTGGCCAGCTGATTAGAAGGACAATAGCAGCAGGAGACAGGAAGTCTCAGAAGCCCCTGCAAAGGGGAGAAGGAGATACAGGATCAAAAGAGAGATCGATCTCTTCTATCTTGGACTTGAACGAGTGAACAGCTCAGAATAGGAGCTGTTGCAACTATGGTATAAAAACTTGATCATGAACTAAGATTTGAACCCGGTCTTTAACTTCCAGACTGAGACAGCATCTGATGGACCTGTATTGCACCTCTTAGGGTAAGAGACATTCAGGGAATATCAGCAGATTTAGAATGCGTGGACTTTGTTTGATTTATTGACTTGCACTATCTCGTTATCATTATTGTAATAATGAAAACAATATGCACACGCCTAACAGCCGGTCTATTTACACTTGTTCTGGGTTAGTCTCTGGCTTGGCAGGTGGCATCTGCAGAACAATGGTGCTCTCTAGCAAAAATCTTCCTCAGCCCTCACTGTTTCCTCTTCCCTTCCTTGAACCAATCACTCCACAACACCCATTCTCACACTATCCTTGTGTTCTGGGTAGTCCTGCCTCCCTGGGGTGCTCTCTGCAAGTAGATATCCTGCTAGACTTTGAGGTGTTAACTCCAGTGCCACTACTTGCTGCTTCTGCTCCTCCTCTGCCTGCCTGCATGGTACCGCATGCTGCTGCTGCTCCTTCTCCTGCCGGTATGCCTCTCTCACGTACAAGTCCTGCCCCTCCCCCCCGATGCTCTCTGCAAGTTGATACCCTCCCAGACTTTGGGGTGCCAAATCCAATGGTAGTGTCAATGCCTGCTGCTTCTGTTCTTCCGGTACCTGCCACCACTGCCTGCTCCTGCCAATATGCTCTCGGGCAGGGACTGTCTGTCTTATTCTCTGTAAAGCACAAGGTACATTGCTTGTGCTATATAAATGCTAGTAATAATAATAATAATAATAATATGTGTGTCTCTCTCACAAATCATGCTTCCTGGGGCAATCACTGCAAGCTGTTATCCTGACACATCTTGGGGTGTTAAGGATAGTACCAAATGTGCAGATCAGCTTGCTACCAGTGCCTGTACTTCTGCCTGCTGCTGCTGCTCCAGTTGTCTGCCACATTTTGGCACCCCAAAGCAAGCCTGATTGCTGCTCATCTGGAAAACTGCTGCTGCTGTTACTGCCAGTCTGAATTCTCTCTCTCTCTCTCTCTCTCTCTCTCTCTCAGGTACTGCTCCCTGGGGCAGTCTCTGCTAGTTTAAGCCCAACAGACTTGGGACAGCATGGCACCTTTGCCAGTTCCTGCTGCTTCTCAGTGACCATCTACCCACTGCCTTCCTGTGCCCCTGATGCTCCATCTTTTGCCTGTCTGCTGCATGCCAGTCTCTCCTTGACATTCTGCTTCCAAGAAGTTGAAGCCTTGCTGGGCACGCGCTACCATCTGTTTCCTCCTTCCTCTCCAAGTCACAGTGCCTGCTGCTTCAGGGCCCCCGCTGCCTGCAAGTGTCTGCTCTTGTTCTATCCTCTGCCCGCGTGCTATGTGCCAGTGTCTCAGTGATATTTCTGTTGCTCTAAAACACTCTTGGCTACTTTGGGCATGGGGGAAAGTGATTTGGAGACAAATTACAAGTGCTTCCTAAGCCTAAAGCAATTCCCATTGCAATCCAATGCAAAAATGAAAATGAAACTAAAACCATCTCCCCCCAAAATGGAAACGAAAAACAACAATTTTAAAAACAAAAATGAAAAATGAAAAAGAACATGGGCCCCTTGTGCACACTCCTAGAACAAATGAAAGGAAGCACTTTTTCATGTGGCAATGGGTAAAGTTGCAACTTATTGCTATCAGATTTTGTGATGGTAATTGGTATAATTGGGTTCAAGGACAAATTCAAGGAGAATAGATTCACCAATGACAATTTGCAAATGGTCAGAGGATAAAACCTCATGCCTACTGCAAGTCTAAAACATTGAGTTCCAGAAGTTGGGAGTGAATGACAAAGAATAGATCATTCCATAATTGCCCTGTTGTTTATCTAGACAAGTGCTAAAACTCAGTCCTCGGTTTCCTCAGAAAATACCAAGGACCGATGCACTTGACTCATTTTTTCCAAGTCCTGAATTTCCAAAGAGGGCCCCCAGAAAAATCAGAGTTCAGAAAACTTCAGCTGAGTGCATCCAAGTGCAGAGAAGTGGGCCAGAGGGAAGGTAAGTGGGGGCCAGAGGCCAGTGCTAACCCTAGCACTAGTCAAAGGAGGTGTGTGAGGGTCAGGGGTGAGGTGGGGTGCTTAGGCGAGTGGGGGAGCCTATTAGGGGGAGCAGGGCTGGGTAACTTACCTTCTGGAGGGATCTTGCTCAAATGCGTGACCTCTTCCTGAGTTGTAAGTTTAAAGAAAAGAAAAACACAACTAAGCATGCTCAGAAAGGGCCTATGGCCTATTGCCCTTTCTGAGCATGATCAGCCCTTTTCAAAGATGGTACTGGTAGTGTCAGCCCACCAACGTCATCTTTGAAAAGGGTCGAGCATGCTCAGAAACAGTCATTCAGGCCTTTTCTAAGCATGCTCAGTTGTGGGTTCTTCCCTCCCCCCCTTCAAAATTACAACCTGGGAAAAGGACATAGATTGGCATGGGACTCCTCCAGAAGGTAAGTTACCCAGCCCTGCCCCCCTCCCCACTAAGCCCCCCACCTGACTTGGGAGGGAGAGGGGGGTGATTATGGGGAGTGCCCTAAGCATCTCCCCTTCCCCCCCCAAGACACTTGGAAATTTGTTGAGTATTCTCCATGGGTCCAAGGAGCGGCTCAAAAATTTGAGCCTGCTCCTTGGACTTTGGAAATACTCCAAAGCTAATATTCACTGCACCTATTTGGTGTAGCCATAATCTAGGACACTGTTGGAGAAAGGATACTGGGCTGGATTGAGCATTAGTTTAATCTAGTACAGCAATTCATATATTCTTGTTAGAGCTGAAACAAGTATCTGCAGAAATGAACAAATCCGCTGGATTCAAACAATCCTAATTAAAACAAATAAAACAGGTATCGGATAGTATCCAATTGATCTTTGTTTGATTACCCATCTATGTCTTTTGGTGGTGTTCATGCATTTCATTTCTTTTGCACAGTCCATTAATTGTCATTTGTATGGTTCCAGTTTTTACCCTACCCATTCTCACTGTTGCTGGTGGAAGCAAATGAAAGCCAAGAAGAAAGAAACCAAAACGGACCAGTATCTGAAATGAACAAAATTGAAAACAAACAAAAACTAATGAAATAGCCAAAACCGTGAACTTTTGTTTGCTCAAATATTGGGACAAATGTCATTCGAGTCAACTACAGCCTACTCATAAAACCTCTGCAAACCCTTGCAAACAGTTATTCTGCAACTCTTTCAGCTCTAATTTTTCTTTTAAAACAGTGCAAGTTATCTACAGCTTGCATGAAGAATGTGATTGAAGAAGAAGAAGATGGGTAAAACTTGGAGCCAGGTATTTCCTGTTACTGTTATAACAGTAGAATCTGGGACAGAATTTGCTTGCCAGCAAATATATATTTATAAATCAGTCTTTTGCTCAAATTGAGTAATTCAATACAACATGCAGCTTGGAATTTCATCTTGTTACACTGTCATGTGTCAGATCCCATGATGTGATGTAAGCTGATGCTGTGCAATGCACATGCCACATGTTATCAAAGCCTTAAAGGAACATTGCTCTTTTTATGGAAACTTTCATTTCCCGCAGAGATTTTGACATTCATTTTATTTGTAGTAGGGAGATTTCTGATTCAGATCCAGACCATAGTCATTATTATATAAATTTTACTCTTGATGAGGAGTTACATCATACAGGGAATTTATTGTGTTGAAGGAATTTTGCAGAATCTTTTATCCCTTTGGATGAAGAAGGCCAGGTGAAGCTTCCACTAAAGCCCATGAATAATTTTTGTGCACATCAGGGGTGGAGTTAAACAAATTGGGCATGTGAGAGTTCTTCTACCTAAGGTTATAGAACAATAGGATCATAGAACAATAGGATCATGAGGCTGGAAGCTACCCGAAAAAGTCATCTAGGTTCTCAAACTGTGGAGGGGGGGTACCCAGGGGAAAAAGAGCGTGTTCTAGATGGGGGTGGTGGTGCAAGAAGAACCACAACTGGCAGACACCTAGATCCACACTTGCATTGAGCTAGGGAGAATATCTAGGGATGGGCGAACACATCGCGATTCGGGTTCAGCCATTTGGTTCGGTCCGGTTCGGTTTGCCAGTTTGGTTCAGTCGTTCAGGCCGATCACCGCGTTCAGGTTCAGCTGTTCAGTTTTGGCTGAAACCGCTTGGTTGCGTGATTGCGTGATCAGATCGGAAGCCGGAAACAGGAAGTTTGAATGCGTGCGACCTTGTGTGTGGGTGTGGGAACACACCTGCTTTGGCCGCCAGCCTCTTTTTTTTTAGGGATGGGCGAACAGAATGCGGTTTGGATGTTCGGTCGTTTGGTTTGAAACCCGAGTTAGGGTTTGATGGTTCAGTTCAGCTGAGTTCGGATTGGCCGAACTTGGTCGAACATTCAAAAATAGCACTATCGAAACCAAAACAAAAGCGACACCTAAACCGAAACTTAACTGAAACCAAAACTTACTTTTTGCCCCCCATAAAATATGTTTTTCCTGCCCCCAAACTCATGTGAACACAACCGAACTGTTCTGTCATTCGAGAGTTCGGTTCGGACGTTTGGTTCGGACATCCGAACAGACAGAGTTTGGTCCGAACTCTGAACATCCGAACCATGTTCGCCCATCCCTACCTTTTTAAAATAATCTCCCTCTCCATTTTTTTTCTTTCAAAAATACACCCACCCCACAGTCACAAGCAAGCACCCAACCAGCCAACCATCAAACACACACCACTCAACCCGAACACGCACCAGCCAGCCACAGGTTTAGGTGTCGCTTTTGTTTCGGTTTCGATAGTGCTATTTTTGACTGTTCGACCAAGTTCGGCCAATCCGAACTCAGCTGAACTGAACCATCGAACCCTAACTCGGGTTTCAAACCAAACGACCGAACATCCGAACCGCATTCTGTTCGCCCATCCCTAAAAAAAAAGAGGCTGGCGGCCAAAGCAGGTGTGTTCCCACACCCACACACAAGGTCGCACGCATTCAAACTTCCTGTTTCCGGCTTCCGATCTGATCACGCAATCACGCAACCAAGCGGTTTCAGCCAAAACTGAACAGCTGAACCTGAACGCGGTGATCGGCCTGAACGACTGAACCAAACTGGCAAACCGAACCGGACCGAACCAAATGGCTGAACCCGAATCGCGATGTGTTCGCCCATCCCTAGATATTCTCCCTAGCTCAATGCAAGTGTGGATCTAGGTGTCTGCCAGTTGTGGTTCTTCTTGCACCACCACCCCCATCTAGAACATGCTCTTTTTCCCCTGGGTACCCCCCCTCCACAGTTTGAGAACCTAGATGACTTTTTCGGGTAGCTTCCAGCCTCATGATCCTATTGTTCTATGATCCTATTGTTCTATAACCTTAGGTAGAAGAACTCTCACATGCCCAATTTGTTTAACTCCACCCCTGATGTGCACAAAAATTATTCATGGGCTTTAGTGGAAGCTTCACCTGGCCTTCTTCATCCAAAGGGATAAAAGATTCTGCAAAATTCCTTCAACACAATAAATTCCCTGTATGATGTAACTCCTCATCAAGAGTAAAATTTATATAATAATGACTATGGTCTGGATCTGAATCAGAAATCTCCCTACTACAAATAAAATGAATGTCAAAATCTCTGCGGGAAATGAAAGTTTCCATAAAAAGAGCAATGTTCCTTTAAGGCTTTGATAACATGTGGCATGTGCATTGCACAGCATCAGCTTACATCACATCATGGGATCTGACACATGACAGTGTAACAAGATGAAATTCCAAGCTGCATGTTGTATTGAATTACTCAATTTGAGCAAAAGACTGATTTATAAATATATATTTGCTGGCAAGCAAATTCTGTCCCAGATTCTACTGTTATAACAGTAACAGGAAATACCTGGCTCCAAGTTTTACCCATCTTCTTCTTCTTCAATCACATACTTCATGCAAGCTGTAGATAACTTGCACTGTTTTAAAAGAAAAATTAGAGCTGAAAGAGTTGCAGAATAACTGTTTGCAAGGGTTTGCAGAGGTTTTATGAGTAGGCTGTAGTTGACTCGAATGACATTTGTCCCAATATTTGAGCAAACAAAAGTTCACGGTTTTGGCTATTTCATTAGTTTTTGTTTGTTTTCAATTTTGTTCATTTCAGATACTGGTCCGTTTTGGTTTCTTTCTTCTTGGCTTTCATTTGCTTCCACCAGCAACAGTGAGAATGGGTAGGGTAAAAACTGGAACCATACAAATGACAATTAATGGACTGTGCAAAACAAATGAAATGCATGAACACCACCAAAAGACATAGATGGGTAATCAAACAAAGATCAATTGGATACTATCCGATACCTGTTTTATTTGTTTTAGTTAGGATTGTTTGAATCCAGCGGATTTGTTCATTTCTGCAGATACTTGTTTCAGCTCTAACAAGAATATATGAATTGCTGTACTAGATTAAACTAATGCTCAATCCAGCCCAGTATCCTTTCTCCAACAGTGTCCTAGATTATGGCTACACCAAATAGGTGCAGTGAATATTAGCTTTGGAGTATTTCCAAAGTCCAAGGAGCAGGCTCCAATTTTTGAGCCGCTCCTTGGACCCATGGAGAATACTCAACAAATTTCCAAGTGTCTTGGGGGGGGAAGGGGAGATGCTTAGGGCACTCCCCATAATCACCCCCCTCTCCCTCCCAAGTCAGGTGGGGGGCTTAGAGGGGAGGGGGGCAGGGCTGGGTAACTTACCTTCTGGAGGAGTCCCATGCCAATCTATGTCCTTTTCCCAGGTTGTAATTTTGAAGGGGGGGAGGGAAGAACCCACAACTGAACATGCTTAGAAAAGGCCTGAATGACTGTTTCTGAGCATGCTCGACCCTTTTCAAAGATGACGTTGGTGGGCTGACACTACCAGTACCATCTTTGAAAAGGGCTGATCATGCTCAGAAAGGGCAATAGGCCATAGGCCCTTTCTGAGCATGCTTAGTTGTGTTTTTCTTTTCTTTAAACTTACAACTCAGGAAGAGGTCACGCATTTGAGCAAGATCCCTCCAGAAGGTAAGTTACCCAGCCCTGCTCCCCCTAATAGGCTCCCCCACTCGCCTAAGCACCCCACCTCACCCCTGACCCTCACACACCTCCTTTGACTAGTGCTAGGGTTAGCACTGGCCTCTGGCCCCCACTTACCTTCCCTCTGGCCCACTTCTCTGCACTTGGATGCACTCAGCTGAAGTTTTCTGAACTCTGATTTTTCTGGGGGCCCTCTTTGGAAATTCAGGACTTGGAAAAAATGAGTCAAGTGCATCGGTCCTTGGTATTTTCTGAGGAAACCGAGGACTGAGTTTTAGCACTTGTCTAGATAAACAACAGGGCAATTATGGAATGATCTATTCTTTGTCATTCACTCCCAACTTCTGGAACTCAATGTTTTAGACTTGCAGTAGGCATGAGGTTTTATCCTCTGACCATTTGCAAATTGTCATTGGTGAATCTATTCTCCTTGAATTTGTCCTTGAACCCAATTATACCAATTACCATCACAAAATCTGATAGCAATAAGTTGCAACTTTACCCATTGCCACATGAAAAAGTGCTTCCTTTCATTTGTTCTAGGAGTGTGCACAAGGGGCCCATGTTCTTTTTCATTTTTCATTTTTGTTTTTAAAATTGTTGTTTTTCGTTTCCATTTTGGGGGGAGATGGTTTTAGTTTCATTTTCATTTTTGCATTGGATTCCAATGGGAATTGCTTTAGGCTTAGGAAGCACTTGTAATTTGTCTCCAAATCACTTTCCCCCATGCCCAAAGTAGCCAAGAGTGTTTTAGAGCAACAGAAATATCACTGAGACACTGGCACATAGCACGCGGGCAGAGGATAGAACAAGAGCAGACACTTGCAGGCAGCGGGGGCCCTGAAGCAGCAGGCACTGTGACTTGGAGAGGAAGGAGGAAACAGATGGTAGCGCGTGCCCAGCAAGGCTTCAACTTCTTGGAAGCAGAATGTCAAGGAGAGACTGGCATGCAGCAGACAGGCAAAAGATGGAGCATCAGGGGCACAGGAAGGCAGTGGGTAGATGGTCACTGAGAAGCAGCAGGAACTGGCAAAGGTGCCATGCTGTCCCAAGTCTGTTGGGCTTAAACTAGCAGAGACTGCCCCAGGGAGCAGTACCTGAGAGAGAGAGAGAGAGAGAGAGAGAGAGAGAATTCAGACTGGCAGTAACAGCAGCAGCAGTTTTCCNCTAAGATTCTCCAAAATAATGAGGTGGCATGGGAAAGAGATAGAGAGAAGATGCAATAGGGAAAGTGGGAAGGAAAAGAGAAAGAAAAGGAGCAAGTTGTTTTGTATATGTGTGTGTGGTGTAGGGAGGAGCCTCAACTACGAGAAACAAGTGAAGGGGGGGGTCCAGTTGAAAAAAACCTGAAAACCATTTATCTAGTCCATCCCACAACCTTTTTCAGCATCAGTTATACCCAAATCAATAATGGAAGATTTTTAACTGACCGATTATAACGTTTTCAGTGACAGGAAATTCGTCTCCCTTAACTTGTTCCATTACCCAACTATTTTTATGGTTAGAAAATTCTAACCATATCTTTTCTTCTGCAGCTTAAGCCCATTATTTTTCTACTACCCTCACAGACCACAGAAGACAACTTGTCACCATCCTGCTTATTTCAGCCTTTTAAAAATTTGAAAACAGTTATGTTCCCCCCGTTAATCTTCCCTTCTCTAGGCTATGTACACCCAGTTCAGATTTTTCTGTAAGTCATACATTCCAACCCTGCTATCATTTCTATGATATCTCCTCTGAACCCTCTCCAGTTTGTCAAAATCTTTCTCGGAGCATGGAGCCCCCAAATGGAGGTGTGCAATTCATTTTGTTTTTATTAGTTACTAAAGTGAATAAAGCCCCATTCATTTTACTAACGAAAGTTCTGAAAACAAATGAATAACCAAATGACATGTGTTGGCTTTCATCTGTTTTTGTTTAAAAATATATATTTAAAAATAAATAAATAAACAGAACTGTGCACATGCAAAATGGCCTCTGGGACTACTCTGTGCATTCACAGCTCTTTTCCAAATTGGTGCCGGCAGCATTTCCACCATTTTGGAAAAAGGCATCCAGTCTGTGCATGCACAAATGGCTGCCACGCATGTGCACAATGGCTGCCCTTTTCCAAAATGGCAGACACAGTGCTGGTGCCATTTTGGAAAAGACCTGACATGCACAGAATGGTCCAGTGGTTATTTTGTACATGCACAGTGATTTATTTATTGTATTTTTAAAACAAAAACTCAATTAAACAAAAGGTTTTTTTTTTAATGAAAACCTGAAAACATATGGGTTTTTAACCTAGAAAATGAAAACAAAACCAAAAGAGGTAAGTGCTGCACAACCGTACACAATAATTCAGTTGAGACTTGACAAGAGCTGAGTAGAAAGGAACAATTAAATGTTGCTGGACTAAGACCGCTTTCTCACGTGTATTTTCGTATTAAACTCAAATGACGTGCAGCTTTCACCGCATGAGAAGGGCAGAAATGCGGATCTTTGCCGGTAAACATGCACATCTGGCAGGATTGGTAAGATGTACTCTGCCGGGCACGTAGGTTTGCTAGCAAAGATACTCATTCTCTTCTCACAAGACAGAAGCCGCATGTCATTTGAGTTCAAGACTTCCCCATTGTGCCGATAGGTGCATATTAACACACATGAGAAAGCACTCTTTGACTGATCTCTGGAGGGTCAGGCTGTGATTCAATCCCTGCTCAGTCAAAATAAGTGCAAACCTAATCACTTATTGTTTATTGATTGATTAGGCTACGACATTTCTAAATTAAGACAAACAAAATCTTGCAAACGTGAGAAATCTTGTTGAAATCCCAGTTCTCCATTCGTCTCAGATAAATCAGGAACTGGGACTGTTTTGCTGAGTTTTTGGTGAGAAAATAATTTTTTTTAAATTATTGCATATGTACAAAATGGCTGCTGCCCTTAACCAAAATGGCACTGACGCTATTGTCACTATTTTAGCTAAGGGATGGGCGAACAGAGCCGAGTTCGGAAATTCAGTTCGGTTCGAAAACCGAGTTTGGTTCGGAAGTTCGGTTCAGTCGACCGAACTGATCGAGTTCGGTCCGAACTTCCGAACCGTGTTTGCCCATCCCTGGTTCTTGAAACTGTGAGTTTACAGACAAATTTTTTTGGGGTTTCTCATTCAATCCTAGGCTAAATATTTCAGGCAAGTCTGAAAAAACATTTCATGAGGAACATAATTAATAAAGCTGTTTTCAGCTAAATATGCGGACAAGGTAAGGTAGAAATCAGATACCTGATCTAGGTGACTTCTGGCTTGGGTAGGAAGGAGCCCTTGGAGACTCCACAGCCTGCCTTTCTTCCCCAATTTACTAACCCACAAGTTGGGTTTTTTTAAAATCCATTTTCAAGCTTATTAGATTCCTGGTCTTTCTGGTTGCCCTGTAAAATATTATTATATTGATTTTCTTATTTTGCATTTAACCACAGAATTTCCCCAAAGGTTCCTGGCCAGGGAACTTGTTTACAAAGCATTCTGTTCTGATATCAAGTCACTTTGACCGTTATCATGATGGTATTTTTGTAATTGTGAGTATCATCACCCTTTGGTCCCCTTAGAAGACAATCCAGGCTGTTCAGGAACTTGTTTATAGGTTGTGCATCCATAGCATTTTCTGTTAGTTACAAAAACAAAGGGAGCCCCATTCATTTTCATGACTAATTTTATGAAAACGGATGAATAAGCGAACAATTGTCATTTGCAATTTCCCCCCCCTTTACTTAAAATTATAAAAACAATTAAAACATCACTGAACATGCCCAAGGGGATGGGGAAGACCAGCTTCCCACATGGTCATCAAAGTTTGGCAGCTGTGCTTGCCTGCCATAGGACCATGTGGTGATCTGACCCTCTGCAGCTTGTGGGGCTGCACCCAGTGCAAGCATGAGAGAGAAAGTGTGTGACTGTGGGTGAAAACAGGCATGCACCTTAACTCCACTTTAACATTTCTTATGCATGTTGCAGTGCTGCATAGGGTCCCAATACAGCCCTGCAACATGCATAAGAAATGTTAAAGCAGAGTTACATGCATGTCCTTACGCCCTGTGACTGTGCAAGAGATTGACCTTTGTGTTTGCTTTTTTAAAAAAAATTCTTTTCTAGATCACCCTCAAAAGTAGGCAACGAGCAATTTTATATGTACACAATTTATTTAAAATGTGTTGTGTTGTTTTAATTTGTTCAGGTTTATTCAAATCAGGAGGCAAAATGTGTGATATCCTACTCTGAGGCTCTCAAAATTTGGTCAGTTTATGCTAATGGCAGATGTGTTTTTTGCAAGCTATTCTTTCAAATTCCTTTGTCTTTTGAGTCTAAAACTTCAAAAAGAGAATCTAACTTCACTGATTGCCCACAGTGTGGCCTGCACTGAGAGATCATATCAAGGAATCATGCTTCACACATACAACATTCTCTGGAATATATGCATCAGTGCACATTAAAACCAGTATGGAAATTGCACACCCTATCAAGAATGTATGATAGGTGGAAATGTAAATGCTGAGTTTGAGTGTGGTGCTATTTATGCACTAATAACAAAATTACAGCTAACTACAGTACCTGTCACTTCACAGTCAGAATCAAATTATTCTCCTGCAGGGGCATTGGCATGTTGGCACTGGGTACCACAGCTGCATTGCCTTCCCTGACTTTTCGTACTGTTTTTGCTAATGAAAAGGAAGCTGTTGCTGCCACTCCTAGCAGCACTGTTTTTCTCCTCCCTTGAAAGCATGCAGACAGTGTGGGTCTTCGGGTGGCGCACACGCACACGCACACGAGAGAGAGAAAAACATTTAATTGCGTGGTTGTACAAAAGGTCACCAAACAATAGAAGTTCTTCTTTGGTGCTGAACTTTGAAGCAAAGAATTATGGATTGTGGAACAGGATCCATCAGTTTGTTGATGTGCCAGATGTCTGATATATTGAAAATAAGGAGAAAGTAGGATAAACTTGATGGGAGGTTCCAGCGAGGTCAGAAAGAAGCTAACCAGCCATCCATAAAGCAGGTGTTTTTGAAACAATTGGAAAGAAATCATTACAGCTTCTCATCTCTGTCCTAGTCAGTGCAGACTGTCGCGAAAGAATTGCATTAAGCCATTGAACATGCACAAAATGTGGGGTGCAGTCAGGCCCATAGCAGAGCTGTTGAGGCACTTTAGTCTTTTTCTTGAGGAGAACACAAAACCTCTTTAGCCGTTCTGCTCTGTTGAAATGCAAAGGTGGTGTTTAGATTGGAGGGAACTGCCACATCTTGGTCTTTGTTCTCCTCTCCCAATTTTTCTGATGCAACAAACCTTAATGCCATTCTGAGGCTATAGTGAGAGGTCTTTTGGGAGTTGGACCATCCTTTCTCATTCTCAGTGTCTTTCAGGAGCTCCAGTCCAGACCATAATGCAGTACTGTCCACACAGGTTGGTGCATCGTTGCAGTGGGGATGGGGATGTTAGAGCTCTACTGGGAGAGCTTCATTGCCATTGACATCTGTCAGGTGCTGGAGGTCAGTCCTGACCACATTATTTCAAAGTATATGAAGGCAGCAACCTGGCTGCATTGGGAGACCCAAAGTCATTGCATGGTGTAAGTCTTTGTGGACATTAATTTGGCATAATCCAATAGTGAGCTAATGAACAGAGCTGAAACACTTATCTATGAGAATATTGGTAACCATCAGTTTCAGAGTAAGCGACGTGCTCCAGAAATGATCAGTTACTAATTGGTAACTGTGACTTAACTCATATTACCAATTTACCAGTATTACAGATAATTCTGTTTAATGTGTTACTGGTTTTCTGCTTTCCCATTTGTTCCGCTTGGTTTCCCAGTAATTACCTGGTTATTAGTACCATTGGTTATTTTTTAAAGTTGATTAACCAATAACAATATTAACTATAATTTGGAAAGTCATAAGAAAATAAGAAGTGCCATACTGGGTCAGACCAATGGTCTATCTAGCCCAGCATCCTGTCTCCGACAGTAGTCAATCACGGTGGTTTGGGAGAAGTACTCATGTTCCCTGATCCTGTCTGGCTAATGGCTGCTAATGGACCTATCTTCCAGAAACGTGTCCAAACCTCTTTTAAACTTGGCTATAGTACTGGCCCTTACCACAGCCTCTGGCAGTAGATGCCACAACCCAATTATATGCTGAGTGAAAAATATTTTCTTTTGTTTCTCTTAAACTTATCACCCATGAGTTTCATGGAGTGTCCCCTAGTTCTAGTACTAGATGAGAGGGTAAGTAACTGCTCCTTGATTATTAGTTCCACACCACTCATGATTTTATAGACCTCTATCATATCTCCTCTCAGCCATCTCTTCTCCAAGCTGAAGAGCCCCAACCTACCAAGCCTCTCCTCATATGGGAGTCCTTCCATGCCCTTGATCATTGTTCTTGTCCTTTTCTGTACCTTTTCTAGTTCAGCTATGTGTTTTTTGAGATGGGGCAACCAGAACTGCACACAATATTCAAGGTGCGCTCATACCATTGATTTGTATAGAGACATTATGACATCCTCCGTTTTATTCTCTATCCCCTTCTGAATAATTCCTAACATTCTGTTTGCTTTTTTGACTGCTGCTGCACACTGCACTGCAAATTTCATTGTATTGTCCACAACCAGCCCCAGAAGATCCTTTTCCTGAGTGGTAACTCCTAGCTTAGTACCCAGCATTGTATACACATAGTTTGGATTATTTTTCCCTACGTGTATCACTTTGCACTTGTCCACATTAAATCTCATTTGCCATTTAGATGCCCAGGCACCCAGCCTCGTAAGATCCTGTTGCAGTTCCTCACAGTCTGCTCGTGTTTTAACTACCTTGAATAACTTGGTGTCATCTGCAAATTTGATCACCTCACTCTTAACACCCTTTTCCAAATCATTAATGAATACATTAAACAGCACCGGTCCCAATACAGATCCCTGAGGCACACCACTTTTTACATCTCTCCATTGTGAAAACTGACCATTTAGTCCTACCCTTTGCTTTCTATCTTTTAACCAGTTTCTGATCCATAGTAAGACACTATCTCCTATCCCATGACTTTTTAATTTTCTCAAGAGTCTCTCATGAGGGACCTTATCAAATGCTTTCTGGAAATCCAGGTACACTATATCTACTGGATCTCCCTTGTCCACATGCATTAACACCCTCAAAGAATTTTAACAGATTAGTGAGGCAGGACTTACCCTTTCTAAATTTGTGCTGACTCTTCCACATTAAACTGTTTGTCAACATGCCCTGTAATTCTGTCCTTAATGATGGTTTCCACCATTTCCCCCCACACAGACGTCAAGCTTACTGGTCTGTAGTTGCCAGGATCACCTCTGGATCCCTTTTTAAATATCGGGGTTACATTTGCCACCCTCCAGTCCTCGGGTACAGTGGCAGATTTTAGTGACAGGTTACAAATTACTAACAGTAGGTCTGCAATTTATTTTTTGAATTTGCAATCATTAAGTCGGTTAATCAATAACTATATTAACCGTTATTTCAGAAAGTCAGTTGACCAACTGGTACTACATTTCTAATTGCTTAACTATTTGACTATCCAGAATATCAGTTATTAACTGTGGTTATGAAATTAGATATTTGGGGCTTTATCCATGGAACGCCGCTGGGTGGTGCTGGTTCGTATGCGCGCCACTGATGGGGGCGATGCAAATGCAGATGGTTGCACCCTCACCCACCTCCACATATGGAGAAACTTGCATTTTTGCTGGTTGCTTCATGTGTGGGTGGTGGGTGGGAATGCTTGGGGATATGTGGGTCCAGGGACTGTGCACCCACGCACCTCCACATTTACACGAGATGTTACCCCACGTGAATGATGGGTGTCCATGCATTGGAGAATCCCATGTAAAAAGTGTCTCCGTTTGATCTTTACAAATGAGTTAGTACAGGTGGTTAATGAACCAACTGAAGGTGGCTGAGGGTAATTAAAATGACTTACCGTGGTGAATACCATTCTTGAGAAAAATAGTCAATTTGCTGTTTTCCTGGCAAGGTGGAGACTTACCAGTTTTTGCAATGATTTGTTTGGGTTGGTACTTTCAATGTGTTTGTCATTTTGTCAGTCATACTGCTACATTAAGTACATTTAGTACTTCCAAAAATGTTCTTGTCATCATTTCCATTATTGTTGGTACTTTTAGCTATTGTCGGTATGTTCAACTTTTGTTTTCTTTTTCAGTTAGTTTCATTATTTTAAAAAAATGTTTTGCCCTTTATTATCTATTCTATTAAATTATGCCTTTATATATACTGTTGGCTAAGTGCCTATGTGACTAAGAAATGCTGAGAAAGCTGGAGATGAGGAAATAACAAGACTGACAAACATGACAAATTTGACATGAAAATTCTTGTGAAAATTCAGAAAGGTTCCAAAAGTGAAGAGAATTCCTGTCAGTTTAGGAACAACCAATTTGGGTATTCCAACTTTGAGTATTGCACATGGGTACAAAATTTGCTACGTATTTCAGATGTAATGTAAAGTGCTACATTTAGGCTACAGTTTGCCCGGAGGCATGGGTTCAATATCACTTTTGGCAATATTCCCTGCACTAGGGTATTGCCTCTGCAGGTGAAAGGAGGTGAGGAGTTGTTTGACACACCCTTTTTCTCCAAACATACCAGGTGTGTTTTGGAAAGGCAGCCATGCTGTTACTGAGTGGTCTGTCATGCTATGTTCAGATTGCAGTCTCCCTTGGAGATGTGGGTTTCAACTGGGGCTGAAACTCACCCTTACAATTCTTGAAAATCTCAGCGAGAACTGTTTTTTGGCTGAGATTTTCAACAACAAGAATGGGTCAAGAATCAGCTGATTCTCGAGCTTTGCTCGTGAGATGCTCGCACGGCCAGAAACCAACTCTACATATGTGCAAATGGCCGTCATGGCCATTCTGTGAATGCGCAGCCCCTGGTGGCCATTTTGCATATGCATGGAGTGTATTTAGACTGTTTGAGATTCTTGCAAGATTCTTGATAAACCTCAAAAAAAGCCTTGTACATGTGCAAAATGATTGCCAGGGGCCTGCACATGAGCACAATGGTGGCGGTGGTCATTTTGCGCATGTACAGAGCTTTTTTTGAGGTTTATCAAGAACCTTATGAGATTCTCAAGAACTCTTGTGAGAATGTGTGAGATCTCACCAGGGTTCCGAGAATCTCGCATGTTCTCACAAGAATGGAGATCCATTGTCGTTTCACCCCTAGTTTGAATCTCATTCCACACTGCATCTTTCCCTTTACGGCTGTTTATACACGGACTCCCCCTTCCCCCCCCCACCACTTGGTTTTGTGGAAGGTGTGTGGCGGGGGGGGCAGTCCATGTATACAACTGTGGGGGGATGGGTGTTCGGCAGGTGTGCGCCCATGTGAACACCAAGGGCAGTGGGTGTTTGTGCATATGTGCTAACACTGCACACTCACCAACACCTGCCGCACCCTTCAACAGAATGGAGGATACTCCATGGGTGTAGGTGGGTGTGTGTCCATAAAAATGGGCGCACACCCACCTACACCAGCCACACCAAAACACCCACCCCCATCTGTGTAAAAATGACCTACCAGTTGTCTCTTTGTGCCCTACTGGTTATCTGGCAGTGGTTGAATGTACCATTTAGAGGTACTAAGTTTTTCCTTGATTTTTCTTTGCTGTTTGCTTGTTGAGCTGCCCAAAGAAATGTCTAGGTGTGGTCAGGATTAGGGCTGAAGCAGCAGCAGTTTAAACTGCGCCACCATTCCATTCCGAGAACTCGGCACTTAATGTGTCTTGCTGCTGACTTCCCCTCGATATTTCCGCAATTCCGCATTACCTGCTGCCAGCATCTGCAGATGCAGCATTTCTGCGGTTTATGAGCACAAGCAGTTTTATACTACCTTCCGCGACTGAGCGTGAGTCCCTGATGCACCGTGATGATGAATAATAGATCATTGAATGAATGAACTTGGGTGACTCTGACTACTTGCTTCAGAGTCCACTGCAAGAATGTAGCCACCATGGTAGGGGGCAGGGGGCACATTTGCACTCGTGCCCTGGCCTGGAAGGGGGCCAGCAGTGATCAGGGCCAGCCGCAGGCATATGCGGTATCCGCGGGAGCTGGGAGCCCTGCTCCAGGGTCCTGGAAGAGTCTCTCTTGCACCACCAACACCACCTTTTTAAACAGCTCAGTTGTAGCCCCGCAGCGCTGCTATGCGGGTGGGGGAAGAGTTCCCCCCCGTCACCTCCTTCACAGTGAATGTTGCTGCCTTGTAAACAAAGTTCTTCTTCGAGGGGCTCCTTCCATTCTCACAATTGGGAGAGTGTACCAAGTCTAGAAAGAAGCGGTGGGGGAATTTTCTAACAAAATGACAATCCATGCAGGTTGGAACTCTACAGCCTGGGAGAGGGGTAGCAGGCAGGGGGAAGCCTGCTCTGTGGGGTCCATTCAGCTGGGGGACGGTTGGTTGTTCAGTGCTGTCTCTGTTAGAAGGATGGACAGATCCTCCCTCTTCCCTTTGTGATCAGCGCATTGAGAATTCACGCACAAGAGAATTCACAGAAGAGCAGGGACTCCCCCACCCCTCATCCCCTGGATCAGCATCAGGAGGCAGGCACTTGTTCACTGCAGCCGCGGATCCCTGCACTCTAAGCAGGACAGAGACTAGTGCACCTGGCTCCTGATGCTGATCCAGGGGATGGGTGGGTGGGGGAGTCCCTGTCTTCTGTGAATTCTCTTGTGCGTTAGGGTGCCAAGGACAAATTCTTCCCCTTTGCTGGGATGAGACTCTGCCTCATTGTAGCTGCTCTGCACCCACATTTCTCTCTATGTGGTGATCACAAGGGGAAGAGGGAGGATCTGTCCATCCTTCTAACAGAGACAGCACTGAACAACCAACCCTCCCCCAGCTGAATGGATCCCCCAGAGCAGGCTGCCCCCTGCCTGTTGCCCCCCTCCCAGGCTGTAGATCCAACTTGCATGTAGTGTCATTTTGTTAGAAAATTCCCCCACCGCCTCTTTCTAGGCTTGGTACACTCTCCCAATTGTGAGAATGGAAGGAGCCCCTCGAAGAAGAACTTTGTTTACAAGGTAAACATTTGTGAGAATGGGAGGAGCCACTTGAAGGAGAAAAGAAGGTTGCTGCCTTGTAACGAAGGTTCTTTGAGATGGCTTCAAACATTCTCACAAGCGCCCACCCTTCCGACCCCACATGGAATTTTCTTCCTAATTGCTTAGTGTTGAAAGGAACTGTGTTGGGTTTAGGTACCTTATATAGGGTGGGGGTGTGTGAACGTCACGTGTTTTTTTTTTAAGCTAGTAAGCTTGGTATATGCTGGTAAGAGAAGGGCACACAAGTGAGAATGGAAGGAGCCCCTCGAAGAAGAACTTTGTTTACAAGGCAGCAACTTCCCTCGTGCCATGGTGGCTACGCCCCTGGCTGCAATGCTGCGATAATCACAAAGCTGCCATGCTTAAGGGAAAGGGGAAACTGTGGCAAACCTGCCGCTTCCGCGTGACATCTACAGTGGCAAAAATACCATGGCAGCAAATGCGGAAAGCTGCAAGTGCAAGGCTCCCTTCTTAACCGTGCTTCTTGGTGCAGAAGAGCACTTTCTGCCAGAAAATGCTGCTGCAGTGGTATGACATTTCAGCCCTAGTCAGGATGGCTAAATGGTCTAAGATGCTTCATTTTTACTTTCAGTCTCCTTGGAGTTCAAATATGACTTCTAACATGGTCTGCTGGTTAGAGGTGTGCATGCGCACCATGTTGTTTTCCTTTTTGTTTTTTGTTTTCATTATTTAAATCTGTTTGGTTTTTTTCATAAATATCAATTTTTCATTTTAGTTTTTGCTTTCGTTTTCTATTGGTTTCCATGGAAAACACATTTTATGCTGTAATGTTTTTGTCTTTTATTATATTTAGCTGAAACCTGGAGGGAATGTACCTCCAATGGGAGGCATTAAGTATACCAAATTCCAAAATGATTGGATAAAGAAATCCAATCCTGTAAGCTGTTGAATTATATTATTTTGCAAAAATCTTCAAACACATTCTTAGTTGTACATTTTTTGCCTCAGATTTAATGTAGATGAAACTTGGCAAGTCTACACCCCTTCCAATATTTACTCTCTCTGCCAACATTCAGAAGGATTGGATAAAGGTTGTATAAGCAATTAGCTTATATATATATGTCTGATTATACCATCTTTGTAGTTCCACCAGTGTACACTAAATTTGGCAGGACTGTATATCACACTGTCCTTATCATCTCTGACAAATATCAGAAATATGTCTTAAAGGATCCCAATTTTATATGCCTGCACAGCATATGCAGAGAAGGAGCCTATGCCAGGGATTCTCTTAAGTATCACTGGGCATTTTTACACACACGTTAAAGCTCTGGATTTTCAATCTTCTGGGTTTGCAAGTCCACAAGTAAGTTCCAGATTCATTTTTCACGCACACATTTCCCTGAGGCAGTTTCTGGATGCATTCTTAACACAAACACTGCCCTGAGGCAGTCTAAAGTAGCTACAGCTGTAGATGTGACAGGCTGCCATGGAAACCAAGTGACCACAGCTGCCTGGAGCAAAGCAGTTTTACACACAAAAGTTCTGGGAGAAGATCTACGCAAAAGTTCAAAGATCCAGATTTTTAAGATCTTGGTGAGTGATTTAGACACACAGAAAATTCAGGATGTTACAGCAAACATTCAGGAGAAATGTGTGTGTAAAAACACCCACTGTGGTATAAGATTGGTTTGTGATGCCAATTGGCCAGCAGAAATGTCAACCAAATTCTGTGCTGTGTGACTATCCGAAAATCACAGAAGTGGTACACGTAATGCCCTTCATTGGAGGTACAACCTCCCCAAGAGTCATCAGAACTGAATAAGAAATAAAAAAGTTAGTCAGAAATACGTTTTTCAGTTTTATCCCTTTATTTAAAAAACAAAATTAATTTTCCTTTCTATTTTCATTATTATTTGTTGTATTCGTTTTTGCAATAACAATAATGAAAACAACAATTTTCATTATCGTTATTGTAATAATGAAAATGACATGCACTCCCGGTTGTTTGGCAGTAGTTGGGTGAACCTTCTAGAGGTGTTCCCTTACCTTAGGATTTTTTCTGGATGGGTGACAGGAGGAGAGGAGACGTTTGTTGCATGCTTGTTCTCTGAAAATGCAATGCATGCTCAGTAAAAGCAGATGTGCTGTGGCTGAGTGATCTAAGCCAGTATGTTAAAGTTGCAGGCTTCCTTGGAGGTGGTGGTTTGGATCCTATCCTTGACAGCATCTATCCCTTTGCCAGTTTCCCCTCTCTCAGTTTCAAAGGCAGTGATCCACCTATCAAGCCTTTCCTCCCCTAACTACCACAGCCTGGGCCTGATGGTAGCCTAGTGGGCAGGGAGGTGCGGGGAGAAACTACCACCGCCTCCCCCCCCTGCCCACCTGCCTGCTTGGCTCTCAATCTCCCTAGTTACCTCTGCCTCACTCCCCACAAAAGGTTTCACCTAGCTATCTCTGCCTCACATTCCCCACAAGTACTCACCACCACTGCCGCCTCTGCTACCATCAGGCTGGCAGCGTCGGCAGCACCATGGTGCCTCCTCCTCCTCTGCATTGGTATTTAAAAGGCCTGTGGTGCTGCACATGCATGCATGGGGACCAGCACTATGTTTCCGATCTAGCATGCTGGGACTACTACCATTTTCTCATGGGGGGAAATGTGCAATATTTGGCTCTGGGAAAAACTCTGGGAGGCAAATGCTATGCAGCTTTTGTCTCATGAGAAAACAAAGCTGCACAGCTTTGCCTCTGATCATGCAGAAGATAAAGAGCCTGATTTTTCCAGCTCTGCATTCTTCTCATGATGAGAGGCAAAGCCACATGACTTTGTTTTCTCATGAGGCAAAAGCTGCGCAGCATTTGCCTCCTGGAGTTTTTGCCGGAGCCAAATGCTGCACATTTTGTTCTGTGAGAAAGCAGTCTACATTTCCCAGCCTGCCAGATAAGGTATATGGTGTTGGCTACTGTGCGCACACATGCAGTGACACAGGCCCTTTAAACACAGTCGCAGAGGAGGCACCCTGTTGTGGTAGGCACTGGCCGCCTGGTGATGGTGGCAGCAGCGGAGGTAGCAGCAGCAACAGCGGCAGCAGTGAGTTCTTATGTGGGGAGTGAGGCAGAGGTAGCTAGGGAGATCATGAGCCAAATGGGCAGGTGGATGGGGGCAGCGTCAGTTCCTCCCACCTACCCCCCTGCCCAGGCTGCTGCCATGGGGCCAGTATCAAATCAATGGTGATTCTGCCAGTAAGCCCTTCTGGGAGAGCTCCCTTGTGATAAAGGCTCCCTTGTGAGATAAATTTTTTGGGTCAGGTGGCTGCAGAACTGGAGGTGCTGTAGGGTCATCAGACTAAGGTTTCTGGAGGGAAGGCTGCTTTCATTAGAAGGCTCAGGACATAGCAACTTGGCACACTTTGAAGTCTTAAGATGATTTTAAGAGGAATCTCAAGCTTTAGAGGGTCTGAGTGGATGAGGTTCTGGGGGAACAAATCTTTTGCAGCCTTCTCAGAAACCTTTTTAACTTTGCGCCATTCATTAAGCAAGGCAACTGGTATCACTACAAAGCAGCCAGCCGTTCCTTTCCCTCTTGTGACCTCCCCTTCTCAGGGCATAGATCTTTGTGGGTTAGATGTCCTGTAAATACGGTTTCTTTTTTCTCATTCAGTGCATATTTGAATTTGACAAGCTAAACTTGGGATTGGACATGAATCTGACCTCTACATTTCCCTGTATGCTACTGAAATCTGGATTATGTTGCACTCCCATAGAGCCTCCTTTCTCCCTTCCAAACAAATGTTAACCTTAATTAGTAATATTAAGATCATCAGTAACAATAATTGTTAACAAGAATACTGATGATAATTAGCCAAAAGGACACAGGGGTGGAGGGGACCAACAACTGAGAGTAACAGTAGTATTTTGGGGTAGGTGCTTGTTAGAAGCCTGTTCAAACAAGCTTAATTATGACCTCTAGATAAAGGCACTGCCATTAAATCATCATGGATAAGATAGTGTCTCAGTCACTGCCTGGTGATAAATCACAGCTAATAACAGCAAGAAAACATGAGCTCGAACTGCTAATCCTTTTGTGATGTGTGCCAGTTCTACAATTACCTTTCTTTCACAATAAATGATATGTGGGAAATAAAATATATGTTGTGTCATTACCATCTGAGGTGTTTTTGATCAATACGCAAATCACCCATGCATCATACTCTTTATGGAGCCGTAGCACAGAATTGTACCGTATGGCACTAACAAAGAACAAGGACATTTCATAAACAAAAAACCTACTTGTTTGAGAGAACAGTTAAGGCTCAGCCAAAATCAACGGTGCCCCAAAATGTATGGAAACTGATAGTTAAGGTTCTATGTCTGTGTGTAGGTAGTTCTGGGTTCTCTCTCCATTTCTCTTTCTTTTTCTCTCTCTCTGTGTGGTACTTGAAGGTGTATCTGTGTCTGCTTTTGTGGGGAATGCTGAGTGATCTCTCTCTCTCTCTTTCTCTCTCTCTCTCTGCTCCCGCCTTAACTTGCTCCACATGTATGTAAGCATTAAAGCGGTATTTGTCTTTCCTGGGGTACATTGGTAATGAGTTTTGCAATGATACTGCTGCATATTACTGCCTCATATGTCTTCCCCTCCGCAGGATCTTCAGTGTTCCATTATGAGAAAGTGTTTTAAATGGCTACACATCCAGAGCTAATATCAGAATATAGATCAACCATTTTGCATCCATCTCCTCCCATATTTTCCCCATCCCAGCATGCACACAGCCCATGGCCTTAAAAATGCTGTTACCATACCACTGTTGCTGATACATGCTGGTTCTAACCACATGGCACGTCCATGGTGCATAATTGTCATCTCTCACCATTGGCATGAAATATACACTACCAATGAGTGCATTAGTAATGGCTCACCATAATGAAAGTACTACTGGGCCTCCCATACATGCCTCCTTCTCCCTTGGATCTGTTAGGTTGGCTGCCAGTTGGCAAAAAGTGGGCATTTGCTCAATATGTGTAATTATGCAATGTTTAAACCATACATGGGAGCAAGTTAAGGCAGGAGCATACACACACACACACATACACACACACACACACACACCTCACTCAGCACCCCCACAAAAGCAGAAGCAGATACACCTCCAAGGACACCCCACACACACACACAACCCAGCACAGTTGATTTTGGCTGAGCCTTAACTGCACTTTTAAACCAGTAGGTTTTTTTTGTTTATTAAATGTTCTTGTTTTTTGTTAGTACTGCACAGTACATTTCTGTGCTGCCACTCAAGGAAGCTGAGTATGGATGGATGATTTAAATATTGATTTAAACCGCTAGTTTTTTTGTTTGTGGAATATTTATGCACAAGTAGTTCAATGCTAAGTACATTATTACTAATTAGAGACAGGTCCTTGCCCTGAGGTCTTGTTGATACAATGGGTCTAGCTGAAGGTCTAATGGATGAGCCTAAAGTAGAGGTTTATTGCGCTCAAACTTCAGGGAAGACACTGGTTGCGATCCCATGCCCTGCAAACTGTGTGCATACATGCATATGTGCGTGTCTGTGGAACAACGCACAAACTGTTTCCGCAGGTCACAATGTGCCCGCAATGTGGATCTGCACGGTTTCGGCATGGTTTCCGCACGGTTCCACACACACTTGCACAGTCCGCAGGGCATGGGATAGCAGCCACTATCTTCACCTGTGTGCGGCCATTACATTCGATAATGATTAGATGCATGGAGGATTGGTCCATCTGTGGCTATTTGCCAAGATGGGCTGCAGCCTCTGATTGCAAGAAGTTGAGACTGAAAGACAGGGGAATGGATCACTCCTGTTATGGTAGTCTTCCAGGCAACATCTAGTGCTGACCACTATAAGATGGGTTACTGAACTAAATGGACCATTGGTGTGACCCATTATGACAATTCTTATGTTCTATTATTTTTCCTGCTAAATCTTCAAACTGCTCAAATAAATTAAGAGCCTCCATGAGTTATTGGCAAATGTTGTCAAATGACATTTCAAATCTTTTAGATGCATAATAAAATTAAAGCCACGTTCACTCTGGACATTTCGCAGGAAAATCTTTAACATCTCCTGAGTCCAGTACCTCTGCCACAGGAAAACCAGAGTCCTTTCTCTCCTTCCTATCCCAAAAGATGGTCTTTGCCCATCCCTCTTGAAAGCAGTCATTTATATCAGGAAAAAAACTCAGAAGAAACAGTAAAGGAAGTGTTAAAATATAAGTGATGGAGATAGCTTCATCAACATTTTCTCCCTTTCTGCACTTAGGCAGAGGATTTCCTGCTTCTAGGTGCTAATGTTGACAGGATGCATATTGATTTCCTTAATGCTAATTTACCTTTGATTAAGATCTCAGAGCCAAGGCAACAAGAAAAGGCTTATTTATTTATTTTTATTCCCCATTGATTGATTGATTGAATAAATCTAGAAGGAATGTTTAATATTAGACATTTGCCATGCATTTTTATTGTTGTTTTAAACATGGCAAGGACATTTTCTCCATTAAGTATTGTTCTACAGCTATTTTCCAAAACAAAGAAATTGGCCACACCATTCAACTCTGCTGAATAGTTAATGACAGAGGTTAGTATATAGCAGGAGTGGGTGAAGTTCCCAAGCCCAAGGGCTGCATACCAAAATGTTCATATCACCTAGAGCCACAAGACATTTTATGTTAAAATATACATTGTAGCAGAGGCAGACCTGTGGGGATTCTTCCCCTTTAAGAAGGAAGCTGAGGGGGTCTTCCAGAGGGCTGAGCATCCCCAGGGGCATGGCAAAGACAGCCCCCTATCTGGGGAACAGCCTGTGGGGTAAACCGGCTGAGAAATCCTGGGACAGAGTGGGCAGGTTAGTGGCCCTTTAAGGCTGAGTGGAGGAAGCCTGGCCACACCCACTCTGCCTGTATAAAATGAGAGACAAGACAGAGAGGAGGGAGTCTCTGCCAGGGAGCCGAAGGAGCAACATCTCCCTGAACAAGCCTTCCTGCTCTATGCTATCCAGGGTGCTGAAGGCTCGAGAACCAAAGGGACCCAGGCAAGTGGGAGAGGCTGTGCCCAGGAAGGAGCCTCTTGCTTGGGGAAGGCTTGGTCAGAGCCTGGGGGTTTATGGTCTGGCTGGATGGACTTTGAGGGTTGCTTTTGTGATGCTCCTGTGCCTGAGAGAGACAGACCTGGGCCTGCAGTGTGGAGGCGACTGAGCCGGCAGCCCCAGGTACTGTGTACACTGGTTGTGTCCAATAAAGGACTGTGGACTTAATACCCTCTGGACTGTGTGGTGTGTCCTGAGAGGGTACCCCCTTCCATAAAGAGGGGGATTCAGCCGAGGCTCGAGGCTGAAATCATGTAGCGGGGGTGAGCTAATTACCCAGAGTGCGACACCAGCACCCCCATGTTGCCCTGGGAGACCCCCTGCTACATACGTAGTCCCCAAATTTTACTAAGGTAAATATTTGACAAAATTAGATAATTTTTAACCCTTTTGCTCTACAGGCAGCCACATCAACTCACCCCTAGCAGCCACTTCTGGCAAGAGCCACAGTACGCATGCCCAAGAGCCACATGTGGATCCCTCACTGCCATTCGACCCTCTGGAATATAGAAACAGCTAGCATATAATATAGTTAGTACAGAATAATATAGGCCTTTTTCACACGAGATGTACACCCAGAAAGGTATGAAGGATGCGGTGCAGGCATGTGCAGTGAGTTAGTGTGTGTGCATGCTCTCGCCTAACATGTACCACCACTCCTCAATATGCACGATACAACCAGGGAAACCGGCAGTTTCTCCATGCGTGTTGATGAGTGGGGGGTACATGGGGATGCGTGTGCACCTGTATGCATGCCCCTTCCACTCACCAGTGCGCTCACAGACACGCCCCCCCCACCCTGCAGAGTCTGTGTAAAAACGACCATAGTTAATATAATATGATAGTAGGGCTGAAATGAAAAATTCACCCTGGTTCCAGTTCTGTTGGAACCAGGCATTTTGTTCAGTCCAAATTCTAATTGGACCAAATTAAAAAAAAATCCCGGTGTTGTACAACAAGAGGGCAGCGGCCAAGACTGTTGTACGATGGCAGCTATTTTGTGTGTGCAAATAACAGCGGTGACCATTTGGGGCAAGTTCAGAATAGCAGCAGCAGCAGCCAATTTGCATATGCACAAAAGAGCCTGATGGTAATTCTGGCCAGAAATTTATTTTGGTTTGAATTCCAACCAGAATTTTGGTAGCCATTCCCATTTTTTGGAACTGGGACAATGAAGTGTTAAAAATATCCACAGAAACCTTAAAAAGTGCTATGGACGAGAAAATTTCCATAAACAGGAAAATAAAAAAAAATATAAGAAGGGTTGCGACTGCATGTGGAGAACTTATGTTTTCCTGTTAATTCGTCAGTAAAACAGAGTTAATCCCATTAACTCAGTTAAGCAGAGCTAAGTGTATGTGTATACAAACCCCAGTAAGTGTATTTTACCAAGAGATTAGTATCCACATTTGGGGCCAAGGTTTCAAAAGAGCTCTATTTCCATTGTTCCAATGTGCTGAGTTCTGAAAATTTGGACATAAGAAACAAAACAGGAGGAGCCATGGGATACTCTGGACTTTTGAATATTGGACCGTGAATTTAATACCTCATTGGGCGTATAAACCTTTATAAAAATCTGGCCTTGAACTGGGGTGCTGAACATTTGAAAATCTGACTTTGAAATCTTTTGGAAAATCTGTGGGGGTTTTCGGTTTTTAAAAAATTATCTACAGTGAAAAGTGGTACTGGTTTAACCTAAACAAAAACTGGTGTAAAGTAGGGTTGAAATGAGCAGTTAAATATCTACTCATGAATAATTCCATCATCTCCAGAAATAGGATTGATTTCTCGATCATTTACTGATACTGATGCGATCTCTTGATTCTTGACTTGACATATGAGATACCATCACAATTTACTGACTTACAGTTTACCATTACTGTTTATTTTCTTTTTACCACATTACCAAGGATACAGTTCCATCTGTTAGTTGTTTCCATCCATTAGTTGCTAACTGCATTTCTGAACCAATCACTACCCTGGTGACCAATCAGAATTGTCCTCTCCAATCTGCAACTGGATTGGAGACTTGCAAAGGAATCTGAAAACCAATGAGTGACAAGAAAGTTCAAGGAAGAATTAAATGCAGAGAAGACAGATGCAATAGGGTATTGTTACATCAGTATTACATCTCGGGATTTGAAATTGATGGCAAAGCTGTAGCAAAGCCATAAACGGCAAAGTGGTAAATGGGAATCCGGTAAGTCCATTATCAGGAAATATGCTGATACAGATTTTGTTGAGTACTGATGGTTTCTTGATTTGACTGAGACAGTATCAGGAACTATGATTTTGATGGGAATTTCCATTTGCGTGAAATCTCAATTCAGCCGAGGTGGAAACCCGTTTGTTGACTTCACACCCTTACTTTGGTTCTAGTTAAAGTAATGGTTCTAGGTCAGATAATTATAGTGGGGGATATGAGGGCAATATCCCCCACAAATTTCCTTCCCTTGCAGTTCTAGGGTGATGGGGTGGGGTTTATGTGGGTCAAGGACAAGGTCCAGCACCCCCCACAAATTTTAGCCCAAAGTTACGCCACTGCTTAAATTTATTTCACTAAAAGGTAAGCCTGTTCCTAGCCTACTTACACTAAACCAGAATAAAGAGCATCCACAAAGAGGTGTGCACTGTTTTACTAAAGAAGTTCAAATTTATGCTCAACTTAAACCAGTTCAGTTTTTCTCATGTGTGAAAAACTCAGTCATAGTAAATAATTCTCCATAATGGTCCGAGCACCCACTGCTTCCATTGATTTTGATGAGCATTCTGAATACGCACCCCTCTAAAAAACAGGCCCCACATATCCAGAAAGGCAACAAGAAGTGTGCATGAATAACTGTCGAAGACCACTAGAGGATCAGGTCAGCTGGTGTCTATTGAGATAGTACCATTGAAGTTAACAGTCAGAACTCTACCCAGCTACACCATGTAGGCTCCTCCACATATTTGTTTGCTTAATCCAGGAACACCTCATTATTTGAGAGGTTGAATTTCCTATTTCTTTTCCATTGTTTCCTTGACAACACACTAGCAAATTAACCAATTGTGTCCAGGGGAAAGAGTTATAGATTGGAGGGAACCCATGGAGTCTACATCTTTTTTGTAAAGAAGTGATCATCCATGCTTTGAGTAATTCCCTGCAGGAGAGTCCAAATGAAAGCTACTTAACTGCTCTGAAAATTAGGCCCAGAGTTTATGCCATTTCACAGTAAAAAGATGAATCAGCAGGAGTTAATCTTGCACTGGTAAATGTCATTTTACCACTATGGGGTTGCTTAGACTGTGGCACAGATAAATTGGTGTAACCTAAATCCATTTTTATAAAAGAATTGAAGCCGATGAGAAACTGAAGTTGAAAGCTCCCTCTAGATTGAATGTTTTTTGGAAGAGGCCTGCTGAAGACTATATGATATTGCATAAATTATTGTTTGTTTTAGCTATTATTTAAATTATTATTTAGTGCCATTGTGCTAGTTTTACTCTCCAACACACAGAAAGACTCAGTTCCTGATGGGCAGCCCCTTAAATCTAAAAAACCACCAAGTTTCCTTGAGTGGATGCTAAAGATTTTATTGTAAATGCGGAGGTTAAAATTATGATTTAAGGGTGGAATTAATTACAGGCTAACTTTAAACAAACAAAAAAATCAGTGCACTGGCATGCTGTGGGCGCCATTTTTGAAAGGTCTGAGTATGCTCAGAAGGGACCATTCAGCCCTTCTCAGCACTTTTCCCCCCCCCCCCCTTTTCCTTTTAAAGAACTTATTTGGTCTGGAGGAAGCCACACATCGCCGGAGCCCCTCCAAAGGGTGAATACTTTACCCCTCAACCCCCATTATGCCCCCCACCTTCTTAAGCACCCCACCTCTGAGCCTCTGCTAAGCCCCTGCCCCCCTTCTCTGGCCCCTAATGACCTATTATTTCTCTGGTCAACAGGGGCCAGGGAAAGGGAATCAGGGGCTGAGTGCTGGCCACCAGCCTAGACCTAAAACAACATGCAGCAGTGTCTGACAATTCTGTTAGAAACCTCCCATCCATTGCTGTTTTCCCAACACGGCATCCCCATACTTGTTCCGATAATTGCTGCCACTTTCCGCTATTGCCTGTTACTATTTCTCGGCAGAGGAGAAATTGTTGGAAACTGTTGAAAGTCCCATAAAGTGTCAGAAAATGTCACAAAGTGTTGGAATGTGTTGTTAAAATGTCGGAAAAACTGTTCGGAAATGTCAGAAAAACTGTTGGAACTATCGGTAAAACTGTTGAAACTTTCGGAACGGTCAGAAATTGTTACTATTATCTTAAGTGCCGCAGAATACCAGGAACTGTCACAAAATGTCATATAGTGTTGTAAATTGATGGCAAACGTCATCAGAGCAGCAGCAAAACTGTTGAAATGTTGACAGTAAATAGCAAAACAACAAACAACACTGCCGCTTCAGGCCTACTTCAACCCCCTTCCCTGCACTCAGTCGAGATTTTCTGAAGTTTCAGGGGCCTATCCTTGAAAATTAGGAACTTGGAAAATCGAGTGGAGTACCTTGATCCTCAGTGTTTTCTGAGGAAAACCGTGAACCGCGTTTCAGCACTAATTCATTGGTGCTGGATTCAAGGGGTCCAAGGCCCATGGCTTCTTCCCTTTCACTGCAGAGTTACCATGGGGGTGGAATGTCTGGAAAAAGGGCGTGGACCTTGGCTCCTCACTTCATGAGGACCTCCAGCAGTCTTTCCCTGCTTCAGCAGATTAGGTGCTTGCTTTGCAGAGCTATTTGCTGTTTGTTGTGTGTTCTACCATGACAAATGCTCTTTGGCATGTGCCTTTTTCACTGGATGGATGCTCAGTATGCCTGAGCATCCGGGAAGGGTTGCGACTACATGTGGAGATCTTATATTAATATTTTTTTGTAACTGAGGTCATTCATCATCAAAGGTTCATATTGCATTAGTGAGAAATGAATACTGATGAGACACTAAACATGAAACATTATAACATATTAAATATCCTTGGTGAATTACAGGCTTCACTAGAAAAGCAGAGACAATGGTTAATAGAAAATGAAAAATAACTTGAGGGGAGAAAAAAGATTGTTCTTAGGAATTGAGAGAGACCTTCATTTGGCATATGAGGTACCACAAATCCACCATTTTGTGATGGTAATGGGAGGAGCTCCATATTATTCGCTATTACCCGTACAATCTTTAAGTCCAAACACTGAAGTGCTTTGGTGGTACAAGCTGCACTCTGAAAATCAAGCTGACCATCCTCACTATGGGACATTGTATGTAGATGGAACACGGTCCATCTCCAAGTCTCTAATACTGACTTTTCTTTACAATAATGATACTGAAAGTTTCTATTTTGGCTGAATCGAGCAGCTAAATTGCTGCTTGTGAGAAATTTCACCATATCAGGGAAATATGATCAGTTTCTCAATCATTTCTTGATACTGTTTTGATTTATTGATTCTCAAAATACCATATTGATTTATCGACCTACCATGTACTGTTTACCATTCCCATTTACTGTATACCATTCATTTACCCCATACCGCCTTATCGAGGGTACCATTTTACTTCCAGGTTTCTGACCATTAGTTGTTTACCACATTTCTGGACCAATAACCATGTGAAATAGCAGATCCACCCCTTAACCTTCTTTCTCTTCTCCCAGACACAGTATAAAACATTGCTTCCATTTTTTTTCTTTGTGTGTGGAAGGAGACCTAGGGTGAAAACAGATGTGATGGTGGTTCTGGGCCACCCTGGGGCAGGCCACTGCAACTGCCGCTCCTCAGGTTGGCAGTAAGGGCTATTTACATGAGCAGCCCTTCTCTTGTAGCCCAGGTGTGGGGGCTGCTGTCGCAGGTCAATCCAAGCTCCCACACCTGGGGTCAGCCCAAGGAGCTGTACACACAGGACAGGACTCCAGGGCCCCTGCAACTCAGCAGGACTGGGCCTCTTGAAAGATCCACCACCAAACAGTTGATGGAGGTGAACCCTCACTCATCTGGACAACGCATGCCAAGCAGCTGATATGGAGTGCTCCTCAGACCCCGCCCCCCCATCCGCTATTTGGTGTGTGCAGTTGGATCAAGTGAGAGCACCTCTGGGCTCCCTCGTCAGCTGTTTGGTGTGGTCTGGAGGAGTGCGCTCTCCCCCCAGCCCCCTCGACCAGCTGAACAGGGGGGCCTGGAGGAACATGCACACTGATGCTGCTGAACAGCTGATGAGGCGGGGGCTGGAGGAGTGTGAAGTCTGAGCAGTCACTTCCTTGCTTTTTTAATGTTGTTTTAGTTGATTTCTTAGCCACCCGCTCCTGCCTACAGCAGCTCAGGGTGGCATACAACATATTAAAATAAGATAAAATAATTTTTAAAAATCAATCAATAATCAAAATACAATAAATATATACAATAGCAGTAAAACCCCACAAGGCAGCGCAGAAAACCTCATCCCTCTTCCTAACCCCCCAACCATCTCCATTGCCAAAAACCTGGCGGAACAGCCAGGTCTTACACTGTCTCTGGAAAGAGGGAAGGTCCGGGGCCAAGTGGGCCTCTGTCAGGAGGGAGTTCCACAGCCTCGGTGCAGCCACCAAGAACGCCCTCATCATCATCACCACCCGAGAAACTTGGGGAACCCTGAGGAAGGTGGCCACAGCCAACTGCAGGGCACTCCCCAGACTCCTCTTAATTCTGTGTGAGAGCTGTAGATTCAAAATAAGAAAGATAAACAATTTTAATGACACACCACAAATGAGCAATTTTAGTAACAGCAAAAGAGATGTGAAAGACAACATGGATGTGGCAGAATGTGCCTAGCAGTACGGAACATCCTTTGAAGGAACACATTCCAAATGCTTCGGTAGAGCAGGTGTGGGGAACCTCTGGGAGATACACTGGCATCTTGAAACTGTGTTATAGGCTACAAAGATTATCTTCCTACCCCACCCCCAGCATGGGCAGCATGGTTCCACCCTTGCCCCCCTCCCCAAGTCATGGGGTGGGGGGGAAACACAAGTCCTTCCCTCCCCCTCCCCCAGCACTCAGGGGTAGCATAGGGCACCACCACCACCACCCACCCAGACACAGTCTGTCCATTTTTCCCACCTCCCCGGAGCCTATGGTCAGCGGTGACCGGTGACCATTGAACCTGGGGAGGGGGACAACTAATTTTCATAGTGCCACCCACACTAATTTGCATAGGCCCCACACTAATTTGCATAACTAGTGTGAATGTAAAACCAAGCACCCCAAACCACATGGCAAGGCAAAGCTGGCACCTCATCAGTCATAAAAATACAAACTGTGCAGGGGCACACAAACCCCCAAACCACAGCATCCCCCCCATCACAAATAAAAATTCAGATTGTGGCAGGGCATCAGCAAGACCATGAAACTTACAGTATAAGCTAGTTTCAGAAGGGAACTGTTGGAGCCTTCAATTGTGGACACATTTAACACTAGCCTATATAATATTGAAGCAATTATTTACAAAATATCAAGCAACAGGGCAGGTGCCAACTTCAAAAAGTATTTTAAAGCATTTTTCCCCACTTAGATATTGTAAAATATGGACTATGCTGTGTGATTTTTGAAGTCACTTTTCAGGACTGCAGGACCATAGATATGCTTAAGATCTGTCTACATTTCTGTGTACAGAAGCCCTGCCAACCTTTAAGTCAGGGGTGAAAAGCCTTCACTGTGCTGTGGGCTGGACTTACCTCCCTGCAGAGCTCTGTGGGACAGAGCTAGGGATGTGTGAACAGAACCAGGTTTGGATATTCGGCCATTCGGTGGTTCAGGTTGAAATTTGGGTTTGGATTCAGTATTTGTTTCAGTTGGACTCGGTATGGTCTTTAGTTTGGTGCAATCAGGAACTGAAAATGACATTGGGTTTTTGAAATAAAGGAAAAAACCTGGAAAACATATTTACCACTATAACATTTTTGTTTCTTATTTGATTTTGATGAAATTTGGAGAGATTGTACCACCAATAGAGGGCACTATCTGTACTAAAATTCAAAATGATTAGATAAAGCAAACCGATTTCAGAAGCAATTGAATGTTGTGATTTTAAGAAAAGCTCCATACACATTCATGGCTACAACTTCTTTATCTTGCATCCAATGTTCATGAAACTTGTGCCTATTTCATCCCTCCATAAGCTCAATACTTCTGCCAATTTTTAGAAAGAGTGGATAAAGGGTCCCAAGGGTATAAGACATTAACCTGAAAATACATTTCCAGCTGTAACATTTTGATATTCCATTCTGTTTACAGGATATTTGACAGGAATGTATCAAATACCTTTCCTGCCATTTCAGCAAATGTACAGGAGATTTTGATAAAGGGACCCAATTATATAAGCAATTGATGTTGTCCCTGTGAAGATCATTATTCAGATGAATATCAGCATATTCAGTGCCAGTCAGAGGCAGGCACCCTGCATGGCAGGGGGAGAGAGACTGTAGGAGGAAGGATGTGGAGCAACCCCAAAGACTGACAGACACATTCAATGGCCAAACACATTACTGCAAGCTTCTAGCTTTACAGGACCAATTGGTAGTGGCTTCGAGGTGGGCATAGGGGGCGGCCCTGTGGCGGGCATAAGCAACATAACTGGGACTTCTGAGATAGCATCCCAGCAGTCAGGAGACATAGTTTAAACACATCCAGGCTGGCCAACTATCAATCACATCCTGCAGCACTGAGACAGAGGACATAAGAGAATTTCTATTGACTCTTTCCTAAACAGATGCTTCTGACTTCCCAGAAACAAGTGGGGGAGATATGTTGGGATGGTCCCAGCACAGAATGAGGATATTTGGTTGACATTTCTGTTGGCCAATTCGCATCACAAACCAATCTTATACCACAGTGACATCAGAGAATCCCAGGCATAGGCCACTTCTCTACATATGTTGTACAGGCATATAAAATTGGTACCCTTTATAAAATCTTTCTGATATTTATCAGAGATGATCATGAAAGTATAATATATAGTCCTGCTAAATTTTATGTACACTGATTAGACTACAAAGATGTTATAGTCAGACATACATTTATATGTTAATTGATTATACCACCAAGACCGTTTTTCCAATTCTTCTGAAATTTGGCAAACGTAGTAAATATGGGAAGGGGTACAAACTGGACAAGTTTCATCTACATTAGATGTGAGGCAAAGAAGTTACATCTAAGAATGTACATGTCAAATATTGAAAAATACAATAATGCAACTGCTTCTAAAATTGGATTCTTTTCTCCGATCATTTTGAAATTTGGTACACATAATGCTTTCTATTGGAGGTGTACGTAATCCAGGGTTCAGCCAAATGGCATAAAAAATAAAAATGTTACAGCTGATAATGTGTTTTCCATTGAAACCAATGCAATTCAGTTAGCACGTTTGGTTTGGTCAACCAAACTATTTGAGTTTGGTCCAAACTCCGAACTTCCGAACTGCATTTGCCCATCCCTAGACAGAGCATCCCGCATGGGTGGCAAGGTCGACTGCACGTGGACATGGACTGCCAGACCAGAAGTGCTGCTGCTGGCAGCCTGCAGTGTGCAGATGGCAGACCAAAGTGAATGAGAGCAGGGGAAGACTCTGGGGGGATGGAGAACAGACAACCAAAGGCTGGAATTGGAGCACAGCGGGCTTCAGATTCCCATCCCTGCTTTAGGCAAATCCGCATTTGCAAACTGACCCATTTTGGGTTTCCCCCCCTTTCCTCTTTATAGTCATTGTACACATTGAACTTTTGTGCAGGCACCCATCTCAGCAATCTACCCCCAATCAACTTTAAATGTGTATGCGTTTCTGAGAATTTGTGGGAAAGTAGGTTTTACTGAGATCTTTAGTATTTTGAGGTCATTAGTGTTTTGTTATGGGGGTGGGGGTGGGAGAGAGATCCTGACTGTTGGGGACTAGGAGTGAATAACAGGAACTGAATCACCCTGTTATGATCTATTGTGCATTTCTCTGAAATGGCCAAAGCTGACAGGGTGCTGGGCTAAAAGAACCACGGGCACCATCAGAATGTTTAGCAGGGAGGACCGTCGGGCACCTTGGGGATGGAGTAAACAGGTTCTCCTCCTAGTTTTCTGACAAGACATGTCCCCTTGGAACATGATGATGCTCTTAACCTTCAGCCAGTGTCATGAAAAAAGTGACACATTTGGTATCATGGGGTAACTCGCTACCCCAGATACAAAACTGTTATTTAACATACACCCTAATCAGAATTTTAGCTGTTGTGATATCAGATGTCAATATCTACCACAATACACACACCCACCCCATCTCATGCAAAAAGAATACACACAAGTAAGAGCGTACTCTGTGGGGTATAGCTGTGATCCAGTCGCACAAAAGCTAACTATTAACGATTCTAGTCATTTAAAACTATCAACTTTATTTAAAACACAGAGCAATGCATGAAAGTGTGTGATATGCCCACAAATAACCTATTTGAACTCTTCAACCAAGTTACTGTGATAGATGATAATCAAAACCACAAAACCAAACAGCAAACCTCCACCCGAGAATGCCAAAGAGAACAGTAACTTCCCAAAAGTCATATTTCACATGGAAAATGTTTTGACAGACACACATTCTGTGCAAAGCGACAGTGAGGTAAAGTGCTTCTGGCAAACAAGCCATTCACAGTATTCACAGCGCCTTGGGCACTGATGGTCCTGTGACCTGTCACAGAAAGCACAGCGTCCACTTATTTGTAGTTCTGATGTTGCTGGAGGTTTGGGAATGGTGTACTGCAACAAAGTCATAGCTGCTCTGACGGGCTTTGTAAGATGATGCACCTTTGTCATTCTATGTTTAATCTGTCAATCGATCCGCTCTTCTGCAAGACCGATCAAGAATGATCGACGTCTCAACCTTTTAGCATTTTACCTCCAGGATGGGTTATCATCTACCCAAATGATAAAACTGGCAACAACTGCAACGTCTAACATATTGAAAAATAATGTCATCGGCCACCTGTTTACCTTGCATTTACATGCAGTCATCCTTATCAAATGGTGAAGGTTATCCACTCCACCTTTATTTTTATTGTAATGAAGAATGACACCAGGCTTCCCACTGTCCGCATCCACTGCCATGTCATGGTGCATGCTCGATAACAGAATCACTGACTTATTTTTCTTGGCCACATATGACACTAACGTTAGCTCTCCATTGTAACCAAACACTGACGATGATAGTTCTCACCGTGGATTTGCCAGCATTTCATTTGTAATATCTGGCTTGTTTTTCCGGATGGTACCGACATATGTCAAGTCTTCATGTAGCAGATTCACCGCTAGGCCCATATTCGTAAAGAAATTTTTCACCCACAACACTACATCCTGATGGATACAAAGGCTGGACCAATTTTCAACTTCTTGGCTTCCAAGATTGGTTTGCCGTGGTCCTACCTTTGGTTTGCCCAGGTAGATGTCAGCATTTAGGGGGTATGATGACCTTGCATTACAACACCACCATATTTCTTAGCCATATTTCGCTGGCTTGCTGGGCATGTACTGCCTAAAGGGACAGAGACCCCTGAAAGCTACTAGCTGCTCATCCACAGTAATGTCTAATACAGGTGCGTACCACTTTCGTAACTGTTCTACAAACATACTCCAAATGTCATGAAAGGCCACCAGCTTATCCACTGCTCTCCTCTCCTCCCGTGTCGCTTTATTATTGAAGCGCATAAAACGTGTGATTGTACAAAATCTTCTCAGACTCATAGCGGCACAAAAGTATGGGCGTCCGGTGCGTTGTTCTCACAATTCCTCAAGTGATTCATGGTTTGCAGTGTAAATGCCAGCAAGCAATAGGAGACCAATATAGGCTTTCAATTCTGCTGCGTTACATCGTCTCCATGTCTTGATGCATTCGGGATTCCTCTCATTCCTATCCCTGTATTGCCTTTCTGCCTCTCTGTTTGTTTCTTGTATGATCACATACAGGATATTGTCTGTGATATACAGGGAAAACGCTTCTAGCACTGTATCTTTTTTACTACCAAACTTTGGCCTGCTCTGTTCATGCACAATATTTCTTGCTGTTCTGCGAGGTTGTACTAACTGTGGATGTATTCGCCATAGTCTTCCATTCCTGCCTCTCATTGTGTCAGCATCTGGATGGTTTTCGGGGGATGGTTGGCATGGTGGTTCAGCTTCTGCCTCTTCCTCGGCCTCTTCTATGATGACTCGATGTCAGTCTCTGCCTCTGGGTCTGCCCTGGGCCCGACCTCGGCCTCTCCCCTGCACCACTACTGCCACCTGTTCTTCTGGTGCTGATGACACCTCCTCTTCTGAGGTTCCACTTGATTCCCTCTCCTCAGATACATGGTCCTCGAGTTCAGAGCAGCTTCCCACAGCTTCTGGAATGAAGTCTTCATCATCCCCTTTGGATGACTTGCCATTGATTGAGGAACCTCGTTCTGGGTTACATAGCAGTGCGATAGTCTAAGCAGCAGAGAAAGTATGGTATCTTGCCTGTTTGGACTACAAAAAAAAAAAAGAGAACACCGTCTTGATTACCCTATGATAGACATGGAAAAAAGTAGATGTCAAATCTGCACTCCTATGCTGACATACACATGCACTCTGGTGCGAGTCTGCCTCTTCCCCCCCCCCCAGGCCTTGCTACACCCCCTGATGCGAGTCTGTCCCCCAAACCTTGCTGCACCCCCTGGTGCGAATCTGTCTCCCCCCAGGCCTTGCTGCATCCCCTGGTGCGACTCTGCCTCCCCCACAGGCTTTGCCTTGCTACACCCCCTGGTGCAAGTCTGCCCCTCCCAAGCCTTGCTAAACCCCCTGGTGTGAGTCTGCTACTCAAGCCTTTCTTAGCCCCCCTTGTGCAAGTCTGCCCCCCTAAGCCTGACCAGCCCCCCCTTGCTGGACACCTCAAGCCTTACTTACTGTAGAAGGGAGTGCCATGGTGCACCTTGCTGTTTGTTCTTCTCTCTTGATCTTGTTCCTGGAGCAGTGATACAATTGTCTTCTAGGGGCTCTGCAAGTGTAGATTCCCCCTCCCCCGAGAAGTCCCAGGGCAAGGTAGGTACAGATATTAGGTGCCGTGGCAACAAATGTGGTGTGAACCCAACCCCTTGGTGCTCTGACAATAAAGCTGTCCTGAAAGGAGGAAAACAGGTTGACCCTCAGAAGGACTGCATCCCCACCCCAGAGCTTTGCAGACAGCCCAGTTGCAATCCCCCGCCTCCCAGGGTAGTACCACAATTGTCCCCCATTGACCTCTTTTGTCATTCTCAAAGGTTGGAGCAGCAAAAGACTGATTTTAGTGTTGGGGTAGTTTATTACCCCAGGCGCTAACATGTGTTGGGGTAACCTGTTACCCCATCCATTGACGTCAATGCACGTTTTGGGATAAGCAGTTACCCCATGTTTTGTTTTTTTTTAAAAAAAACCAACAAAAACTGTTGATGGCAAATGATTGTCCTTTGCTGATATTGTACCCAGGGGGGAGGGTGACAATGTCTAAATAGGACAAGGTCAGGGGTTCTCAAATTTCTGAGTTCTTTTACAAAAAGTATGGGGGTTGGAACTTACCCCATGACACTGGATGAAGGGGGCTGTCCACATCAGACGGGGGCTGAAAAGTCTCTTTGCCTCTACCCTTTCTTTGTGACCATGCCCTTTGTGGAAAATTCTGATATCATGCTTCCCCTAAGTGATGGGGGCAGGCAAGGTCTAGGGGAAGCAAGTGTTTCCTCTTGCCAACTCAGTTCCATGGATGGACCATTGGTTAGGATTGCCATACAATCAAATGTTTCCACATGGCATAGCAAAGCTGGCATCCTCCATCCAAACAAAAATATAGACTGTGCAGGGGCACACAGACCCCAAGCTACATGGCATGGCAATGCTGGCATCCCTCCAACATAAAAATACAGACTGCGCAGGGGCACACACAACACCAAACCATATGGCATGGCAAAGCTGGCATCCCGCCCCAAGCATAAAAATTAGGGGCGTGCACCAAGAATCTATGTTGTTTTTCATTTTCATTTTTGTTTTTCATTATTAAAAACTGTCATTTTCATTATCGTTATTAATTCAATTTCACTTTTCATTATTGGTGTCATATCAGTATCTGTATAGATTTCAAGCGATAATGAAGATTTTGTTTTGGTATTGTTTCCATTGTGGACTGCCACCTGTGGCAGAAGTGCCAGCAGAACCTGCCCCAGACTTCTCGCAAGTTGAACTTTTTCCTCCCTTTTTCATCATAATGCAGTAGTAATAAGTGCACAATGACAATATGAAAAATTATTAATATGTATGTCTAACCTAAACCTACAACTAATAACCTATACTATATGCAATATATTCATAAGTATCTATAGAAATAAACTTCTATCTGCTATGTGTTCCATCTAAGTATCTATGTATCCTGTTCCTATGTCCTACAATGTTAAAATATATAATAAAAAGCCTAGTGTCTGTCTGTCTCTGTCATATGGACAGGGGGAGACAGACGGGATGGGGAAAGGAAAAAACTATAGGGTATATCTATCTATCTATCGATCGTGTACAGGAGGAGACAGACGGGAAGGGAAAGGGTAAAAGGAAAGGTAAGGTATAACACTGAAGTCTGAGCAATATTTTTACTGAAAGCCGCACCAGAGTTCTGTAAACACAACTTGACACAGCAAGTGCTAACACAGAACAAGAGTCAAACAGCCTGGCCCTGCAACATAAACAGGCATGGTGCTCACTTTAGGGCATCTGGGACACTGCCCCTTTCGGCCCCCAGGACTCCTTGTTGAGAAACAGAAATGCATTGTTGAAATTTGGTTTATCCCCGGACCCAGGTGGGGTGCAAAAGATACCCCCTGACCTCATCTTGCTGCATGTCTAGGCTGTTGTTTTGATGGGGCTGGATTGGTAACAACACAGGCCTGCAACTGGCCAAACATTTTTAAAAGGCCTGTTTCTTTGGACAGACATTTGGCTGCCGGGGATATGGTGTAGCTACTAGGGATGCTGGTCTGGATGGGGATGGTTTGCTTGCAATGCAGGCCCGCAACAGGCCAAACTTTTTTAAAAGGCCTGTTTCTTTGGATGGGCATTTGGCTGCCGGGGATACAGTGTAGCTTCTAGAGATTCTGGTCTGGATGGGGCTGGTTGGTTTGCAATGAAGGCCTTCAACAGACCAATTTTTTTTGAAAAAGGACCTGTGTGTTTGGACAGGCAGTGAGTGCTGGGGATATGGTGTAACAACTAGGGATGCTGGTCTGGATGGGGTGGTTTGCTTGCAATGCAGCCCTGCAACAGGCCAATTTTTTTTAAAAGGCCTGTTTGTTTGGATGGTAATTTAACTACTGGGGATACAGTGTAGGTACTCTGTATAGTGTAGGAGAAAGTTGTGAACAGAGGAGAAAGTAGGTAGGAGCATGGCAGAAGAGAAGGCTGCAGACAACAAGTAGACCCCTTTCCTCTGTTTCCCACTGAACCCATCTCTTCCCCTTCCTCTTCTCATGCACCAAAACCTAACCCTTTCCCTCCTACTTCTCCTTTGTCCTGTTCTTCTCTTCCCTTTGATTCTCATCTGATTCGACTGGTCGCAGAACAGGGAACTAACGCAATCCTCCCAGTTCTCCAAGTCAGAAGGAAGGCTTGTCCCAAAGCCTGTTCCTTCAGAAGACTACACGTGGCCAATAAGGGCATGAAAATCGAAGATTCAAGGGTTCAGGATAAAGGTAGGCGATGGCAACATGATCTATTTTTAAAAAACTGCTATGGTTAATTTGGACCCAGTTGGAATGAGAGATTCTATGGGACCCCAGTAAGAGGGATCTCTATCCCCCAGTGGCAGTGCTTCATGCAGCAGCAAGGAGTTCCCAGTGTTAACTTATGTAATGTCCATCCAATGTTCAGCCTGGGAACTTTTTTTGCTTCTGGGTTAAGCCATGCCACTGGCCTAACTGTTGCCCCAACTCTGCCTACCGTTGCCCCAACTCTGCCTAGCATTGCCTCAGCTCCGCCCCCTAGGTCAGGCTCCGCCCCTAGACCCACTGTAAGTTCAACCCACCCACTGCCCCACCACCCTCAAAAACCTCCAGCCACCACTGAACATAAAGGGTTGCAGTGCCCTCCCTAGAGCCCCCATGATTGGTTCTGGGAGGCAGGAGGCATTAAGCAATCACAGGGTGATATGCAGTTGCCTGGGACCAGCATGCACTGCCATTGGCCATCGATTACATCCATCGGGTCCTTCCCCTCCCATCACAGGCCCAGTTCAAGAGTTCAACCCTGCATCTGGCTCTCAGATGTCTGCTCCCTCCTCCCCTTACCACATTTCCCTCCCCAAAACACCTGCCCGGCAATAACGAAATCAATAACGACATTAGTTATCATTATTGATTTTGTTGTTGTTCATCTTTGTTAATGTTATTACAATAACAAAAGTTGATATTGAAAATGAAGTGCACACCCCTAATAAAAATACAAACTGTGCAGGGGCACACACAACACCAAGTCACATGGCAAGGAAAAGCTGACATTCCCTCCAGCGTAAAAAAACAGACTCTGCAGGGGCACACGAACCACCCAGGTCTCCCTGTGCCCCCCCCAATCCAGCCTCCCCACCATGCCCTGGACCCTCCCACCCCAGATCCCTACACCTTGTCTCTAAGCCTCACCTCCGTTCCTGCTCCAGGCCCCAGCCCACCCCCCCACCTCCAGGCGAGGCAGGCCTGTTCTTCATCCAATGTCCCCCAAGCTGACATCAGAACCCCTGAGTCCCAGGTCGCACCTCCCCATCGATCCCAGCTCACCTCGCCTCCCCTCCACTCCTGCTCTGGGCCCTCACTGCTGCCGTGGCCACCACCGTGACCCATCTGTCAAGACAGCTGCTGCTGATCCCCCGATCTCTGTTCCGCCTCCAGCTACCTGAACAAGCTGCCACTGCACTGCCTGCTGACAGTCTGTTCCCACACTCAAGGGAGGAGGAAGTGGGTCACTCTCACTACCTCCCTCGTCCCCTCCCCTTCCAGCTTGCTGGGAGAGGGGGAGGAAGAAGACTGATCTGACTGAATGAATGAGTTCTCCTCCTCCATGCAGGTGCTGGGCACTGGAGGGGGGCAGAACAGGAGAAAGGCTGCTGCTGGTCTGGAGTCAAAAATGGGGAGGGCACAAGCCCTCCCCTGCCCCCCATGCTCTGACATGTCTCCCACGGCTATGGTGGGAGTGGGAATACATGAAATGTCAAGTTACTGCATCAAATGATTAGAATGGAATAATGAGGATTTCAGAACCTGTTGGAATTACAACGGGGACGAGACAGAATGAGACAGAATGTTATTGGGATGACAAGGAATGATGTTGTTGGAATGTCAAGGACAGGGATGTTATTGGAATAACAAAGGATGCTCTTGTTATTGGAATGACAAGGGATTACTATGTTATGTTATTAAAATGGCAAGGAATTATCACGTTATAATAGTCTGCACATATATTATAATAAGTCTGCGCATTGTGCAAATCAGCTGCCCTTTTCCAAAATGGTGCTGATGTTGCCCATGTCATTTTGGGAAAGGGCATGCATGCCAGAACAGCCCCAGTGGCTATATTGCACGCACACAGGATTATTATGTTTTATAATGAAAACACATGGTTTTTTCCTTCCTTTTCATCCGTTTTCATTACTCTTGTCTATAATTTTAATATTTTAATTGCTAAAACAAATGGGGTTTCATTCATTTTAGTAATTTTTAAAAAAAGAATTAATTGTACACCCCAATTAATATCCTACTTTGTATCCCTTGTTATTTGTGTAGCATATCAGGCCCCCTCCAGATCGAGGTCTTTTTAACTCAGATGTAGAGGCTCATGCAGATGGATCAAGAGGTCGCCCATTCAGTCCCCACTGCTGACAATATATCCAGAGTTGTCAGGTTACAAGTGGTGGCCTTTATGGGGGCATGGGTTGTGTGAACCAGTGAAGCTCAAGGCACACTTCCTTGGCCATTGAGAAAGTGTAGCACAGAAGTTATGGCATATTGGCTCTCTAGTGGTGTGTGGTTTTAGATTGCCCACAGGTTCATGAGATTGCTACTGTACAAAACGAAGAGGCCCAAGACTCAGGTCTTTTATCTCACAGGGCAGAGGCTCATGCAGATGGACCAAGAGGTCTCTGTTTCAATTCACTGCCAACAACACATCCAGGGGAATTCGGTTACATATGTGTTAAATAACATTTGTGCTGGAAGGTCCCAACAAGATTTGGCGCTCCAGTGTGTTATAGTCAAAATGAAGAAGACAGACATCCAAAACGTCATCCCTTATGGAGATAGGGAGATCCTAGGTGAAGATCTGAGGCAGAGAGAATTATTCTCATACTCCTGCTGCTTCTAAGTACTTAGTACACACAACGTATATATAACTTTCCCCAACAGCTCATTAAGTTAGTTCATTGTTCTGTGTACGGCTAAGTGGGTTGTGGGGTGGGACAGGGCTTGTCACACAGGGACATGAAACATAGGACACAATGATTGTAAAATGCAAAGGAGGGCAGCTGTTCTGAAAACCCATACCCCAGAAGCAATGCATAGATATTCCCATGAAGCATTGTGCAGCCCTGGCACATTATACAAAGATATATCATCTGGGGAAGAGCTGGAAGGAGGGGACTATCAGGTAGTCGGCGGTAAGGGTGAAATGAGAATGGAAATCCATTTGTGTGAAAATGTGTGAGATCCTTGAAAACCCCGTGAGATCTCACATGTTCTTGCAAGAGTTCTCAATAATCCTGTGAGATTCTCGAGAAACCTCAAAAAAACAGTATGTGCATGCACAAAATGGCTGGTGCGGTTATTCTGTTGTCACAGTAGCCATTTCGTGAATGCACAGAGCTAGGTTTTGTCAGTGCAATCTCATGGGAACAGGTTGGGAATTGGCTGATTCTCGACTCATTCAAGTTCTCAAAGATCTCGGCAAGAACCCGATTCTCACTGAGATGCTTGAGAATTCGGAGGGCAAGTTTCAGCCCTAGTAGCCGCTCAATCACACATCAGCATAAACATCTGAACAACCTGTTATGTTCCCAGGTTGATGTCATTGAACATAATTCGTGTTAGATTTTATGCATTTATTATTACCTCTGGTAACACCTAAGTGAGATCACATGGAATATCTGTAGGTAAAAACAAATGTGCAGTCATCAGTACCAAATGTGCAGTTTCTGCCCCGGGGCAGAAACTCCTGGGCAACACAGCCTGGGTAAGTTTGAGGCACGGACCTGATGTGACCATAGCCAGGGAGCCATCCCGCTGGCCACACAGCCCGGGTATGGCCAGGAGCACAACAAATGGGCGGCAGGCCCAGCCCACACTTTGCTCCCAGCACCCCGCTCCCCACAATGATGGGCTGCTATGGTGGCCCCTGGGCTGGGCTAGGAAAGTCATGGTTGTATAAATGTGCTCACCTGCTTTGGCAGTTGGGCCTTAGCCTGAGCTGTGACCTCTGAGGTTGTCTGGAGGTCACAGCCTGGGATAGCCCCCGACACCACCTGGGGAAATCCTGATCCAACTTCTGGAGGCGCATGTTTACATGTGCTGCTGGGTCCCGGGACAAAGTGGGCCCAAATCAAGTCTGTTTTTCCCTGCATTAAAGCCAGGGGAACTGAACTTATATTTTCTGAGTCCAAGACAATAAACATAAGACCATCCTTCCTTTCACTTCAGTTCTTAGTAGTAACAAGGCATATGTACTACAAATCTTGTTCAAACTCCATCCAGAATGGATGCATTTCACCCATAGTTAATATGGCAACTCTACAAATAAATAATCCTTAATTGATGTATACCAACATCTTCTTAATTGATATACCCCGATGTCTAGCTATTGGCTTGATTGATCTGCTGAGCAGCTTCTTAAAAGAGAATATTTTTAATAGTCTGAAAAGCAATTAAATAAAACACAGTATTGTACTGAATTAAAATGCAAGTATACATATTTTATTAAGTTCAATTAATCCTTATTTCTACTTCAATTAATCTTAATTTGTTGAGTTCTTTTGCAAGGGACCTACTTAATACCAAAGTATGGATTATTTCCATTGCAAACATCCAAAGTGGAGAAGCATCTATTGTGTCTGTTAGCAACATTATGTAGCTTAGAGTCAAAAGCTGCTAGAATCTTCTGCTAGAATCATCTACAGCTGTCTCCCCTTCTACGCAGGTAGGCTGAACTCCATAAGCAAGGGGCTGTCCTGAGGGTGCCAGTTGAAGGGCGCTGCCAAAGGGCGAAAAGCCGTTGGCGGGAGGAGGCAGGAGGCGGCAGTGGAGGCGGCTACCAGCACAATTTCACAATCCATCCCAGCTCTGCCTCTGTAACAACCCACTGGGATGCCTGTCCTCCTCTCCCACCCCCTCTCTCCCCTCCTCCCCCCCTCTCACCCTTCCCTCTCACCTGCTTTTCCCCCTACTCCTTTCCCCTCTCCTCCTACCCCCCACTAAGCCTGTCATCTCTCCCCACCATCCTCCCACCTCCTCCTCCCTCCCCCCACCACTTCTTACCCCCAGCCCCTCTACCCCACAGCCCGTTTTATGCCGATCTCAAAACCCCCCTTCCCCTACTCTTATCCCCATTCCCTGTGTTCCCCCTAATCAACTCTCATTCTCCGGGTCCCTCTGGAACTGTCACTTCTCTGCTAATAAAGCCCCCTACATCCATTACCTTTTCTTCTCTCGCTCCCTTCAGCTTCTCGCTTTTACTGAAACCTGGATCTCCCCCACTGGTTCTGTCACCCCTGCCACCCTCTCCTTCGGAGGTCTCTCCTTCTCCCATCAGCCCCACTCTGAAGGCCGGGGTGGTGGCGTAGGCCTCCTCTTCAGCTCTTCCTGCCAGTTCCAACCCCTCCCCACTCCCCCCTCTCTCTCCTTCCCCTCCTTTGAGGCTTACTCTGTACGCCTCTACTCCCCTCTCCACCTCCGTGTTGCTGTCATCTACACACACACACCACTCCCTATCCTCCTTTCTCTCCAAGTTCGAGTCCTGGCTCACCCTATTCCTCTCTGATTACATCCCCACACTCATCCTTGGCGACTTCAATATTCATGTTGCTACACCCTCTCAGCCATGCATCGCCCGCTTCCTCTCCTTAGCCTCTTCCTTTAATCTCCACCTCTGGACTAGCTCCCCCACCCACACTGAAGGCCACTCTCTTGATCTCATGTTCTCTAGGAACAGCTATGTCTCCGATCTCTCCTTCGAGCCCCATCCCATCTCTGATCATTTCCTTGCCTCCTTCAACCTCTCTCACTGCTCCCCCTCCCCTTCCCGGTCTCCCTGCCCCTTCTGTGATCTGCAGGCCATTGTGCCCCAGGACTTTGCTTCCTCCCTCTCTCCTCTTCTCCCCTCAGTCTCCTCCTCCTCCTCCCCCAATTCTGCCATCTCCAACTTCAACTCCTCTCTCGCCTCCAACCTCAACTCCCTTCCCCCCTCTCCTCCCGTCTGGCTCATTCCCATAACCCTTGCCCTTGACTCACCCCCACCATTCGACATCTCCGCTCCTGCATCCGGGCTGCTGAACGCCTCTGGTGCAAATCCCACTACCACGCTTACTTCCTCCACTTCAGATTCTGCCTCTCATCACTCAACTCTGCTATCTCCCTCGCTAGACTGCAGTACTATGCCTCACACATTGAGTCCTGCTCCCGGGACCCTCACTGGCTCTTTTCCAACTTTGACTCCCTTCTCAACCACTCCCTGTCGTCATCCTCCCTCTCCACTCAGGATCTTGCTCTCTTTCACCTCTAAGATTGACAAGATCTGCCTGGAAATCGCTTCCAAGTCCTCTTCCCCCCTACCACTCCCCCCTCTCCCTCCTTCCCCCACCTCTCTCCTGTCCTCCTTCCTCCTTCCTCCCTTGAGGAAATCTCTCCCTTCTCTCCTCCTCCAACCCCTCCACATGCCCCTGGACCCCATTCTTTCCCACCTCCTGACCTCCATTGCTTCCACCATTGCCCCTCCCCTTCTGCATTTCATCAACCTCTCCCTATCTACTGGCTCCTTCCCCTCTGCCTTTAAACATGCCACTGTCTCCCCCATCCTCAAAAAGACCATTCTGGATCCCTCTGAACCCTCTAATTATTGTCCTGTCTCGCTCCTTCCTTTTGCTTCCAAGCTCCTTGAACGGGTTGCTTACTCCCATTGCCTCAACCTCCTCTCCACCAACTCCTCCCCTGACCCCCTCCAGTCTGGCTTCTGCCCCCTTCACTCTACTGAAACTGCTCTTGCTAAAATCACCAATGATCTTCTTGTGGCTAAATCCAACCACCTTTAATCTATTCTTGCCCTCCTTGATCTCTCACTGCCTTCGACACTGTTGACCACTCGCTCCTGCTTGAATCGCTTCACTCCGAGATTCCAGGACTATGTCCTAGACTGGTTCTCCTCCTACCTTTCTGACTGCTCCTTCAATGTATCTCTTCCTAACTCCTCCCCCTCTTGGTCGGGGTAACCCAAGACTCTGTCTTTGGCCCTCTCCTCTTCTCTATCTACACCCAATCGTTAGGCAAACTCATTGCCTCCCACAGTTTCCAATTCCACCTAAACGCTGAGGACACTCAACTCTCTCTCTCCACTCCTTCCCTCTCCCCCTCTGTTCAAGCTCATCTCACCAACTGTCTCTCTGATATCTCTGCCTGGATGTCTCAACTCCAACTCAAACTGAACATGGCAAAAACTGTCCCCCAAGCCCGTAGCTTGGTCTTCATCTTCAACTCTCACCTCACCTTCAAACCCTACATTGACTCCATGGCCAAATCCTGCCGATTCTCCCTCCACAACATTGCTAAGATCCGCCCTTTCCTGTCAATCAATCAATTCAACTTTATTAGGCATAACAGTTGTCATAGCCCATATAAACACATAAGCGTATAAATATACTTCTAAAACTCATGTTAATACAAAAAAGAAACTGATTACGAGATCAGTGACAGCTTAAAGTCCAAATATAATTGCCTTCGGGCAAACGCCTGGGTCAGAAACTTGGCAACCTGGGTTAACTCCTCCACTCTCTTACTAGTAAGGGCTAATTCGACCAACATAGCCTGTGTTTGCCCAGGAAAGCGAGCAAAAAATTCACCAAGGAAGTTAAGCCTTAAATCATCATACAGGTGACAAGCACAAATAATGTGGGTCATAGTCTCAGCCTCCAGATGATCAAAGGGACATACTCTTTGCGAGAAAGGGATCAAATTGTACTGCCCATCTAGAATCCTAGAAGGCAAAGCATTTAGTCTCTCAGACATAAGCAGCCACTTCCCTCTTGCTGGAATAGATGAGGCAAAATACACAGTCATAGCATCCATTGGAGGGGCCCAGGATAAATAAGCACTTAAATCGGGTGACAGGCCCACCCTGGCCCTTTCTCTCTGATAATCTACATCCTGCCATCTCACAGTAATTTCCTGAAGTGCCTTCTGGTAATTTAATAAAAATAAATAATCCCGTGAAAAGCCAAGAGTCTGGAGATGGGCCTCAACCTTAGTAAGCCATTTAGTTTTATAAGAGTTCTCGCTTAAAAGGGTTAATAATCCAGGGACCCCAAGTCTTGTAACCCTAAGCCATAGATTATGTGTTGCTCTCCAGGTTTTAAAGGACTAGGTTCGCTGGCCCAGCTCCAGCCGGACTACTGCATTTGGAGTACTACCGGGAACTTTCAGTAAGGCACGAAGGAACTTAGTTTGGACCTCTCAGTCGGGGTTCCCCAAGACTCTATCCTTGGCCCTCTCCTCTTCTCAATCTACACCCAATCCTTAGGCAAACTCATTGCCTCCCACGGTTTCCAATTCCACCTATACGCTGACGACACTCAACTCTATCTCTCCACTCCTTCCCTCTCCCCCTCTGTTCAAGCTCGTCTCACCAACTGTCTCTCTGATATCTCTGCCTGGATGTCTCAACGCCAACTCAAACTGAACATGACGAAAACTGAACTCCTTATCTTCCCTCCCAATCCTTCCTCTCCCTCTCCCCTGTCAATTGCCATTGAAAGGGTCTTCATCCTCCCTGTCCCCCAAGCCTGTAGCTTGGGCTTCATCTTCGACTCGCACCTCACTTTCAAACCCTACATTGACTCCGTGGCCAAATCCTGCTGATTCTCCCTCCACAACATTGCTAAGATCCGCCCTTTCCTGTCTGTCTCCTCTGCCCAAACTCTCATCCACGCCCTAGTCATCTCACGCCTTGACTATTGTAACCTCCTCCTCGCTGGACTTCTCCTGCACATATACATATAGATGTGCATGTACACACACTAGATGCACTGTGACCTTTTTCAAGATGCACTGTCATTTTTTTTGACCTTGTAGCCTGTTCTTGGTCAAGAGGGGGAAGAGACATAGAAACAAGAGCAGGGGCACAACAACAGGGGCCGATTCCAAGCCCCGCAGACCAATGCACGGAACACACAGCGCACGTGCACATATGTGAGTGCAAGCAGCCTGCTAGATGTTAATGCATTATACAGGGTTAGTATGTGAGATCCTATCTCCTTCTAGACCTCAATATCATCAAGTAAAAGAACCTGCTCCTTAATACCCACTAAAAGATTTACACGTAAACTTAAGCCATAATGGACTATGCTTATGGTGCTGAACACCTTGGGTCAGTCTCTGCTAACAAATTTATTTCAATGACTTATTTGCTTTGGGAAGGGCCTTGTGTGACCTGAAAGCTTTGTATACTCTCGCAAACAGAAGCTGGTCCAATAAAAGACATCATTTGAACTATTTTGTCTTAATTATAGATGAAATGGGTATTTAGTTCAGTAACAATGGCTAATACCCACATATTTAGTACCCTCTTGGATACCCTATCAAGCTATCCAATAGGGTTACCCAGACACCCCCAAAATTGATAATTTCTGGTACAATTTTTTCAATTTTCCAGTTATTAATTGGAAAATTGGGATTGAAAACTGAAATTTCAGGACCAAAAGTAGACATTCTGGAAAATTCCAGGACATTGGCTACCTGAACCAGGTCAAAATCAGGACTGATTCACACCAAAGGTTTTCGAGCCTATCTGGGTACCAGAAAGTTGTCGGGAATACCCACTTTTGCATGTACTCATTTCAGCTCCAGTCTCCATCTCTTACAGCTGGAACCAACACAGCAACCACACTCTGTTTCTAAAGAACTACAGTGTGTTTATGAAAGGTACTTCCCACGGTGATAGATTATAGTAGATTTGCAATGTAGAAAAGATATAAACTTTGGGAACAAGTATAACTAACTAGCTGTTGGAGGGAGACTGAGCCCAAGAGCTGTGAGGTGCCACAAACAGCTTATTAAAAGGACCCTCTGACTGGGTTAACTTTTGATCCATTTTTTATGGATACTTTGCGTTCATGGTGGCTGTCATTTCGATCCAAAAATGTGATGTCGCTTATTTAAAATTCATGGTTGACTAATTGCATTTTGAGAGCCATCCCAATTTTGGAACCTCAAAGAAATATCTCAGTCCAAGTCATCTGTTCTTTCCCTGGGAAACCAATATGTGGGCCAGGCTTGTAGTCCTCCCCACTCTAAAAGCCATACAGAGCACATTGATGAACAAGTTAGTCCAATAAATGATATCAGTTGAACTATTGTCTCTCCATTAGAAATGAACGGGGTACCTAATACCCCAATTTTTGAGTATTCTGTTGGATACCCTATTGTGGTTGGAATAAAATACAAAAACAGACATGTTTTATGCTAACCCTTTGTGCAACTCTACCATAAAAATAAATGAAGTACTCAATTGAGAACTAGCCTCATCCATTATGGGGGTCTTTTAAGCTGTCATCTGTCACTTGAATGCACAGATGCTATTGGGTAATTTTTGCATGTTAACATCTAAAAACCAAATTAACTTCCAGAGGCATCTAACGTTGCATTCCTTTCTCCCTTTCTTCATATAGTTTTTCTGAAACTATTCTTTTTACAGCAGTGACAAAATATAAGAAATTATATGTGGCAGGGCAGGAGTGATTTTGTCATAATTAGCAAGACAAACCAGAGATGAGATTCAATCCAAAGGCCTTTTTAAGTCTCAAAATAATAACTTCACCTGATAGCTTAACTCAACAGAACAGCCCAAGCAGTCCAGCCAGCAAGAATCTGTCATTTCTACTGAGATTATCACAGTAATAGTACAAAAGTGGCTTTATGCATGGAAATTAATTTTATCACATTGCAATATAGGTAGTGATTCAGCATCACTCTTCTCTGCAATGTAATAAAGCAGGCAGAAATGTAAATCGTCTAGTAGAATATGGGCATAATGAAAGAAAGGACAAACCAATGTGCAGGACGGATAAGAATGACATCAATGTATTCTACTCTGACAGATTAAACATAGTAAAATATTGGAACTGGAAGTTATCTTTAAATGTGATATGATCTCAGGAGGAAAAATGATTTTCTGAGACTGCAGGAAAGAGGTCAGTCTGTTATTAGCAGATCAGAAGCTGCCATTGTCAGTATAAAAGGAAAAGCATTTAGGACAAGAGGATTGAACATTTCCTTTGAAAAGAGACGGTGTCAGGGAATTTTGTTTTTAAACTTTAATATAAAATACATTGCTTGAAAAAAGAAAATAATGATTGAAGAAAAAAAATTACCTTCACAGATTGTTTTATTTGATGTAAAACGTTCATGATTTATTTTATTTAAAAGTCAGCCTGACTAGAATGTCTTAATAAAAGTCTAATCAAAATGGTCAGAAGAACCTGCAGTTCCTGCTCAAGCCAAGCTATTATTTAGGGATGGATAAAGACATTGGGTCTTTAATGGATGGTGTGTGTGTGTGTGTGCATGCGTCCATGTATGCGTGTGCAGGTCATCAAGTGGTGGTTCGCCTTAAAGATCCATGTTAGAGCTGAAATGATTATCTGTGCAAATATTGGTAACAGCTGGATTTGCAGTAACCAAACCAATCTGGCAACAATCAGTCAGTAACCAATTGGTAACCATCCCAATTTGCCCGGGGGGCAAACAGCCGGGTCTGAAGGGCCGGGATGAGGTGGACGGAGGGGAGGGCATGGCCATTGGGGTCGTGATGGGGCGCGGACGGTATGGTCCATGGGGTGGGAAGGCACGGGCCCCTAGGGGTCCACGGTGCCTGAGGGAGGTGGAGGTCATCACCCCCCCACTAAGGGGGAGGGAGGTGCCGGGTCCAGGGTCCGCGCGTGGGGGGCTGGTGCTGATGAATGCGAGGTCCGTGGTCAACAAGGCCCCGATTATCCACGATTTGATCGTGGATGGGGCCGTGGACCTCGCATGCATCACGGAGACCTGGCTGGATGATCTGGCCGGTCCAACTTTGGCGGATCTGGTTCCAGCTGGGTATGCCGTGCAGCATCAGCCCCGCATGAGCGGCCGGGGAGGAGGCGTAGCTATTGTTTTTAGGGAAGACTGGCCTGTTAGGAGGTATCCAGTGCCGGAGATTGTGGGTGTAGAGGCTCTGCACGTGGTGATCGATTTGGCTGGGGGCAAGCTAGGGGTGCTGCTGGTGTACCGGGCCCCTTCATGCCCGGCGGCATCCCTTACCGCTCTAGCGGAGCTGGCCTCGGAGGTGGTGTTGGGCTCCCCCAGGACTTTGGTTCTGGGGGACTTCAACGTCCACGCCGATGCCGGCCTTGTTGGGGCGGAGCGGGAGTTCATGGCCGCCATGGCAACTATGAACTTGTCCCAGGAGGTGATCTGCCCGACCCACGTGGGGGGACATATCCTCGACCTGATCTTCGGCTCTGGCCTTGAGGCGGGGGGTCCGGTTGTGGGGGAGGTGACAGCGGTGCCCTTGTCGTGGACGGACCATTACCTCCTTCAGGCCGGTCTTTTAGCGCGCCCCCTCCAGAAGGGGAAGGGACCAGTTAGGATGGTCCGCCCTCGGAGGCTGATGGAACCCCAGCGGTTCCAGGAGGTCCTGAGGGAGCTTACCCTGGATGTGGACGGTCACTCTGTGGATGAGCTGGTCCGGCATTGGAACATCTTGCTGGAGGAGGCCATTGACAGGGTGGCTCCGAGGCGCCTTCTGCCTCGGTCTCGTCACCGCAGGACCCCTTGGTTTACTGAGGGGCTGCGGTGTATGAAGCGTGTGGGCAGGAGGCTAGAGCGACGCTGGCGTCGGACTCGGTCTGTCTCCGATCGTCTTCTCCATAGGGCCCATTTGCGGTCCTATGTGGAGGCTGTGAGGACGGCGAGGAAGGAATTCCTCGCCGTCCTCATAGCGTCTGCGAAGTCGCGTCCAGCGGAGCTGTTTCGGGTGGTGCGGGGGCTGGTTAGTCCGGCCTCCCTCCGCCTGGATGGGGACTTGTCCCGGGCCCGCTGTGAGGAGTTTGTCATCTACTTCGCAGACAAGATCGCTCGGATTCAGGCCGATTTCGACGCTGGGTTGATAGCAGTAGGGGAAGAGCGCGGGGGGGCGGAGGGTCCGTCTGGTCCATCTTTATGGGGTGAGTTTCAGGAAGTGACGCCAGCCGATGTGGTGGATGTCCTGGGGTCTGTGAGGGCCACGTGTTGTCAACTAGATCCATGCCCGTCCTGGTTAATAAAAGCTTCCGGGGAGACGTTGGGGACGGTGCTGGCGAGGGTGGTGAATGCGTCCCTTCGGCAGGGGAGGTTGTCGCCTTGCTTAAAAGAGGCTGTGGTGCGCCCCCTGCTGAAAAAACCATCGTTGGACGTAGACGCGCTCGCCAGCTACCGACCTGTCTCTAACCTTCCCTTTTTAGGGAAGGTTATTGAGCGGGCAGTGGCGCTCCAGCTCCAGGGTCATCTAGATAATATCGGGCTCCTTGACCCTTTTCAATCTGGGTTCCGCCCCGGCTATGGCACCGAGACGGCGTTGGTGGCCTTGGTGGACGACCTCCGCCGGGAGATGGATGCGGGATGTTCGACATTTCTCATCCTGCTCGATCTCTCGGCCGCTTTTGACACCGTGGACCATGGGCTGCTGTTGAGACGACTGCGTGACCGGGGGGGTCTGGACGGGACTGTTCTTGAATGGTTCCGTTCATTCCTCTCGGGGAGGAGCCAGCGGGTGGTGTTGGGGGAGGAAACATCGAGCCCCCGCGCCTTACCGTGTGGCGTTCCGCAGGGATCGATCTTGTCTCCATTATTATTTAACATCTATATGCAGCCCTTGGGGGAGGTCGTGAGAGGGTTCGGGGTGCGATGTCACCAGTATGCTGATGATACTCAGCTGTACCTCTCGTTTTCTACTGACCCAGACCCTGCTGTCTCGGTGCTATCCCAATGTTTGGAGGCCGTGGCGGATTGGATGCGGCGGAGCAGACTGAAACTCAACCCAGACAAGACGGAGGTGATGGTGGTGGGGAGGGCGAAGGGGGTGGTGGCCCCCCCGGTTGGGGGGGTTTGCCCCCCTGTAGCTCAGCAGGTCCGGAGTCTGGGGGTCATATTGGACGCAGACCTGCGGCTGGAGCGGCAGGTGGAGGCAGTCGCTAAGGCTGCCTTCCGCCAGCTTTATCTGGTACGTAGGCTGCGTCCGTATGTCTCTGGCCCGGACCTGGCCTCCCTCATCCATGCCTTCGTCACCTCGCGGCTCGACTACTGCAACGCGCTCTACGTGGGGCTTCCCTTGTTCTTGGCCCGGAGGCTGCAGCTGGTGCAGAATGCGGCGGCCCGTCTTCTGACGGGGACGGGTCGCCGGGAGCACATTACACCGGTGCTCCGAGCGCTGCACTGGCTGCCGATAGTGTGCCGGGCCAAGTTCAAGGTCCTAGTAATGATCTACAAAGCCCTATACGGCCTTGGCCCCTCTTACCTTAGGGACCGCCTCGCCCTTCGCGCCCCGGAACGGCTCCTGCGGTCTGCCGGGGGTGCCCGCTTGGAGGTCCCCCGTGTGAAGCGGGGGGCCACGATGGAGCGGGCATTCTCGGTGGTAGGGCCGCGGCTGTGGAACTCCCTTCCGGAGGAAGCTCGCCTGGCCCCAAGCCTTTTGATATTCCGGCGGAACTGTAAGACCTGGCTGTTTGCCCAGGCCTTTGGGAGGGAGGGGGGAGGGGGTGATTTTTAATCCCCCACCTTATATATTTATTTATGATTGTACCATGCCCTGTTTATTGATATATTTTATATTTGTATTTTAAATATTTTTATATTGTTTTTATTGTTGTTAACCGCCCCGAGCTGCATGGCAGGATGGGGCGGTATAGAAATCTAGAAAATAAATATAAATAAAAATATAAATATATCACACAACATTGCTGATTACCACATACCATTACTGCTTTCTTTGCCTTTTTCCTCCTCAGTCCAGTTACTCCTACCCTCCCTATGACTCCTACAACCCGCAAAGACCAAATAGAAGGCAGTGCTCTTATATAGTCAAGGACAGAGAGAGTGGCAGCCATTACAAAGAAAGATTGGATGAAGCACAAGGAGAAAGGAGAAAGCAGTAAAGAAACAATAGGCATGAACCCAGAAGTAAACTAGAAATGCTGTAAAATGGTAAATGGGTTAACCAATAAGAGTATTACAAGTATATTTCAGTATTTTGAAAAGTTGGTTAACTGCTAATGGTACTTGGTAACTCTTTGACTATCTGGAATATTAGTTACTAGGCTCAGTTACTGAATTAGGTATTCATTTCAGCTCTACTCCAAGGATCTAATCAAAGCTCAGCACTCCATTGTGACAGACACCATACACTAATGTAACAGGAAGACAGTCTTTGCCTCAAAGAATTTGCCAGTGAGGTCGGCTTATGGCAGATGCAACAGGTGACTGAACCACAAGGAGGCAGGTGGTAGGTACAATGGATTTAACAGATGGACATGGAGGCTGCCTGTCCCCGGAGCTGTTCTGGGGGTGAACCCTTGTGTCCTCCCACTTATGGCTCCACTGGGGTCCGTTTTAAACAGACAGCTTCATTTCTGCCAGTGCTCCAGGTTTGGCTGGCCTGTTTCACAGGTGGGGCACATCTAGTGGGACATGTTTAAATGGACCAGTCAGCCCAGGAGTGAAGTGGCAAGCACCGGGGCAGCCATCCATCTAAAAGCACCCAACATGACAGCAACAAGAATCTTGAGCAGAGTGCTAATAACCCTCCCTTCATCACCAGTCTATCCTTAAGAAGGCAGTGTTTTGTAGCACTCCATCAAAAGTCAGTCCTGAGGGGGAAGTAGTAGCTCCATTATTTTGAATAAGATTTTCTTGATCTGAAGAAGAGGAAAGCTCAGAGATTCCCATGGGACAGAGAGGACTCTGCAAGCAATGACACATTAGTGGCAGGGTAAGGGTAGGAAATACAATAGGATCTCCCTTATCTGAGCCTCTCTAATCAACTTTTATTTCTAATCCATGTTTTTTGACATGACTCATATCCCATGCCGTATTCAAACACACTGCATTATTCCTACTCTCTTTATCCAAACACCTCTCTAATCTGGACAAAAAGCATATCCTCTGAGATAAGCTCCTTCCCTAGTTCTTCATCCCTCACCCCACATACTGTTCACTGATGTTTGTTCTACTGTCTCTCATTGAGGGTCTCCATCCTCTCTATAACTATAACATAATAATTAATACATAAATGTATTGACTAGGACCCTGTGTTTTTTATTTATTTATTTATTTAATTTTCTGGATTTATACCCCGCCCCTCCTGACAACAGCTCAGGGAGGCTTCCAGCAATAATAATACATAAAATACATATAAAACCATTTTTAAAACATCAGAAACCATTCAAAATATAAAACAAGGCTTAGGAAAAACAGTAAAACAATAAATAGGGTAGGGGAGATAAAACCTTCTAACCCACCCCCTCTCCCTCCCCAAAGACCTGGGCGAACAGCCAGGGTTTACAACTTCGCCGGAATGTCAAAAGGCAAGGGCCAGGCGAGCTTCCTCCGGAAGGGAGTTCCAAAGGCATGGACTGGCCACCGAGAATGCCCTCTCCATTGTGTCCCCCCGCTTAACGTGGGGAACCTCCAAGAAGACACCCCCGGCGGACAAAGGAGATGCTCTGGGGCATGGAGGGCAAGGCGGTCTCTGAGATACGAGGGGCCCAGACCGTGAAGGGCCTTATAGATCAACACCGAAACCTTGAACCTAGCTCGACACGCTATTGGCAGCCATTGCAGAGTCTGGAGCACCAGTGTAATGTGCTCCCGACGACCCGTCCCCGACAGGAGACAGACCGCCGCATTCTGCACTAGCTGCAGCCTCCGAACCAGGAACAAGGGCAGCCCCACATAGAGCGCGTTGCAGTAGCTCAGCCTCAAGGTGATGAAGGCATGGATGAGGGAGGCCAGGTCCGGGCCAGAGACGAACGGAGGCAGCCTCCGCACCAGATGCAACTGGCGGAAAGCAGCCTTCGTGACTGCCTCCACCTGCCACTCCAAGCGGAGGTCCGCGTCCAGTATCACCCCCAGACTCTGAACCTGCTGAGCTACAGGAGGGCGAACCCCCCAATCAGGGGGGCCACTACCTCCTTCGCTCTCCCCACCAACATCACCTCCGTCTTATCGGGGTTGAGCTTCAGTCTGCTCTACCACATCCATTCCGCCACGGCCTCCAAACATTGGGATAGCAATGAGACAGCAGGGTCTGGATCAGCTGAAAAAGAGAGGTACAACTGAGTATCATCAGCATAAGAAATTTAGCATCAGCATTTTGCACTAAGAAATTCAAAATTCAGCAACCATTCAGCAGCTGTATCACTGACCTTCTCCAGCTGACACATCTGGTAGCAGCCAACAGCCTGTCCCAAGGCGGAAGTGGGCAAACATCTGGCAGTCACCGAACTGATGAGCAGGTGACTTGTGGGCTGCTGCAGACTACTGTCCCATTTGTTTTCACCCATGAAATCCAAACCCATCTCTCTGTCCCTTCAATAGATATGATGCACTGCCCTCAGAATCAAATACAAAATGAATAGAATAGCTGCTCCCATAGGTCCAAATCCCTAAAGATCTCACTCATTGTTAATCCCCACTGGCACAAGCTTCCTCACAGTGCCCCTCTCACACGTATACTGGAAGACTAAATAGATTCTTTTCTCCTTCCTTTCCCCCTTCCCCAGGGCTGGCTGAAGTCCTCCCCTCCCCAGAGACACCAGAGAGAATTGACTGGCAGGTGAGATCCTTCCTACCCACTTTAGAGGCTTTGTGGAGATTTCACCGGCTGTCTGGATGATTGTCTGGCTCTGGCTCTAGGTCTCCCTCCACTGTTGATGTACAGGACCAGGCCAACTCCCTTCTTCTCTAGGCAACATTTGATAGATAGTTAAGAGGCTGCCTGTAGTCTTCCAGGCCTGATAAAGGTGTGTTGGTGCTTTCCTATAAAGCCCTACATAGCCTGGGCCTCACTTACCTATGGAACCACCTCACCCCCTGGGTTCTGGAGCTGCCTCTGCAGCCGGCTGGGAGCACCCTTTTGGAGATCCTGCATGTTCGGCGGGGGGTCACATTGGAGAGGGTGTTCTTGGTCCCTGCACCTCCTTTGTGGAACTTACTCCTGGCAGAGGTCTGCTGGTCCCCTGATCTCCTCTCCTTTAGGCATCAATGTAAAACCTGGTGGTTCCACTAGGCTGTTGGTGGGGGAGATGGGGGGTGGGGTTGTTATGACTCGTTTGGAGTTTTGTGTGTTTTAATTGTATTTATTTATATTTATTTAATATTTTTTAGATTGTATGCCGCCCAGGGATACCTAGGCAGGATGGGGAGGGTTGTCAAATTTTAAAAATAAATAATAATAAATAATTGATCCGCTAATCATTGCGTTATCAGCTGTCAGTGCAAATGCTGTCTGAATCTGCTAGGAATAATGTGAAAACAGGGCATGGGGGGACAATCCAATCAGTTCATGCACCAAGTGCAGGATGTGTGTACACCAAATGCACATCTTACACTTGGTGCACACATGATACACACTTTGATTGGACCCAGTAGTTGTAGCAAATATATGTCTCTTTTTGTAGTAGTACTACTAGTACTACTAATAATAGCAGCACAATAGGCATGGGCGAACAGATCGCGGTTCGTGTTCGGCCATTCGGTTCGGCCGTGATCGGTTCGTGTGTTCGCGTTTGGCCGTTCGGTTCGGCCGCGTTCGGTTCGTGTGTTCATGTTCGGCCGTTCGGTCGTGCCTCGCGTTCGCGTTCTGCCGTTCGCGTTCTGCCGTTCGTGTTCGGCCGTTCGTGTTCGGTTGTTCGGGCAGGTCGTACGTTCGTGTTTGGCTGTTCGGTTCGTTTGCCATCGGGTTGTACGTTCGTGTTCGGTTGTTCGGGTGGTTCGCGCGTTCGCGTTCGGCCGGAAATGTCGCGGGAAGCCGTAAAATCGGCGTCGCGCCGGAAATTCGTGTGCGTGAGTGAGGCGAGAGGGTGTGTGTTTGTTTCGGTGGCTGCTTGTGTAGTGTGTTTTGGTGATTGTTTTGGCTGTGCTGTGTGTTTGGGTGGGTTGGTGTGTGTTGTNCGGAATGTCAAAAGGCAAGGGCCAGGCGAGCTTCCTCCGGAAGGGAGTTCCAAAGGCATGGACTGGCCACCGAGAATGCCCTCTCCATTGTGTCCCCCCGCTTAACGTGGGGAACCTCCAAGAAGACACCCCCGGCGGACAAAGGAGATGCTCTGGGGCATGGAGGGCAAGGCGGTCTCTGAGATACGAGGGGCCCAGACCGTGAAGGGCCTTATAGATCAACACCGAAACCTTGAACCTAGCTCGACACGCTATTGGCAGCCATTGCAGAGTCTGGAGCACCAGTGTAATGTGCTCCCGACGACCCGTCCCCGACAGGAGACAGACCGCCGCATTCTGCACTAGCTGCAGCCTCCGAACCAGGAACAAGGGCAGCCCCACATAGAGCGCGTTGCAGTAGCTCAGCCTCAAGGTGATGAAGGCATGGATGAGGGAGGCCAGGTCCGGGCCAGAGACGAACGGAGGCAGCCTCCGCACCAGATGCAACTGGCGGAAAGCAGCCTTCGTGACTGCCTCCACCTGCCACTCCAAGCGGAGGTCCGCGTCCAGTATCACCCCCAGACTCTGAACCTGCTGAGCTACAGGAGGGCGAACCCCCCAATCAGGGGGGCCACTACCTCCTTCGCTCTCCCCACCAACATCACCTCCGTCTTATCGGGGTTGAGCTTCAGTCTGCTCTACCACATCCATTCCGCCACGGCCTCCAAACATTGGGATAGCAATGAGACAGCAGGGTCTGGATCAGCTGAAAAAGAGAGGTACAACTGAGTATCATCAGCATAAGAAATTTAGCATCAGCATTTTGCACTAAGAAATTCAAAATTCAGCAACCATTCAGCAGCTGTATCACTGACCTTCTCCAGCTGACACATCTGGTAGCAGCCAACAGCCTGTCCCAAGGCGGAAGTGGGCAAACATCTGGCAGTCACCGAACTGATGAGCAGGTGACTTGTGGGCTGCTGCAGACTACTGTCCCATTTGTTTTCACCCATGAAATCCAAACCCATCTCTCTGTCCCTTCAATAGATATGATGCACTGCCCTCAGAATCAAATACAAAATGAATAGAATAGCTGCTCCCATAGGTCCAAATCCCTAAAGATCTCACTCATTGTTAATCCCCACTGGCACAAGCTTCCTCACAGTGCCCCTCTCACACGTATACTGGAAGACTAAATAGATTCTTTTCTCCTTCCTTTCCCCCTTCCCCAGGGCTGGCTGAAGTCCTCCCCTCCCCAGAGACACCAGAGAGAATTGACTGGCAGGTGAGATCCTTCCTACCCACTTTAGAGGCTTTGTGGAGATTTCACCGGCTGTCTGGATGATTGTCTGGCTCTGGCTCTAGGTCTCCCTCCACTGTTGATGTACAGGACCAGGCCAACTCCCTTCTTCTCTAGGCAACATTTGATAGATAGTTAAGAGGCTGCCTGTAGTCTTCCAGGCCTGATAAAGGTGTGTTGGTGCTTTCCTATAAAGCCCTACATAGCCTGGGCCTCACTTACCTATGGAACCACCTCACCCCCTGGGTTCTGGAGCTGCCTCTGCAGCCGGCTGGGAGCACCCTTTTGGAGATCCTGCATGTTCGGCGGGGGGTCACATTGGAGAGGGTGTTCTTGGTCCCTGCACCTCCTTTGTGGAACTTACTCCTGGCAGAGGTCTGCTGGTCCCCTGATCTCCTCTCCTTTAGGCATCAATGTAAAACCTGGTGGTTCCACTAGGCTGTTGGTGGGGGAGATGGGGGGTGGGGTTGTTATGACTCGTTTGGAGTTTTGTGTGTTTTAATTGTATTTATTTATATTTATTTAATATTTTTTAGATTGTATGCCGCCCAGGGATACCTAGGCAGGATGGGGAGGGTTGTCAAATTTTAAAAATAAATAATAATAAATAATTGATCCGCTAATCATTGCGTTATCAGCTGTCAGTGCAAATGCTGTCTGAATCTGCTAGGAATAATGTGAAAACAGGGCATGGGGGGACAATCCAATCAGTTCATGCACCAAGTGCAGGATGTGTGTACACCAAATGCACATCTTACACTTGGTGCACACATGATACACACTTTGATTGTACCCAGTAGTTGTAGCAAATATATGTCTCTTTTTGTAGTAGTACTACTAGTACTACTAATAATAGCAGCACAATAGGCATGGGCGAACAGATCGCGGTTCGTGTTCGGCCATTCGGTTCGGCCGTGATCGGTTCGTGTGTTCGCGTTTGGCCGTTCGGTTCGGCCGCGTTCGGTTCGTGTGTTCATGTTCGGCCGTTCGGTCGTGCCTCGCGTTCGCGTTCTGCCGTTCGCGTTCTGCCGTTCGTGTTCGGCCGTTCGTGTTCGGTTGTTCGGGCAGGTCGTACGTTCGTGTTTGGCTGTTCGGTTCGTTTGCCATCGGGTTGTACGTTCGTGTTCGGTTGTTCGGGTGGTTCGCGCGTTCGCGTTCGGCCGGAAATGTCGCGGGAAGCCGTAAAATCGGCGTCGCGCCGGAAATTCGTGTGCGTGAGTGAGGCGAGAGGGTGTGTGTTTGTTTCGGTGGCTGCTTGTGTAGTGTGTTTTGGTGATTGTTTTGGCTGTGCTGTGTGTTTGGGTGGGTTGGTGTGTGTTGTTGTTGCCTGTGGGTTGGACTGTGGTGTGTGGCTGTGTGAAATTAAAAACAAAACAAAAAATGAAGCGGTCTCAGGGCCGAATCTGCCGGGTGTGGCCACGCCCGACGGCAGAGGAGTTGTTGGCTGCGGAGGAGGAGGCGGCTGCCGCTGCCGCTGCCCCTGCCGCTGCTGCCGCTGCCCCTGCCCCTGCCGCTGCCGCTGCTGCCGCTGCCACTGCCGCTGCCACTGCCGCTGCCCCTGCTGCTGCCCCTGCTGCTGCCGCTGCCCCTGCCGCTGTCGCTGTGCCTTCCGTCTCGGACGAGGCGGGGGGCTCGTCAACAATGATTCCTGCCAGGTTTGTAAACCTTTCTTTTACTTTTAAGGCAAGAAAGGCTGTATTAGTTTTTTAGTTAGAGTGTGCCAGCCAGCCAGGGGCGGGAGTTAGAGTGTGCCAGTCAGGGGCGGGAGTTAGAGTGTGCCAGCCAGGGGCGGGAGTTAGAGTGTGCCAGCCAGGGGCGGGAGTTAGAGTGTGCCAGCCAGGGGCGGGAGTTAGAGTGTGCCAGCCAGGGGCGGGAGTTAGAGTGTGCCAGCCAGGGGCGGGAGTTAGAGTGTGCCAGCCAGGGGCGGGAGTTAGAGTGTGCCAGCCAGGGGCGGGAGTTAGAGTGTGCCAGCCAGGGGCGGGAGTTAGAGTGTGCCAGCCAGGGGCGGGAGTTAGAGTGTGCCAGCCAGGGGCGGGAGTTAGAGTGTGCCAGCCAGGGGCGGGAGTTAGAGTGTGCCAGCCAGGGGCGGGAGTTAGAGTGTGCCAGCCAGGGGCGGGAGTTAGAGTGTGCCAGCCAGGGGCGGGAGTTAGAGTGTGCCAGCCAGGGGCGGGAGTTAGAGTGTGCCAGCCAGGGGCGGGAGTTAGAGTGTGCCAGCCAGGGGCGGGAGTTAGAGTGTGCCAGCCAGGGGCGGGAGTTAGAGTGTGCCAGCCAGGGGCGGGATGGCAGGATTTGCACGTGCCAGCAAGGGGTGGTTTTTCAGTTGCTCTAGCATCTAGCAGCAGCATCCCCTAGCAGCCCTGGGATGGCAGGATTTGCACGTGCTTTATGTTATTTTTAGTTGCCGTCCCTAGCACCCAGAAGGAGGGAGGATTAGAGGCATCATCATTAAATGCGTGATATTAACTTGGTTTTTTATGTATTCCCATTTCAGAGAGGAATTGGACTCCTCTGCTCCCGAGGCCAGCCCTGCTTCCACCAGCCCCCGGAGGCAGAGGAGGACAAGTCGCCGCAGGACATCGAGGCGGAGGTCACCATCTTCGCCTCCCCAGCGCCAGTCCTCGGACGTCTGGCGCTTTTTCTCGAAGGACGACCGAATCGCCACATGCAAGGTATGTCGTGTGGGGCTTCACTGCAGGCTTCATTGCAACATACTCTCTAGATCGCAACAAGTTTCTGCAAAGTGGTCGAGCCTTGCCCAGTGGTGACTCACTAGGCCGCCCAGTAGCACCCATTGGATTGCTCGTGCACAGAGCCCGTGGAACAGTGAGTGAGTGAGCTGAAAAGAGGCATATTGGTAGGAGCAGCAGCAGCAGCACCCATTGGATGGAGGATTACCCTCTGACCTGTTAGGAATGAAAGTCCCCTGCAAGGACAGATTGGATGGCCACCCAGTCCACCCACTCGTGGAGACAGAATGCAGGCAGGGCTTGACAGAGACAGACCATTTAGACAGACCATAAAGACAGATCTTTAGATTGTAAGCTCTCTGGGGCAGGGACCGTGTCTATCTTAGTTTTTTGTAAAGCACCAGGTACATCGCTGGTGCTATATAAATGCTAATAATAATAATAATAATAATAATGCTAATGTTCCTTTCTTTTTCTGCTCTTTCTAGATCTGCAGTAAAGTCTTCCGGCGGCAGAGGGAGGGCACAACATCGGGGCTGCTCACGCACATTGAGGGCACCCACAAGATCCGGGTGAGGCGGGCAGGCGAGGTGGAAGATGAGGACTCTGCCGGTGCCACTGCAGCTGCTGCACCTGCCGTGGAGCCACCACGCCAAAGGGGGGGGAAGGCCTCCCGCAAAAGGAGGCATACACGCCCTTCCCCTCCCTCCGCCTCTACCCTCACCGTCGAGAGCCCCGATGTCACGGAGGATGAGGACCTGAGGGAAGCGAGTGAGCAGCTGCGTCGCTCGGCACGGCGCCACACGGAGGAGGTCGACCGCTCCACCGCCAACCTGGAGAAGTGCATGTTGGAGCGCACGCGGGCGCTGCGCTCTGAGAAGCGGCGGGTGGTGGCCTACGGCCAGTATGTGGCCACCGAGCAGCAATGCCTGCGTGGCTACCAGCAGGCACTCTCCAGGTGGCACAACAATGTCGCCGCGGCGCTGGAGTATGCCGTGCAGAACGGCGGGTTCGACCCCTCCACGGTGGCCTGCCCTCTGGACTGCCAGCCGCCGGAAGACATCCTGCCTTTTCCCCAAACACGGGGGGGGCACTCTGAGACTGACAGGCCCAGTGGCAGTGGCCATTGAGACAGAGACTCTTAGCTTGTGTTTTTTAAGTTTCCTTTTCATGTTTGCTTTTGTTTGAAATGTTGTTTTGTTGTTGTTCTGTTTTTATAGTGTTAAGTATATAGTGTTAAGTTAAGGTTGGTTATTTAAGTGTTAATTAAATTGTTAAATGTTATTTAAAGCTGTTCTTTTTCTTTCTGGAAAGGGGAGAGGGTTTGTCATTCAGCTTCTGCCCCACGAGGAATTGGGTAGTCATAAGCCGGGTGGCAGACTTACAGTTTGTTTGTTTGGTTTCCTAGGCCCAGCCTGCATCATGAGGTCAGTCAGATAAGGCGGCCTAGGCCGTCTAGTAAGAGAGAGAGAGAGAGAGAGAGGCAGAGAGAGAGAGAGAGAGAGAGGCAAAGAGAGAGAGGCAGGGTGGGTGCAAGCATTGGGATGGAGGGACAGCACCTCAGCAGCACAGTACTATTGCAGCCGAGCCCTGGATGGAGGAGGAGGAGCCCTGTCCCACGACTGCCCCTGGCATGGGATGGATGGCGTGTGCCACTGCACCATCACTCTTTGTCCAGGGGCAGCTCCGGGAATCCCAGCAGCGGAAGGTTCACCTTGAGAAAGAGCAACTGCTCCACCAACTTGGCCCCCAGTCTCAGGCGGTGCGGGGAACATATGTCCCCCGCGATGGAGAACACCCTCTCGCTGGGGACACTGGTTGGTGGGCAGGACAGGAATCCCTTGGCCACTTTGGACAGGGCCGGCCACACTTGGGCCTTGCTGGCCCAGTAGGCCAAGGGATCGCTGCCGGGTTCTATGCAAGGCTCCTCCTCCAGATAGGTCTCCACTGCTGCTGAGGCGCCATCATACTCCCTCCGGTAGCTCTGGGTGGGCACCACCTGCCCCACTGCCCTCAGCCACGCTGCTTGCCCTTTTGTGCTGCTGGTCCCCATGCTCCCCTGAGTGGACAGAACAGAGGAGGAGCTGCTGGCAGTAAGGGTCCTGCTGCTGCTGGAGGCAGGGATAGACCCAGATGGCTGAGGGTCGCTGCTCCTACTCCCACCATCCCCAGGGGCATCCCGCTGCATGGCCCGCTCTGCCTGCCTGACCTTATCGACCAGCATCCCCTTCTGGAGGCCATAGTGCGCACTTTCCCGTGCCATGCTGCCCTTGATCCTGGGGTCCAGCATGGTTGCCAGGACATATTCGTCCCGGCGCAGGAGGTCACCAAAGCGAGCGCTCAGGCCCGCCTTCAACTTGTCGGCTAGCTCCATCGCCTCGTCGCACATTCTCCTGCCCTGAGGGCCACGATCCCGCCCCACCGCCCCAAGAATCTCATCCAGGCTGCTGTGGAGACTATGCACCAGCGGGGTCACCTGGCTGAGGGTGGCAGTGGAGCTGCTCAGTGTCTCCGTGACGGCCAGGAATGGTCTCAGGACAGAGACGGTTTGGGATATAATATCCCATTCCTCCCTGTTGTACCCTGGAGGTGACTCGATGTCTGTCTCCAGTTCCACCTGATGCAGGGCGGCTTTCTGTTCAAGAAGCCGCTCCAGCATCAGGAAGGTGGAGTTCCACCGGGTGGAGACATCCTGGATCAGGGTGTGCACCGGGGACCCTTGCTCAGCCTGCTTCTCCCGGAGGAGTTCGCTGCCCTTCACGCTGCGGTTGAAGAAGCCCGCCAGCTTCCTCCCCCGCTCGACCAGGGAGCTAAGGGTGCCTGGCCCAATGCCTTTATCACCCAAGCCCAGAGCGTCCTTCACCACCAGGTGGAGGGTGTGTGCGGCGCAAGGGATACTCGTGAACCCCCCGTCACGGACTGCCTTAAGCATATTGGCCGCGTTGTCCGTGACCACACACCCCTTGGTGAAGGCCACGCCTGGCGTGAGCCACTCCCTCACCATGGTGGTCAGGGCTGCCTCTACCTTCCTTGCGGTGTGGGAGCTGTCCATAACTTGGGACTGAAGCAGGGCCCACCTATACCCTGCTTCAGGTCCCCTCCTGCCACTGCCAAGCACTGCCTTTGCGTCCTGCCACCAGTGTGCAGTCACTGCCAGGTAGGCATGCTGGGCGTTCCTGGAGGACCACAGGTCCGTGGTGAAGTGGACCGTTGCCCCCCCAGCCCCTGCAAGCTGCTCCCTCACCCGCTCCTTCAAAGCCCTATATAACTGTGGGACCACAGTCCGACTCAGGGCGGAGCGGGAAGGAAGCTTAAAGTTGGGAGCCAGGAACGCAAGCAGACGCTGGAAGCCCTTGTCCTCCACAATGGAGAAGGGCTGGCCATCCAGGGCAATCATCTCGGCAACCAGGCGCTTGCCTTTTTCCTGGAAGCCTGTGCCACGGCGCCCTGCCGATGGCCTCGACACATCGCCCCACCCCATCTCCTCCATGGTGGACTGGCGGTGCTGCTGGGGAGGCTCCTGCAGTTTTTCTGCCCCCATAATGCTCCTGCTGCTGGTAGAGGCAGCAGCAGTAGCTGCAGAACGCTGGCCCGCTGAATGGGCCGGGCGACTGGCCGCTGGAGTCGGGAACCCGCTGGCATCCACTTCGCCTGCCTTCCCGCTCAGCAACACAGCACTGTGGCATGCCTTCAGGTGCCTGGCCATTGCAGTTGTGCCAAGGTTGGCAAGCGCCCGCCCACGCTTCACCACCTTTTGGCACAGCGTGCACTGCACCTCTCTGGGATCATCTGCCCTCACCTGCTTAAAATGCTCCCAGACAGTGGATTTTTTTCCCCCTCCTGCTGCCTTCTTGCCCGCCCCGGCAGACGTGCTGCTGCCAGTGCTGCTGGGAGAGGGAGAACTTTGTGGCACTGGTGGTGATGCAGCTCTGGGAGGAGGAGGGTCAGACATTGCCTCATGGACATAGATATCCTCTGCGGCACTAGTGTCACTGACTGCTGCCTCTTCCTCACTGTCCCCAGCGATCATGGCGATGTCCCCAGAAGGGGAGTACTGGGACCCGGAGGGTAGACTGCCCGTGCCCGCCATGCTGCTGGCACTCTCCCTGTGCCCCCCTCTGTGGCTGCTAGTGCTGCTGCAGCTGCCGCTGCTGCCACTCCTCCTCTCCCAGTCCCTAGTACTGGCATTGCCCGGGGATCGGGCCCTGCCTCTAGCAGCCGGGGTGGGATCCACCAGCTCTGGGCTACTGGGGATTTCCTCGACTGTGGGGGACATTGGTGGCCCTGGAGGAACATCGGTAGAAGAAGCAGCCCCAGCTCCTGCTCCATCACCACGCACAGCAGACACAGATGCAGCAGCCTGAGCCTCAAGTCCTGCAGGCCTTCCAGTGCCCTGAGTGTCAGTGGAGGGCACTGCCAGGAGACGTTGCAGAGCACCCTGGGCCCCTAAAGCAGGCCTCCTGATTTTGGGAGGGGGTGAGGCGCTCTGCCTCTGGCTACTGCTGCTGCCTGCTGCCGCTCCTCGTGCACGGCCTCTGGGACGTGCCCCATTGCCTCCCCTACGGGCAGCAGATCGGCCTCTCCTTCCCTTCTCCATTTCTCCCGAAAAAAACAATGTTTTTTAATATATAATTTTTTAAAAAAATTTTATTGAATTTTTTTATCAAATATTTATATCTCTATATCTACACTAATAACTAACTAACTACCTAACTAATAAATGTATTCTAAATGCTATGAATAACTCCAACAAACCCTAAAGCTGAATCACAGAAAACAGTAAACTCTATCTCTATCAGTAAACCTTAAACTAAACTACTCCTACTATGTCAAAACAAAAATGTATCGACCTAATCCTATCTATCTACCTATGAATATATGGGATGGGGGTTGGGGGGCAATCACAAACAAGACAAGGAGGGGTACAAAACTGAAATGAAACCTAAATCAATCTATAAATTAATAATATACTACTACTCTAATGAATCAAAAAAACAGGGGAAGGGAATGGGGAGGGAATATTCAATGGAGGGGGGAGGGAAGGAGGAAGATTGAAGATTGAACACAGGGAGGGATAAAAACAAAAAATAACAACTAAATCTATCAAAGCTAATGTAAATAAATGAGAATATGGGGGTAGATGGGTTGGATGGGTGAAATAGGAGGAGGATGGCAATGGATTGGGGAGCTGGAAAATGCTGGGTGAGGGAGCCTTCTGAAACGCCTGCTGCTCAGGAACAGTGACTAGCTCAGAAGGTATTGGGAAGGGGGGAGGCAGACAGTTTTGTTTCTTGCTGCGCCCGCCTCAAATCAGCCCCATTGGCTCCGTGCAGCCTAGCCCGTGGCCAATCATAGACTGCCAAGCCAGTGGTCTGAGGCGAAAAGAGATGGTGATTCATCAGGCTGGCTGCTACTCCAAGCCACTCTCCACCCTCCACCCCTGGTGCCTGGAAGTCTGCTCCTAGCTGAGTCAAATGACTTCCCCCTCCCTGCTACATTTGGCCTTCCAGTGACCTGACAGAAGACCATGTTTTAGCCACCCGAACACAACCGAACGCGATTCGAATTGAACGAACTGTTCGGCCATTTCGTAGTTCGGTGTTCGGTTCCGTTCGGTGTGTTCGGCCATTTCGTAGTTCGGTGTTCGGTTCGGTTCGGTGTGTTCGCCATTTCGGTGTTCGGTGTTCGGTGTTCGGTCCGTTCGGTGCGTTCGTGTTCGTGTTCGTGTTCGGTTGTCCGAACAGGCCGAGTTCGGGCCGAACACCAAACTACCGAACCGCGTTCGCCCATCCCTACAGCACAAACAAATATTGTCTCCTTGTCCTACATGACCTGTGGAATTTTAAGGCCTTTGCATCGACAGTGGAACTAAAACTCCAAATGGTACAAATGAAACAGACCCCAAAGAGTATCTGACAACTCTTTGTTCAGTTACCCACTTTTCATCTTTTCATGTCATCTCTTTGTTCTGTTTGTTCATTCATTCCAGACCATTCATTGGCTTGTTTGGCTTTTTGACTGCTTATTTCTGTTTTGTGTGTTTCCATTTTACCCCGTCCTTCTCACTGGTTACTGTGTCAACTCTTATTTTTAAAATCTGCTTGCAAGAGCAAATGGACTTACGGATGGATGCAAAACCAACCATAAGTGGTGAAAAATCCAGTCCTCATGGTGTAATATGAAAAACAAATAGACAGGTACAATATTGATGCACCTTCCCATGAATCATTCAGAATTCCCTACAGGGCTATTGAAAGAGGCAGGCCATTGCTACTCTAGATGGACTGTTGGTCTACTCCAATATGACAGTTCTTTTGCTCCTGTGAAAACATCTGCCTATACGAAGAGAGAGGCTGTGACAAGCTCACTCAAATTCATAGCCCACACTTTTATGCAGATGAACTAGAACTGTAAGTATGAGAAATGAAGATCTAATAATAGCCATATGCTCATCTCTCCAGAACAGAAGAGACAAGATATTGCTATGGCATGTAATAATAAAAAAGCCTGTAAAAATGACAGGGCTGGGGATTTGAAAGATTTCAGAGTCTATTATTACTTTAGAAATATTTAAGATATGCATGATTTAAACTGAAATAAAGGCGTGATGTAGGAAATGTCTCCTTCTCAGCCAGATACTGTGTAGGTAGCAAGGAGAACATGAGAACGGATGCCCTGGAAACTAATAATGTAGTTGGCAGAAGCAAGCTCAGAATCATATGGCCATTAGGGTCTAGTGGCCATAATGTGATTAAGGTCGATCTAACATGGGCATCTGTTACAGAGAGAGAGAGAAAGAGAGAGTCAAAAATCCACAGTTAAAAGATCAGTTTGGACAAATGGACTTAATGCAAATCATGGAAATATTCCTGACTCATAAAGAAAGAAAATAGAATTTAAAATCTTTCTGGAAAATGTGGGTGACAAAAAAATTAAAATAAATAGATGAACAATCTTTAAAAAATAGATAGCTTTTTCATGCTCATGGTAATTAGCTACCAGCCTCCTAATTATTTTAACAGTTTAATCCCATACAAAATTTGTAGTTTTATAGATGAAATAAACCAATTTTCTACAATGTGCACGCAACTACACATCTAATATGCCATGGCAGTAATCCAACATTAGAAAATAGTAAATTATGTATCATTTTTTGGAAATCTCATTTCTACATATGCTAGGGGTCTCCTGAAGGTGTGAAATGATGTATTCACAAATAGTAGTCACATTATCCGATACGCATCTGAATGTGATTGATTTGTTTAGCCACATGGCCTTCGCAACGATAGGCATCTGAATATGGAAATAAAATCCACAATGGAAATAAAGGTTTGCATATCTGTTCTTGGAGGTATTGGTTCTGATTTTTTATTTTTTTTGGTTGCTTTGGTTATTTTGGCCCAAAATAAGGTTTATTGCTTATTAGTTCAGTTGTTCGTTGGGCGTGTGCAATAGTGCTAATTGCATCAAAACAAAATAATACTGAAATAACTGAACCAAAATAACTGGAATATTAAATTAACCAAAATAACCAAAAGGAAATAACCAACACAGGCCCTTTTCAAACACCCTCCCACTCGCACACATTCAAATGCCGCAGTGGGTGCGGGAGGTGGGAACACTGTACCCGGTGGGTGGGTGGGTGTGCGCACTCCTGCATTCCACCCATCTCTGCCCATCACCCAGGCACGGTGCAATGGGCACCAATGCCGGATGCTCCATCTGTGTTGATGGGTGGAAGTGGATGAGGGGGTCTGTGGGAACCACCCCCATGCACTGTCCACCCACCGCGTCACCCAACCGTCCCCCCATGCACCCATTAGAAAAGGGCCACAGATAGCCAACGAAGGAGGAAATGGGTAGAGGTTTCCATCTGCTTTGTCGGAACTATATTGAATAGTATTAATCCACAAGACACCAAATTTGCATTGTACTTGTTTCATTTCTAATCTAAAGTTGATAGTCTGTTATAATCCTTGAGACATGAGGAAAAAAAGCCCTACTAGCTTATACTGTCTCATGAAACTGCAAGCATTGTTACCATGGTTTACACTAAATATGAGCCAAGGTCCCCTAGCTGATGATGGTAGAAAGCTCATAGCTTTGGTCTTGTTCAGATGGGATGGTTTCAAGTGTTTTGCATGCAGTAGCTACCATGTAAAAGCTTACCCTTCACTACCATTTACTAGGCATCTTCAGACATGACATTGAGTTAAGTCTCTTCAGCTTGGAGAAGAGAAGACTTAGAGGGGGTATGATAAACAGGGCTAGTCTCAGAATTTGTGGGGCCCAGGGTGAAGATAAAATATGGACCCACCGCCCTGTTGAAGACAACGGCTGCAATCCCAAGCAGGATCCATGTGGGATATGCATGGGTCCCACACGGGTTCTGCATGGCACAATCTGCTTCCTACAGACATGCGTGAAGTTTGTGTGCACATGCGCAGGGCATGGGATCAGCCCCAGTGACTTCAGGGCCCCTGGAAAGATTAGGACCCAGGTTGGTTGCCCTGGGTTGTCCCGTGGTAAGTACATCCCTGATGACAAAAGTTTACAAAATTGTGAGTGATGTGGAACAAGTAAATATGGAGCTGTAATTTTTACCCTCTCACATATTACTAGAACTAGGTGACACTATGGGTGTTAACAAATGTGACAGTGTCCTGCTTGGATCCACTTTGGCCCTCAGGCCACTGTCATGCTTGCTAAGGTCCATCCAGATGTTTGGCCTAGAGTTTCCCCAGGTGTGTCGGCGGCTAGCCTGGGGTATGACCCTGGAGACCTCTGGTGTCACAGCCCAGGCTAGCTGCCAACACACCTAGGGAATGGTCTGCCGAACTGGGCTACAGCAGGCTAGCATATATGGTAGCCCGCTGTACCAAGTCCAGTCTGGAGTGGCTCAATGAAGGGTGGCCAAGGCGGCCATTACTGACTGCCATGGCTACCCATCATATGGGGAGCCAGACTACTGGGCACATCGCAGAGGTGGGGCTCGCCAGCCAGCTGCATATTCATATGGCTCCCCAATCCTGTGGGTCCGGCCATGTGAATGTTTGCTCCTCATCCTGACCTGATCCTGACTGGGAAGCAAGCAGCTTTCTTGTCCAGATCAGTTTGTGATGGTGGTGCTCCGCTGCCATGTATGTTAATACCCTATGTTGGGGTGAGCAAAGTTCCCAACCCCAAGAGCTGCGTACCACAATCTTCATATGCCTGAGAGTCACACAATGCATGCATGTGCCTCTCTGAAGCATCCTCCAGGCTGAGGCTCTCCTGCTTCATGATTGGATAGTTGAGCCAATGCTGTTCAGTTTTGGCTGATGAAATTCTTAGGAGCAGCTGCAATTCAGCTGATGAGTCACCAGTGCAGTGAACTAAGACACAGAACTATTAGAGTCATGGAATCATAGAGTTGGACGGCACCTCAGAGTTCATCTAGTCCAAACCCCTACTCATTGCAGGAAATCTGCAGCTACAGCATCCTCAATTAGATGGCTGTTCAGTCTGTGTTTGAAAACCTCCAGCGAAAGACTGCTTTAAAATCTGTTCTAGTATCTTCCCAGGTATTTATGTAAGGCTGATGGGTCTATAGTTTTCCAGATCCTCCTTTTTTCCCTTTTTGAAGATAGGGACAACATTTGCCCATCTTCAATAGTCCAGCACCTCACGCGTTCTCCAAGGCCGCTTTTATACGAGGCGCAGAAAAGGGTCTCCTGAGTCCCACGTTTAGAGAAAAACCGTGCAGGGAGTGTTTCCATGATGGGAGCACATCACTTCCGGCAGCGTGGGGAGCATGTAAACACTCCCTGCATGGCTTTTCTTTCAACTCGGGACTCAGAAGGCGCTTTTCAGTGCCTCGTATAAAAGCGGCCCAAGAGAGCACACAGATGATGTACAGAGGTTCTGAGATTACATCAAAAAATTCCTTCAGTACCCTAGGATGTAATTCATCCAGCCCTGAAGACTTTAACTCATTCAAAATAGCTAGGTGTTTTCTGGCTATCTCTTTATATATTCTGAGATGCAATCCTTTCCCCACATCATATACGCTACTTTTGACAGGTTAGACACAGTTTCCGTTGTGAGAGAAGATGGAGGCAAAATAGGAGTAGCGGAGTAGTTCCTCCTCTCTATTACCTATTAACATGTCACCATCTTCAATGAACAGCGTACCTATCATTTCCTGATTCTTCCTCTTTCTTCTAATATATCTGAAACCCCCCTTTTTGTTGTTCTTAGCATTGCTTGCGGGCCTCAACTCATTCTGAGCTTTAGTCTTCTTGATACTGTACCTACAAGTTTTGCTACTCATCTGTAAATGTCCTTAATTGCTTGTCCCACATTCAATTTCTTATATATGAACATAAGAAGTGCCATAATGAGTCAGACCAATGGTCCATCTAGCCCAGCATCCTGTCTAGGGATGGGCGAACGTGGTTCGGAAGTTCGGAGTTCGGCCCGAACTCGGCCTGCTCGGACGACCGAACCCGAACCTGAATGCAAACACGAACTGACCGAACTCAAGTCCGAACATCGAAATGACCAAACAGTTTGGTCCATTCAGATCGCGTTTGGGTGAGTTCGGGTGACTAAAACGTGGTGTCAGTGTCAGGTCACTGGAAGGCCAAATGTGGCAGGGAGGGAGAGTCAGCTGACTCAGCCGAGGAGCCGAGACTTCCAGGCACAGGGGGGTGGAGGGTGGAGACTGGCTTGGAGTAGCAGCCAGCCTACCCAATCACCATCCCTTTTTGCCTTAGACCACTGGCTTGGCAGTCTGTGATTGGCCACGGGCTAGGCTGCACAGAACCAATGGGGCTTGCGGTGTGGCGGGCGCAGCAAGAAACAAAAATGTCTGCCTTCCCAACACCTTCTGAGCTAGTCACTGTTCCTGAACAGCAGGCGTTTCAAAAGGCCTCCTCTCTCCCAGCAGTTTTTGTTCCTTCCTATTCCTAATCCATCGCCATCCTCCTCCTATTTCACCCATCCAACCCATCTACCCCCATATTACTCTCATTTATTTAGCTTAGCTTAGATAGATTTAGTGTTTATTTTTTGTTTTTACCCCCGTGTTCCCTGTGTTCAATCTTCCTTCCTCCCTCCCACCTCCATTGAATCCTTTCCCTCTCCCATTCCATCGCTGATTCTCTTCCCCTGTTTTTTTAATTTAGAGTAGGATTATTAGAGTGATTTAGGTTTCATTTAAGTTTTGGACCCCTCCTCGTGTTGTTTGTAATTCCCACCCATCCCATATAGATAGATAGATAGATAGATTAGATTGTAGGTTAGAGATAGTAGACAGTTGTAGGAGTTAGCTTAGTGATAGAGATAGCGTTTAGTGATTTAGTTTTAGTGTTTGTAGACGTCCTGTGTACTTATTAATCCATTTAGTTAATAGCATTTAGAATACTTAATAGTAGTTAGATTGAGTGTGTGTGTGTGTGTGTGTATATATATATATATATATATATATATATATATATATATA
>QEPC01010263.1:9848-29337 GCA_003113815.1 Sphenodon punctatus
GTGCAAGCCACTCTGGGGAGCATGGGGCCCAGCACAAAAGGGCAAGCAGCGTGGCTGGGGGCAGTGGGGAAGTTGGTGCCCACCCAGAGCTACTAGAGGGAGTATGATGGCACCTCAGCAGCAGTGGAGACCTACCTGGAGGAGGAGCCATGCATTGATCCCAGCAGTGATCCCTTGGCCTACTGGGCCAGAGAGGCCAACGTGTGGCCGGCCCTGTCGAAAGTGGCCAAGGGTATCCTGTCCTGCCCACCAACCAGTGTCCCCAGTGAGCAGGTGTTCTCTATGGCGGGGGACATTTGCTCCCTGCACCACCTGAGACTGGGGGTCGATTTGGTGGAGCAGTTGTTGTTCCTAAAGGTGAACCTTCCGCTTCTGGGATTCCCCAAGCTGCCCCTGGACAAGGAGTGATGGTGCAGTGGCACACGCCATCCCATGCCAGGGGCAGTCGGGACAGGGCTCCTCCTCCTCCTCAACCTGGGCTAGGGCTACTGCTCCTATGCTTCTGAAGTGCTGTCCCTCCCTCCCAATGCCTGGCACCCGCTCTGCCTCTCTCTCTCTCCCACTCTCCCCTCTCTCTCATACTAGATGGGCTCGGATGCCTTAGCTGACTGACCTCATGATGCAGGGTGGCATTGGGAAACAAACTGTAAGCCTGCGAGCCGGCCTATGGCTACAAGATCTTGGCCCGCCTATGTGATACTGACTGTCTCTCTCTCTCTCTCTCTCTCTCTCTCTCTCTCTCTCTCTGCACAGTCTTTGCTAGCTTATCTGAGTGCCCTGCTGCCAATGTCCCAGCCTGCCTGCCCCGCTACCTCTCATGTCATGCTGTCTGTCTGCCCGCCCAGCTTGCCGCCAAGCTCAAAGCATGCCTCAGTCTGCCTTCCTGCCTCCCATGACAAGGTGCCTGTCTGCACACCCAGGTTGCCTAGCTCAGAGCCCACCCAAACCCATCTGCCCTACTGGCTCTCATGCCACGCTGCCTGCCTGCCCACCCACCCAGGTTCCAAATTTCGAACCCTGCCTCAGTCTGCCTGACTGCCGCTCATGCCACACCACCTGACTGCCTGCCCTGGCAACCAATATCTGCTTCTCCTAGTGCCAATTTCCCCCAGGCCTATATGCTGTCTGTGCCAAGGGTTCTGTACACTGGCAACCCACTGTCTGCTGGTGCCAATGGCCCCCAGGCCATGCCTATATGCCATCTGTGCCAAGGGTTCTGTACCCTGGAAACCCACTGTCTGCTGCTGCTAGTTCCAATGGTCCCCAGGCCTATATGCTGTCTGTGCCAAGGGTTCTGTACCCTGGCAACTCACTGTCTGCTGCTGCTAATGTCAATGTCCCCCAGGCCTATATTTTGTCTGTGCCAGCCAAGGGATCTGTACCCGGGAATCTCAATGGCTGCTACTGCTCCCAATCATGCCATGCAGTCTGTCTGCCTGCCCAGGCTGCCAAGCTCAAAGTCTGCCTGATTCCGCTCATGCCACACTGCCTGCCTGCCCGCCCAGGTTGCCATTGCCAGATCAAAGCTTGCCTAAGTCAACCTGCCTGCCTGCCTGCCTGCCTCTCATGCCAAGCTGCCATGACTGCCTGCCTGCCTGCCCGCCCGCCCAGGTTGCCAAGCTCAAATCCTGCTTGAATGCCGTTCAGGACATGCTGCCTGCCTCCCCTGGTAACTCATGTTTGTTGCTGCCAAAGGCCCCCACCCCTCAGGCCCATAAAAATGCTGTCTGTGCAAAGGGTTATGTACCCTGGCAACCAGAAAGCCACTGTCTAACCACCAGCACCCACCGCCCACTGCCAAGGAGTCTGTCTCTATTTCTGTCTGGCACACCCACACATACACAAGCCCTGCCCCTCCTGGGGGGTTGTCTGCAAGTTGAGACCCTGCTGCTGCCTGGCAAATCTTTGGTTTAATACCTTAACTACGCTACATGTGGAGCCAGTCAGATGCTGCTGGTAGGGATCGACAAGCCGAATGAGATTTTGCCACCTGCCTTCCAGAACTTCAGCACATAGGGATAAAAGATTGGACTGGTCAAACGAAGCTCGTAACAACAAATATAACAACTTTTATTAAAACTATTTAAACAAAACAACAACATTATGAAACCAAAAACAAAAATTTAAAGGAAACTTATAAAGGAAAAACTATTAGTCTCAGGGCCTGTCCCCCAGGACTTGGGGGAAAGGCAGAAGGCATTGGGATGCAGCACAGGACTGAAGGGTGGCCACCTGGTCCTCTTCCATCTCGTAGCCATGGGAGAGGCAAACTCCATGTCCCCTTCCATGTCCCAATGCCACCTGGAGACCGCCTGGTGGTACAGTTCCAGGTGTTCTATCTCAGTGGAGACGTACTGGGCGTACACCTCCACCTTCTTTTTCTCCAGCTTGAGCACCTGAAACTGTTCCATCAGGTGGTTCTCCAGGCAGTGTACACCCTTCATAATTTGGCGGCCAGGCCTCTCAAGTTTGGTCTGAAAGGCCTTGGCCGCAGCAGACTCCCGGGGCCTGGGGGACTCCACATCAGGGCTGGAAGAGGGGGAAGGGCTTACATGCCAGCGCTTCTGGGTTGCCTTCACCCCCTTCTTCTGGCGCTGAGGCTGCATGGCCACACCAGAGTCCTCCTGTCACCTCACCTTCAGGCCGTGGAGCTTTTCAATATGGGCAATGAGCCCCGATGTGGTCCCCTCTTTCTGCCTCTTGATTCTTTTGCCGCAGAACTAAAGAGCATAAAAAGATAGGAACATAAGAAGTGCCATACTGTGTCAGACCAATGGTCTGTCAAGCCCTGCCTGCATTCTGTCTCCACAAGTGGGTGGACTAGGTGGCCAATCTCTCTCTGCAGGGGACTTTCGTTCCTAACAGGTCATAGGGCAATTCATTCCCTGTTGTTCCAGTCCATGTGCCTTACCTTGCATATGGCAATTCTGTCACCCATCTCATAAAACCTCCAGACATCCGACCTTCTCTGCCGAATGTCTGGGGGTGTCACTGGCGATCTCCACCTAGGGGTCCTCCTTGGCCTGGCACCAGTGCTGGGGTCGGCATCTGATTCGTCTCTGAAATGGGAACACATTAAGAACACCAAAGTAATATCATGCATTTATGATGATGCCTCTAGTCCTCCCTCCTTGGGGTGCTAGGGATGGCAAGTAGGGGTGGGACATCAGGCCAAATACCGGGTACTGGTTTTACCAGTTCCCAGATTTACAAAAACCAGTTTCCCGGATTAATACCGGTTTACAGGTACCAGATCTTTTCCATTTATTTCAATGGGGAACTGTCCCCATTGAAATCAATTGAAAAAAATAAAAACCTCCCCCCTCCCCAAATCCAGGCTGCGTGGGTGGAAGGGGGGGACACCCCCCACTCACCCTGTCCAGCCTGGATTTAAACTCCAAAAATAATTTCCCCTAAGTCCCCTAGTGCGGGCTCCGGGCCGCCACCAGCGACCCAGCGCCCGCACCAGCACTGCAACAGCAGCCAGCCAGCATGTAAGTGTACTGGTACTTTACTGATCCCTGGGGTGGAGGGTGGTTTAACACCCCCACCTACCTCCCCACCCAGGGATTAATGTTATTGCTATTGCCTACCTTTCTTGAGCTCCGGGTGGCGACAGTGGTGGCGATCCGGAAACTTCAATGCTGGCTGTGGCTGCCGGGCACTTCAGCACACTACTAGGCCTTCTGGGGAACTTCCAGGTTTCCCCGGAAGGCCTAGTAGCGTGCTGAAGCGCCCGGCAGCCACAGCTAGCATTGAAGCCGCCGGACTGCCATCGCCCGGAGCTCAAGGAAGGTAGGCAATGGCATTAACATTAATCCCTGGGTGGGGAGGTAGGGTGATCCCTGGGGTGGGGGGTGTTAAACCACCACCACCCCACCCCAGGGATCAGTAAAGTACTGGTACACTTACCTGCTGGCTGCTGCTGTGGTGCTGGTGAGGGCTCTGGGTCACCGGTGGCGGCCTGGAGCCCGCACTAGGGGACTTAGGGGAAATTATTTTTGGTATTTAAATCCAGGCTGGGAAGGGTGGGTGGGGGGTGTCCCCCCTTCCACCCGCGCAGCCTGGACTCGGGGAGGGAAAGTGTTTGGGTTGTTTTTTTGTGGATTTTTTTTACATTGCGGCCATTCATTTGAATGGCCGCAATGTAAAAAAATCCGGTACTGGGGAATCCGGTAAATGGGCCGGATTACCGGGTTGAATCCAATACCAGCAGTATCGGATACCGGTAGATTCGGTAGTCCCACCCCTAACAACGGGAGATGTTACCCTGGCTGGCATGTGCAAATCCTGACCTCTTTGGGATGCTAGGGAATGGGATGGCAAATGGAGAAACCCTGGCTGGCACATGCAAATTCTGCCCTTCTTCAGATGCTGTGGAGGGATGAGACCCTTGCTGGCACGTGCAAATCCTGCCCTTCTTTTGGTGCTAGTAGCGATGTCAACTTGAAGTACTCTTGCTGGCACATGAAATTCCTGCCCTCCTTGGGGTGCTAGGGGATGCTAGGGATTGCAAATTGAAAGGCCCTGGCTGGCACATGCAAATCCTGCCCTCCTTGGGGTGCTAGTAGCGATGGCAACTTGAAGGACCCTTGATGGCACGTGCAAATCCTGCCCTCCTTGGGGTGCTAGGGGATGCTAGGGATTGCAACTAGAAAGGCCCTGGCTGGCATGTGCAAATCCTACCCTTATATGGGGGTGCATAGGGAATGGGTTGGTGAATGGAGACCCTTGCTAGTCTGGCACATGTTTGGGTGGGGGTGCTGCTCATGCTCATGCCTGACTTCTGGAAGAGCCCCCCACACTACAGTACCCCCTCTCTGTGGCATACATCTACTGCTACCCACTGATGCCCACTGTTTGTGCCTGACTGATGCCCACCACCCATGCACCCACCCGCACGCCAGTGAGCTCGCTCTAATGGATAGAGCCTTTCTTGTCCTCAAAGTAAAAAAAAAGTTTACAAACCTGGCAGTACCTCCTGTGCCCACTGCTCGCTCCTCATCTGAGGAGCCAGCCACCACCACCGCCCATCAATGAGCTGGTCCAGCGACTGCTTCCTCCTCCTTCTCCTCCACCAACACCGGCTCCGGGAGCACCAAGTCGGCCCCCAGCCGGGAATTCAAGATAACAGTCTTCTTCATTATTATTTTTTTCAAAAAAGCTCTCTCACACACAGACAACAACACACAGTCACCCACCAACACAACACAGCCAAACCAAACACAAACAGCCAAAACACACAAAACCGAACAGCTGGCCACAAACACGCACACTATCACCCCACAGCTCCGCATGCACTCGAATTTCCAGTTTCTGGCATGATCACATGCTCTAGTGATACTTTTTCCGAACGTCTGAACCAAACATGCCCAAACTGAATGGCCGAACCCGAACTCAGCAAACAAACTGAATGACCAAACCAAATGCCCAAACCAAACGCCTGAACCGAATGCCTGAACACGAACTGCGATCTGTTCGACCATCCCTAAAGGCCAACAGGCTTTGGAAAGTATGTCCCCTTTTCCAGTCTCTGCTGCTTCTCAGTGCCAGCCTGATATTTGATATGTTTTTGGAAGGTAGGTCTATTAACAGCTATTACCCAAGTAGGTTGGGGGATGTAACTTCTGACTATTGGGATCTGGGAGTGAACAAGAAGGAATGCTTACCCCATGATGACCTGTTGGATATTTCTTCCAAGTGATCATCACTGTTGGAGATAGGAGGCTGGGCTTGATGGACCATTGGTCTGGTGTAGACAGATTGGAGTGGGCCTAGGGACAAGAAATGGACTTGGGCCTTCCTAATCCCCATCCTCTCCACTTCCACCCTCCTTCCTCTCCCCAGCATCCTTATTGCAGAAAACTGTCCCTAATTATATTGACAGGGATGCAGTTTTTAGAAAACAGCAGAACCCTGTAGCACAGACAACTCCAGACTAGAGCAGGTCCCACAACACAAACACCTCCTAGCTCCTCAGAGCCCATGGAACAGCCCCTACACAGTGCCACTGGATGCCCCACATCACAAGCAGCCTCAATAGTGTAAAAAACACCAGGATATCTCTTAGCTATCTCCACAGAGTCCAATGCAACAGTTGCCCTCCAATTCCAGAGAACACCTCCATAAAACTGTTTTGGAAACACACAGAGAATTCCAGACACACCTTTCTTCTCTTTAAACATAATTTTGTTTCCATCAAATAGTAAATACAAAACAGCTTTGCAGTAAATCTTTGACTTCTTAATAATTTGAATCTGCTATAAAATTAAATACAAATCTACAGAACTTGGCCCTTATTTGACCTCTTCTTTTAAATTAAAAGCTGTTTTAAAAAAGTATTTGTTCCCCCCTAAAGTCTTACAACAATTAACTTACTAAAACAAAAGGAAAATGCAGTCAGTTTTTCCAAATTAAACACGTAGTGCATAAAGACACTATTTTGAGGTCTTTGGCTGAAATAAATAACATAAGGATGCCCATTTTTAAAATATAGTTCAGTTCAAGTAAAAAATAAAAGACATCTATAAACTACCATATTTTAGACTCAAACAGTGCTTAAACCACCTTGCCTTTCAAATTTAATAAATCCATGGCTACAGGTGGAACACTTTTTAAAGGTGCATGAAAGCTAGTCAGTAGGACCAGATAATTCTTTCTGCACTTAACACCTGTGTTTATATCAAAATATCTTTCATTGATTTCAGTAGAGTTACTCCTGAGTCACAGTACTGTGTAAGTTATAGCAATCCCTGATCAACTCTGCCTTTTAATCATGGGAGTAGCTACCATAGGGACAAGCAGGACATTTGTCCCAGAGCCCAAGCTGGTTGGGGGGCCCATCCCTATGGTAGCTAAGCCCTATTAGTTTTGGGGTTTTTGTTTATTTATTTAATCGGCCCAGCCAAGCCCACTAGCTCTGCCCCTTCACCGGAAGCGGACATGTGGCCTGAAGTCCTTCCCCCTCCCCTAGCTCAATCTCTGTCTGTAGAGGCAGTGAGAAGGTTGCTACCTTGTAAACAAGGTTCTTCAAGATTATTCCAAACATTCTCACAACTGTTGTGAGAATGTTCAGAGCCATCTCAAAGATCCTTGTTTACAAGGTAGCAACCTTCTGAAGTTGAACTGAGTGCTGCCCCGCCCACCCTGCACAGCATGGGAGCTGTGGCATGTGGCAGCAGCACAAGGCAGGCTGGAGTCAGGAGGAAAGAGGCTGGAGGTCAGGCGGCTGGTTTGGTGAAAAGCAACTCAAGCAAGCAAAGGTGAGCAGTGTTTGTTGTTTTTGTTGATTTCATTGTCCCAACTACTTTCCCCCTGGGAGTGGGGTATGGACCTGGGGGAGGGAAAGTGAATTAAAGCAACTACTTTTCCTATGTCGGCAGGTTACAAGTTCTTGTAAGTTTGAAATCACTTTGCCAAGCTTTAAAATGCTTGCTTCTCTTGTACTGGTGTGGTAGTCTGCTCCCCCTGATGGTATGGGTTGACCCTGATCCTGCATGTTGCACTGTACAATAGACACCTCCTTAATTCAATGCTCAGTGGGGATATATTGCAGGATCAGAGACACTGAAGGGATGGGGTGGAATAGTGCAAGTACTATCAATGCACAGAAAAAAATCAACTGAAAGAGCTGTATCTCTTAATCCAATGTTGCTGCCGCTTGCAATTCATCTTTTGTTATTTAAAATCACAAGCCTCTAGCTATTTAGTTTTTTGCTCCAACTTCTGGTCATTATATGAGAATCTCTGCATGAGTCTTAACAAAATATAAGCTGTATTCCCTGTGGTTTTAGAAACATCATTCCATTTAAGTGTGAAAAAAGATGGCATCTACAAAGAGTTAACCCTTAATCTTTTTTTAACTTGTGATTTTAGTGTGGCCTGATTTAAGATTCTGAATGCTTGGGGGTGGCAATACGCCTTTTCCTTAGTTACAAGAATTTTAGGGGCAGAGAGCTGTGTCCTGTTAAAGTTTTAAAAGTTAGCAGTGTCTCCATTGCTTCTAGGTCCCCAATTTGAGCCAAACTTCGTGAAGCACTTTCACCTCCAGCTGAAGTCAAGAGGGGTTGTGAAAAGCTCAGCACCACCAATCAGTTGGGCCCGATGTGTCTGAAGTTAAGCACTCCACTTTGGTGGTAGCTATTGAAAATTAGGATCTGGTAATTGGTGCTTTTCTTTCTTTCTCTCTCTCTCTCTCTCTCTGAAATGGGGATAGCCTCTCACTGACAGGCTGTGAACTACAGACGCTTACAGAGAGTTCGCAGCTCCTTGAATGAAAGGCATGTCCTGTAGCGGTTATTTCTGGGAACAGGATTGGGTCCACAATGAAATTAAGTAACAAAGCTCCCAGTAGGTGTAGAGCTCGCCTCTTTAAACAGACATGCGTGTAACTCTGCTGTATTGGCACCCTATGTGGCCCTACAACATGCCTAAGAAATGTTAAAGCAGAGTTAAAGTGCATGTCTGTTTTCACCCTTTGTGCAAATCAGATGAGTGAAGCTAACAAACACTTGCTACTCCTTGAGTTATGCTACTAATTATGAGAACTAGTGGCAAAGGGGAGCTTTGAGGAATGAGCTGATCCTTCCTCTCGGCAGTCCACTTAAAACAATGGGGGGGTCCTAAGTCCCGCAGTTCCCACTCCTCCTGTACAAAGCAGGAAGCTGAGCACTCGCCCAGTAGTCGAGAGATCTCCCCCAGGACAGGCAGCTGGGGAGTTAGTGGATCCAGAGGTTTGGGGTTCTTGGGGAGGATCCACGCCATGCTGGGAAAGTGGTGTCTCAGTGGCTGGGTGCACTGCTCTCCACAATGCGACGGCTACAGAGCTCTTCTCCCTGCTTTGCTCCAGCTTCTCCCCCACAAGGGAAACCTCCCATTGACCCTTTCAGCAAAGGGTAGTGTAGTGTCAATGGGGAAAGTTGGTGAGCTGTAAGGCAAGGGTGGGGAACCTTCCCCCTTGAACCCATTTGAAACTTAGGTCAAGCACCATGGTCCGGTTAAGTGTTGTGGGATGGGAACCTGTGGGATCTAGTTCATGGATCTGACCCACAGATCCAACCCCTAACCTCAGCTCTATTCCTTTCTTCATGAGTGCGTTCCATCAGTACTTGAAGGAAGGGGCTAAACCATGATGGGCCAGATCCAGAAACTGAAAAGGCGCCAAGTAAAAACCAGTCGCTGGACAAAAGTCTTCCATCCCTTCCGTGAGGTATGAGCAAGGGTTTCTAGCCCAAATTTTTGACAAGATTAATAATTTACCACAGTTTGCTAATGTGTGAAGTTACATCAGGGTTGAATGAATTGGCATAAATTCAGAGGCAAAAAAGGCAGAATTGGTCAGGGGTTGCTATAACTTACACACTACTGTGACTCAGGAGTAACTACTGAAATCAATGGGAGATTTTTTGATAAAAACACAGGTGTTAAGTGCAGAGAAGGGGGCAGGGGGAACTGGGAATGGGAAGGGGAGCCAGCAGTATATATCCCCTTGTTGGGCATTTCCTACCCCTATATAAGGGGACTCAGGACTCAGAAAAATACTCTGTAAAATACCAAGTATTTTACTGAGGACTGAGTATTGGTCCATGTTACCAAGGACCAGCTGAATATTTGGGCCCAATCCTTGGAAACTCAAAAATACCCAACAGGATTATTGTTGTTGTATGCTGCCCCTGAGCCTTTGACAAAGTTGTAGGGGGAAAATCAATGATAATAAATAGCAACGCAGCCAAGATAAATGGCTCAGCATGCCCTTACCTTCCTCGTTCTTGGTCTTTCTGGATCCTAGAGCAATTGCTTTTGGGAGCTAGGCTGGAACTGATGAGTTTCAAGACCCCACTATCTCATGGTTATTTATTGGGATTCTCCCGTGTATAGTCTTCTTGGGGAAGTTTAAACTGCTGTTATGATGCAAAGAATTTCCCTCCCGCCTCCAGTGCAGCATTAGATTCTCAGTCACTGCGAGTTGCCATCAGCTCTTTGCACTGGGTGGTGTATTCTCCTCCTGAGCAGCAGGCAGTTTTATACCATATACAGCATTAAGACCCTGCCTCCTTTCTCTGAGTGCTTCCAACCTCCTAGGTGTAATGGCTTATTAACGATTCAATCTCAAGAGAATAACCCCATAAAAAGTGGCAACTAAACCTTTCAGATTCTTCTTTCCCATCACATATCATTGTGGTGGCTCTACCACCCATCTCCGAGTGCTTCCAAGCTCCTAAGAATAATGTAAATTGCTTCTGAAAGATCAATTCTCCAAGGGCAAACCCCAAAAAATGCTGCACTACTTCTTGGAAAATTCCTGATGCTTCTAGGGCATTGCCTGACTCTGTTACTTGGCACAAAAATTGGTGTTTAATTGATTTGTAGATTTCTTTCTCTAATTAGAGGATTTTTTCATAATTATTTTTTTTTATAAGTCAGGGTGAAAACAGACATGCACCTAACTCTGCTTCAGGACTGTATGGCATCCTATGCAGCCCTGCAGCATGCATAAGAATGTTTCTCCCTGCATGTTTCTCCCTGCTCCTGCTGCTCCTGCCAGCATGAGACGCGTCCCTCCTCACCTCGATGAGCTGGACTATTTCGACGTGGGCAATCAGCCCCGATGTGGTCCCCTGCATCCCTCCCTTAATCTTTTTGTCACAGATCTAAAGAACATAAAAAGATAGGAACATAAGAAGTGCCATACTGTGTCAGACCAATGGTCTAGCAAGACCTGCCTGCATTCTGTCTCCACAAGTGGGTGGCTGGCCAATCTCTCTCTCTCTGTGGGGGACTTCCTAACATGTCATAGGGCAATCCATTCCCTGTTGTTCCAGCCCCCATGCCTTACCTTGCATCGTGCAAATCTGCCTTTAGAGGTATAGAAATACTTCCATACTGCGGACCTTGTTGGCCTGACCTCGATGCTTGCCTTTGTCTTTCTCCCACGTACAACACAAATCTTCGGCTCTGGCCTTGAGGCGGGGGGTCCGGTTGTGGGGGAGGTGACAGCGGTGCCCTTGTCGTGGACGGACCATTACCTCCTTCAGGCCGGTCTTTTAGCACGCCCCCTCCAGAAGGGGAAGGGACCAGTTAGGATGGTCCGCCCTCGGAGGCTGATGGAACCCCAGCGGTTCCAGGAGGTCCTGAGGGAGCTTACCCTGGATGTGGACGGTCACTCTGTGGATGAGCTGGTCCGGCATTGGAACATCTTGCTGGAGGAGGCCATTGACAGGGTGGCTCCGAGGCGCCTTCTGCCTCGGTCTCGTCACCGCAGGACCCCTTGGTTTACTGAGGGGCTGCGGTGTATGAAGCGTGTGGGCAGGAGGCTAGAGCGACGCTGGCGTCGGACTCGGTCTGTCTCCGATCGTCTTCTCCATAGGGCCCATTTGCGGTCCTATGTGGAGGCTGTGAGGACGGCGAGGAAGGAATTCCTCGCCGTCCTCATAGCGTCTGCGAAGTCGCGTCCAGCGGAGCTGTTTCGGGTGGTGCGGGGGCTGGTTAGTCCGGCCTCCCTCCGCCTGGATGGGGACTTGTCCCGGGCCCGCTGTGAGGAGTTTGTCATCTACTTCGCAGACAAGATCGCTCGGATTCAGGCCGATTTCGACGCTGGGTTGATAGCAGTAGGGGAAGAGCGCGGGGGGGCGGAGGGTCCGTCTGGTCCATCTTTATGGGGTGAGTTTCAGGAAGTGACGCCAGCCGATGTGGTGGATGTCCTGGGGTCTGTGAGGGCCACGTGTTGTCAACTAGATCCATGCCCGTCCTGGTTAATAAAAGCTTCCGGGGAGACGTTGGGGACGGTGCTGGCGAGGGTGGTGAATGCGTCCCTTCGGCAGGGGAGGTTGTCGCCTTGCTTAAAAGAGGCTGTGGTGCGCCCCCTGCTGAAAAAACCATCGTTGGACGTAGACGCGCTCGCCAGCTACCGACCTGTCTCTAACCTTCCCTTTTTAGGGAAGGTTATTGAGCGGGCAGTGGCGCTCCAGCTCCAGGGTCATCTAGATAATATCGGGCTCCTTGACCCGTTTCAATCTGGGTTCCGCCCCGGCTATGGCACCGAGACGGCGTTGGTGGCCTTGGTGGACGACCTCCGCCGGGAGATGGATGCGGGATGTTCGACATTTCTCATCCTGCTCGATCTCTCGGCCGCTTTTGACACCGTGGACCATGGGCTGCTGTTGAGACGACTGCGTGACCGGGGGGGTCTGGACGGAACTGTTCTTGAATGGTTCCGTTCATTCCTCTCGGGGAGGAGCCAACGGGTGGTGTTGGGGGAAGAAACATCGAGCCCCCGCGCCTTACCGTGTGGCGTTCCGCAGGGATCGATCTTGTCTCCATTATTATTTAACATCTATATGCAGCCCTTGGGGGAGGTCGTGAGAGGGTTCGGGGTGCGGTGTCACCAGTATGCTGATGATACTCAGCTGTACCTCTCGTTTTCTACCGACCCAGACCCTGCTGTCTCGGTGCTATCCCAATGTTTGGAGGCCGTGGCGGATTGGATGCGACAGAGCAGACTGAAACTCAACCCAGATAAGACGGAGGTAATGGTGGTGGGGAGGGCGAAGGGGGTGGTGGCCCCCCTGATTGGGGGGGTTTGCCCCCCTGTAGCTCAGCAGGTCCGGAGTCTGGGGGTCATTTTGGACGCAGGCCTGCGGCTGGAGCAGCAGGTGGAGGCAGCCGCGAAGGCTGCCTTCCGCCAGCTTTATCTGGTACGTAGGCTGCGTCCGTATGTCTCTGGCCCGGACCTGGCCTCCCTCATCCATGCCTTCGTCACCTCGCGACTCGACTACTGTAACGCGCTCTACGTGGGGCTTCCCTTGTTCCTGGCCCGGAGGCTGCAGCTGGTGCAGAATGCGGCGGCCCGTCTTCTTACGGGGACGGGTCGCCGGGAGCACATTACACCGGTGCTCCGAGCGCTGCACTGGCTGCCGATAGTGTGCCGGGCCAGGTTCAAGGTCCTAGTAATGATCTATAAAGCCCTATACGGCCTTGGCCCCTCTTACCTTAGGGACCGCCTCGCCCTTCGCGCCCCGGAACGACTCCTGCGGTCTGCCGGGGGTGCCCTCCTGGAGGTCCCCCGTGTTAAGCGGGGGGCCACGATGGAGCGGGCATTCTCGGTGGTAGGGCCGCGGCTGTGGAACTCCCTTCCGGAGGAAGCTCGCCTGGCCCCAAGCCTTTTGACCTTTCGGCGGAACTGTAAGACCTGGCTGTTTGCCCAGGCCTTTGGGAGGGAGGGGGGGGGTGATTTTTAATCCCCCACCTGTTTTATTTATTTTTATATACCACCAGCTTTATTGATTTGTTTTATGGTTGTATTTTAAATTTTTAAATGTTTTTATTGTTGTAAACCGCCCCGAGCTGCTGTGCAGGATGGGGCGGTATAGAAATCTAATAAATGAATGAAATGAAATGAAATCCTGCTCCTCCATTGCCACCCACTGATGCCTGGCCTGCTGCTCGTGCCAGACTGCCCACCCACCAGCAAGCTCGCTCTAAAGGATAGTATTCTTCTTGCCCTCAAAGTTATATGTAACAACAAATTTTACAAACCTGGCAGTTTCACCTCCTCTGCCTCCTCCTCCTCTAGTGAGGAGCCCACCTCCACCACCTTACGAGATGGTCCAGCCTGGGCCTCCATGATTTGTTTCTCCACCTTGATCTTCCTCCTCAGGTTCTTCTTCCTACCAGTGTTTCCTTCACCTTCCATCCTCAGATTCCTCGCACAGACACACACAACCCACACACACACAGCTAGCCACAACAGAGCAGATACACACAAGATCACAACCAAGCAGTCACACACAGACACCACACAGCTGATCGAACTACCGTTTCTGGTTTTTGGTCTCACGAGATCATGATACCAAATATCAATACTGATAACGAAAACGTTACCAAAAACAAAATTTTAATTGGAAACCAATACCGGTATCAATAACAACAATAACAAAAATGACATTGTCATTATAACAATAATGATAAAATGACACATTTTAATAATGACAACGATAACAATAATGAAAAATGACATGGGGCCCTGGGTGCACATCCCTAGTAAGTGCTCCTATATTGCCTCAAAGCAGAGATCCTGAAACAACTAATGATCTTTGAAGGATGCTTTAAGCTAAGTCCTCAAAATTAGCCTCCATCCATACTTCAGACTCACAAAGAGATGAAACAGGGTGCAAGCATTTTGTTCATCTGATTGTATCGATCTCACATCTGAATTCTTAATACTCAGTAGATATTTATTTATTTACTTATTTATAAAACATTTTTAACCCCCAACCAATGGTAGCCCGGGGGCAGTAAACAACAGCAACATAATATTAAATTAAGAATTAATGTATAAAATGAATACACATACCATAAAATCATATTAAAATCCACAAGAAAGAGGCGTGGGAAAAACCCCATAAAAACAACAAACCCCACAAAACCCCCACCCACTATCTATCCCCTTCACCAAATGCGTGGTGAAACAGCCAGATCTTACATTTTTTATGGAAAGAAGGGAAATCCAAAGAGAGGTGAATCTCCGCCAGGAGGGAGTTCCATGGCTGCAACGCAGCCACTGAGAATGTCCGCTCAGACGTAGTCACCTGGGAAACCTGGGGGACCTCAAAGAAGGCATCCCCGACCAACCACAGAGGCCGATCCAGGACATTTGGGGTGAGGCAGGTAGGTGAGACTGAGGCCATATAGGGTTTTAAAGGTAATAACCAACACCTTGAATCAGGCCCAGAAAACAATAGGCAGCCAGTGTAGAGATCATTACACCGGTGTCATGTGCTCCTGGCGACCTGTCCCCATAAGGAGACAGGTCACCACATTCTGCACCAGCTACAGCCTCTGGGTCTTCACCAAAGATAGTCCCACATAGAGCGCATTGAAGTAATCCAGTTGCGAGGTGATGAATGCATGGATGAAGGTGGCAAGATCAGAGCCCGAGATATATGATTGAATGCGTCGGACCAGATGTAATTTACCAAACTCTCTCCTCACCACAGCTGCAACCTGGTCATCCAGGTGGAGCTGTGAATCAAGAAGAACTTCAAGGCTCTGAACCTGAGGAACCAAGGATGGACATATTCCATCAATGATGGGGGCCTCCACTCCCTCGCTCCTACCCACCAACAATGGGTGAAAACAGACATGATGCTAACCACCCATTAACCACCCTTGGTGGTTATTTATGCATGCGGCAGGGCTGCATAGGGCACCAATACAGCCCTGCAACATGCATAAATAACCACCAAAGGTGGTTAAAGGGTGGTTAGCGTCATGTCTGTTTTCACCCATAACCTCCATCTTGTCGGGATTCAGTTTCAGATGGCTCGCCCTCATCCAATCTCCCACTGCAGCCAGGCACTGGGTAAACACTGAGCCTGCTGGGCCTGGGTCAGATGAAACAAGAGATACAACTGGGTGTCATTAGCATATACAAGTTGAACAGGAGAGGGGACAAAATAGATGTGAGAGCCTGGGGAGAAGATGTACAATTCCCCCAGTACCACACGCTGAGATCTCCCAGCCAGGAATGAGCCGAACCATTCAAGAACAGTTTTGCCCACCCTGGCATGGTGATATTTATGAAACAAAAACGACAGATTTAAATAACAAAAATGAAAAACTAAAACAACATGGGCCCCTGATGCACACCTCTATCATTTTGGGTATAACATGGGCAACAAAATCACTTCTGATTGTAGTTTATACTTTTCCAAGGTGGCCTGAGAGCTTGGAAGAGTATAGAATTCTACCACCCCACCCCACCCAAAACATGTATACAGAGTAATCATATAAACTTTCTTTCAAGAAGATACGAAGCTCAAAACAATACATAACAGCAATTGAGAACATGGATACAGAGTTTTCAGTTTCCTAGGAGTGGTGATGAGGGAGGACAGTGCTGCCGCAATGCCTGGACCTTCACTGCTATCCTAGGGGACCTTGACCCATACTCTCCCCCACTCAGTACCTAGCACCACAGCTAGGAAGGGAGCCATCTTTTCTCCCAACAAAAGATTGATTACGGGCATAATGCAATGACTAAATAAAACGGACTCGGGGCCCGGAGATTTTGACACAAGGCAATGACTTCTGACTGAGTGACTGAAACTTCATGGGCAATCCTATGGAACGTCTTCTACAAGGGAAAATATTTTCCTTGTATATCCCTGACTAAAAGGAAAGGATTCAAAATGCTGTTAAACTCGCTCAGATTGTAAGCCCTAGGGGCAGGGACCGTGTCTATTTTATTACTTTGTAAAGTGCCATGTACACTGCTGGCGCTATATAAATGTTTGTTAATAATAAAAATAATAATAACTCAGCTGGAAGAGAGTTAAATCAGAACGGGTCTCCCCTTTTGCTTTACCAGGGAATGTGAGTTGCTACCACCAGGGGGCAATCAGACACTTTTAGAGACCCTTCCATCCAGAAAGTGTGATGCAGGGAGTGAGAGGGATCCACAGACTTCAGAAGTGACTCTTTTCCCCCCAGTTCTGTCAACTAATGTCAACACTAAGACACACTTCTTAAAGAAAAAAGTTTTCACTGGGGACAGAGTAAGAGGTTAAAAGTGAAAGTGTGGGGTTTTTCTTTAAGGTAAAGAACAATGCAACTGCATATTGGGAAAATATTTGGTAAGAGATAAGATGGCTATATGTGATGGCATGCACTGTAAGGATTTCAGACCAAGGTTGCATCATAGATTATTATTATTATTATTATTATTATTAATTAATTAATTAATTAATTAATTAATTAATTATACCACCAATGATTTGAAATGGGTCCCTTCATGATCAGGCTTACAATCTAGAATGGACAAGGGAGGAGATACAAGGGATTTGGGAGCATAGGAAGAGACACTGTGTGGAAAAAGTCGTGTTGTCGTGGCCCGCTTTTACCCAGTTTGCACTGGACCTCACCTGCACGTCTGTGCAGGCACCGTCAGATGTTGTGTAGTGGTATAGAGAGCCAGTGGGGTGTAGTAGTGGCTAAGTGTGCAGTACCTGAACTGGGAGGTAGGGGGAGGCCCTGGGTTAAGCCTTGCTTTAGCCAGAATATCACTGGGTGACCCTAGGCCAGTCACAATATTCTCTCAGCCTAACCTACCTCACAGGGTTGTTTCGAGGATTAAAAGTTGTGTTAATTAGTTCTATGTGAAGCGCTCTGAATGCCGTGGCAGGTGGGCACTATGTAAAAAATGTTGTGTGTGGCCTTTTCTAAAATGGCACTGATGTTTCTGGGGTCATTTTGGAAAAGGGCAGTGCATGCAGAGAGTGGCCCCTGTGGCCATTTTGTGCATGCACAGTGATTATTAAAATATTTTAAATAAAACAAAAATAAAAATGGTAGAGTCCTTTACAAAAACCCCTGAAAACTAACAGGTTTTTGGAAATGAAAACTAAAAGAAAAACAAATGACGGGCCTGATGCTCTTCGACTTACAATGGAATTTATGCTCAGTCTCGTTACAGTGAGAGACAAGAGGTGGGCTGGGATGATTGTGTCTGAAGAGACAGTATCCTTTATCACCAGAACAAACATTTCCCCAAAAGAGAAATTTCTCCATCACTAGCATTTTTAAAACAGTTAAAACCAAGGAATTGTGGAACTATCCTGGTTTCAGTGGAGCTGAGAGTTTTCTTTAAGGGCTGATTACAAAGGAAGAAGAACTGAGAAACCTAGAAAACGGAGGATTTTATAACTTGTCAGAAAAGTGGCCAATGCTCTCTGGGGACTTGTTTTATTCTAAGGGGAATAAGGATGATTTAGTGGGGGACATAACCGGACTTTCCTCTCTATTGTCCTCTAATTCATTTCATTATTGTCTCCCTTCTCCCAACCTAAGGATGTGCACCTGCAACTTTTCACCTTAAGAATGTCTCCCTGTCTCTCCTTATTTCCCCCTCTCCCTTGGCTTCCCTCCCTTGTCTATCCTAGATTGTAAGCCCCTTGGGGCAGGAACCTGTATTTAATTCAGATTATAGACTGCCAAGCACATTGCTGGCAATACTACTAATACTACTACTACTACTACTACTACTACTACTACTACTACTAATAATAATAATAATAATAATAAATTAATAATTAATAAATAACTCCATTTAGTCTACAACTTAGATAAAATTCCCACCAACCGGGATTGTAGAATTTTTCAAGAAATTGTCTTTGTCAGGATGCTCTTGATGTGAAACCAGATTTGCACCCATTCTGATTTTGGATCGGAAATAGGCAGTTCACGTGTTCTGATAAAAAAATGGAACAAACGGTATTTTTTTTCCCCAATTCTGATTGGAATTGGATGACTTTTTTTTTCTTTTTTTAAAAGCCATTGTCAGCCGCCGCTGCTGCTTCTCAGCCGGCGGCTGTCTCGGACCCTGAGAGGCCCCGCCCCCCCTTGCCTCCAATGAAGCCAAAGGGACGCAGACGCAGCCTCCCCCCTCCGGGAGCGCCGAGGACGATGGAAACATGGCGGGTGGCCCTAGAACCTCCCAGAACGTCGCGGAGCCCCGCCCCCCATTTCGGCGCTCCATGCGCCTACAGGCAGAGCTAGTACCTTAAATGCCGGCAGGGCGTACAGGTACAGGTACAAGGTAACTGGCGTACAGGTACAGGGCATACAGGTACAGGGCGTGAGGTACAGGTACAGCCCAGCTGCACAGCTACCTGTACCTGTACCTCAGCTACACCTGTTTCTGGAAGCTCAGTCAAAGGGCTTGAGCAGTCCAGGTGGAGCTTCATCAACTAACTGGGCACACGATAGGATGTGGGCTAGTCAGGAGACCAGAAGCCCTAAGCATTTAAGCCCTGGGCCTAGCCAGACAGGATCATGTGGGAAGCCCAGTTCATTCACCTTTTATGTGTTTGTTTGTTTGTTTATTTAATACATTTGTAGCCCGCCCCTTCTACCTCCAGCAGCTCAGGGCATCTTACATATTACAAAATGCATAATGAAATAAACAGCATATTAAACCCCTTTAAAAGTCAGTACAATAAAAACAATAAAAGTGTGCAAAAATATAAATAACTCCACCTCCCCCCCCCCCACAAATGCCGGGCAGAAGAGCCACGTCTTGCATTGACACTGGAAAGTGAGGAGATCCGGGCTGAGACAGGCAAGCACCCACTGGGAGCGAGTTCCCCAGTGCCGGTGCGGCTGCCTAGAATGCCTGCCTGTTCATCGCCACCTGCTTATAGCATGGGACCTCCAGGAGGGCCCCCATGATGACCACCAAAGTCGCCCAGGAGCTCAGGAAGTGAGACGAGCCTTCAAATAGCCAGGGCCCATATTGATTAGGGCTTTACAGGTCAACCAGGACCTTGGATTTATTTATTTATTTTATTTATTTTTACAACTTATATGCTGCCCCCTCCTGTCTCAGGCATCTCGGGGTGGCTCACAATATATGAAAACATTCAAGACATTAAAACATTAAAATAAATCATAATAATATCAATTAAAACAATATAAAACTCCAACCCCCCCCCCC
>QEPC01010263.1:29379-66754 GCA_003113815.1 Sphenodon punctatus
CCCATCTCCCTCGGGAAAGGCCTGGAAGAACAGCCAGGTCTTACATTGTCTGCAGAAAGAGGGGAGCTCAGCAGCCAAGCAGATCTCCAATGGGAGGAAGTTCCACAGCCGCGGCACAGCCACGGAGAATGCCCTCCTCATAATAGACACCCAGGGAACATGGAGGAGGGTGCCCCCATCCGAATGCTGGGGCTGCTCCAGGACCCGGAGGGTGAGGCGGTCCTGCAGATAGGCGGGGCCCAAGCCATTTAGGGCTTTAAAGGTCAGCACCAACACCTTGAATTGGGCCCAGAAACCTACCGACAGCCAGTGCAGAGAGTGAAGCACCGGTGTTATATGCTCACGTCAGCCCGTCCCCATTAAGAGACGGGCCGCCGCATTCTGCACCAGCTGCATTTTCCAAACCAGCACCAAAGGTAGCCCCACATAGAGCGCGTTGCACTAGTCCGCTCTCGAGGTAATAAAGCATGGATGACTGTGGCCAGGTCCGAGTCCGAGACATATGGCCTAAGCTGATCCACCAGATGTAACTGGCGAAATGCTCCTTTCGCCACAGCCGTCACCTGAGCATCCAGGCAGAGCTTTGGGTCCAGGAGCATCCCCAGACTCTGGGCCTGAGAAATCGGGGTGGGGGGTGGGGAGGGAGAGGACCCCATCTATGATGGAGGCCACCACCTCCCCGGCCTTCCCCACAACCATCACCTCCGTCTTGTCAGGATTTAGTCTCAGGCGGCTCACCCCCATCCTAGTTTAGTTTAGTTTATTGTTCCCAGCAATTATGCTATTACAACATAGGATAAAAGTAACAGTAGATACAAAAGTCTAAACCCCAAAACAATATAAAACAGGCATGGTTGAATGAAACTCCATACCAAGGCACACCTGTGATCATACACAAAGATTTGATCGACAAACAGAATCAATCTTCACTCAAAAAAAGGACTAGAGAACAATTTTTTAAATTGGTATAAATACAAGAAATAAGCAATAAGTCCTCCTTAACATCAGAGGAGAGATACTCTAACATCTGATGATAAAAAAAAAATGATTGCAATAAACAAATAAGAAGGAAAAATATGAAAAGCTTTATTAAAACAAGAAACAAAACTATTGTCTGTAAAACTTTAAGGTTGTGCCTCTAGGGGATGGTTCCTAATGCTACCATATAATAGGCATCTGAGCATAAACCCCAGAAGTAAAGAGATCGACATTTAACTAGCTGGCTACCTTCACAGTCAGGATCCACTTATATACGGCAAGAAGCATAAGAGCCCAATTTAATTATTTACCCTGATTGGCTTTGGTCCTTTTTACTACAAGCAGGAGGAAAAAGGAGACAGCGTTGGTAAGGTGCATGTCTGAAGCTTTCAACAATAATTTCATTTTGTCCTCAATAGATAAGGTAGGGTTTTCGCACGGCGGCTCTATCCATACCCTTCTGAGGTCATCATAGTTAGAACAACTAAATATGATATGGGTCAGTGTCTCCATTATTTGGGAGTCACATGAGCAACTTCTGTTGGCATATGGTAGACGTTCTCTCCTGCCTCTGACCACTGCTGTATCAAACATATTAAAATGCATCAAAGTATTTTGTCTCATCAGTCTTGGATCATGCATCTGAAGTAAATATTGCTCCAAGGAAATCTGTTGTTTAACTAATGGGTATAACAGTTGCCCAATGCCCCCATCCAATCCCCCACAGTGGAAAAACACCGGGTAAGCACTGAGACTGCAGGGCCTGAGTTGAAGGAAAATGAAAGATATAGGTGGGTGTCATCGGCATATTGATGACAACTCACTCCATACTCCCTAACAACCTCTCCCAAAGGCTGCATGTACACGCTGAAAAGGAGAGGGGATAGGATGGAGCCCTGTGGTACTCCACACGTGAAGCCCCGGAGGGAAGATGAAAGCTCCCCCAGCACCACATGCTGGGTTCTCCTGGCCAGGAATGAGTGGAACCATTCAAGAACAGTCCCGCCAATCCCTGCCCGGTCCTGCAACCAAGTCATCAACAACTCATCAACAGTATCAAATGCAGCCGAGAGATCTAAACCCTACCTTATCTCTTCGCTTCACTGGCTTCCCCTTCCTGAACGAATCCTGCACAAGCTCCTAGTCTTCACCTATAAAGCTCTTCACAACCTCGCTCCCCCCTACCTCTCTGCACTTATCGCCCTCCATACTCCAGCCCGTGCACTTCGCTCCTCCTCTGTCCCTTCTCTCACCCTTCCACGCCTTCCCTGCTCCCCTAAGCGCCTTCGTCCCTTCTCACTTGCTGCCCCCCATGCCTGGAACTCCCTCCCTGTCCACATCCGCCTTGCCCCCTCCCTTCATACCTTCAAATCTCTCCTTAAAACTCACCTCTTTCGCTCTGCTCTGTCTGACTCTTTATCCTGCTGAGCCACTATTCCTATACCTACGATCGGTTTACCCTTATCCTTGCAACATGGACCTGCCTGCTGTCATTCTCATCGTAACCAAGCCAAGTACGTGCACTTGAGACCTCGCATCTTCATGAATGTTAGACCCCTTGTCTCTCCCTCTGTTCCCCTTCCTAAGTCTCTCCCCCAGCTCCTGTCTCTCAGATTGTAAGCCCTAGGGGCAGGGACCGTGTCTATTTTATTACTTTGTAAAGTGCCAGGTACACTGCTGGCGCTATATAAATGTTTGTTAATATAATATAATAATAATAATAATAATAACAAGATCAACAGGGTCGAACGACCCCGGTCTAACTCACGGGAGAGGTCTTTGGCCAAGGCCACAAACACAGTCTCCATGCCATAACCCAGACGAAAGCCCAACTGCGAGGGATCGAGAAAATTAATCCGGTCCAAATGCCCCTGAAGCTGCTCATCCACTACTCATTCAATAGCCTTCCGACTGGCCAATAACTGGCAAGGACATCAGCGTTGTCTCCAATGTCTCCCGACTAGCCTTAACCAGCCAGGATGGGCATGGATCTAATTCAGAATTGGTGGCTCGAACAGTCCCAAGAATATCCCCCGCATCTGAGGGTGACACTGTCTGAAACTCATCCCATAAAACAGGACCAGACGGGGCTTCCACTGCCTCAGACCCATTCTCTGAGAAAAAAAGTCGCAGCAAAACTGTGGTGAATTTGAGCGATTTTATCCACAAAAAAGTTCACAGACAAATCACAGCAAGCCTTTGATGGTTCCATGTCCAGGCGGAGGGAGGCCATACTGACCAGCCCCCTCACCACCTCAGCCGGGTGGGACTTAGTGGACGCAATGCGGGCAGCAAAGAAAACCTTCTTTGCTGTCTGCACCGCTACGGTATAGGTACGTAACCAGACTCTATGCCAAAACTGGTCCACTTCAGTACGCAAGTGATGCCACCATCGCTCTAACTGCCGCCCTTCCTGCTTCATCCACCGCAACTCACCCATATACCATGAGGAGCTGCATTGTCAGCATTTCGGGAGTGACTGCCTGGGAGCCACACAGTCGATGGCCTCCGTCAGCCTGATATTCCACCTAGACACGAGGTCATCAAGCAAGTAGCCTTCGAGGTCAAAGGAAACATCCCCTAGAGCTATCTGGAATCTTTCAGGTTCCATAAGCCTTCGGGGGCCAACCAACCTAACTGGTTCCACACCCTCCCGAGGGCCAACATGCACCAGGATATCCGCCCAGAGGAGACAATGGTTGGGCCCAAAAGACAATAGGCACCCTGCGCAGAGCTCGGGACACCGATGTAATGTGCTCCTAGAGACCTGTCCCCATAAGCAGATGGGCTGCCACATTCTGCACCAGCTGCAGCTTCTGGACCATCACCATGGGCAGCCCCACATAGAGTGCATTACAGTAGTTCAGCCTCAAGGTGATAAATGCATGCATGACTGTGGCTAGGTCGGAGTCTGAGACATATGGACGGAGCCACCTCACCAGATGTAACTGGTGAAAGGCACTCCTGGCCAGCGCTGACCCCAGGAGATCCAGGCACAGCGGTGAGTCCAGGAGCACCCCCAGGCTCCGTACCTGTGATACCAACACAGGGAAGACCCCATCAGTGATGGGTAATCCCTCCTCACCCAGATCTCCGGCTGTACCAATGAGTATCTCCTCTGTCTTGTCAGGATTCAACTTCAGTTGACAAGACTTCATCCGGTCCCCTATAGACACTAAACACTGGGAAAGCACCAAGACTGCAGGGCCTGGATAAGATGAAAAGGAGAGGTACAATTGAGTGTCATCAGCATAGCTGATGAAGGCTTACCAGGGTAAGCTGAATGGAGCAGGACCAGACGTTGTGGCAGGCAACCTAGGCAGTTGTCTAGGGCAGTGGATTTGGAGGGTCATCAAAAAAGTCCCCCTCCCAAGCTGCCACCACCACCACCATCCACTACTGGTGTTGATCTATAAGGCCCTTCACGGTCTGGGCCCCTCGTACCTCAGGGACCGCCTCGCCCTCTGCGCCCCAGAGCGGCTCCTTCGGTCTGCTGGGGGTGCCTTCCTGGAGGTCCCCCCGTGTTAAGCGGGGGGCCACAATGGAGAGGGCATTCTCAGTGGCCGGGCTGCTCCTTTGGAAATCCCTTCCGGAGGAAGCTCGCCTGGCCCCAAGCCTGTTGACATTCTGGCGAAATTGTAAAACCTGGCTGTTCGCTCAGGCCTTTGGGGAAGGGGGGAGGGTGGGTTAAATGGGTTTTCTCCCCTATCCTACTTTTTGTTTTAATGTTCCCGGGCCCTGTTTAATACTTTATAGTGTATGATGATGTTTTAAATTTTTATATGTATTTTATATGGTTTTATTGTTGGAAGCCGCCCCGAGCTGTTCTCAGGAGGGGTGGGGTAGAAATTTAGAAAATAAATAAATAAATAAATAAATACCGCCTGCTCAGCTGTGCACCTCAGGCATATACATACCAGCCCCTACCACATTTACTTTCTGCGCATGTTCAGAGAGCAAATATGGCAGCAGCTGGTGTGCACACTCCCTGGTCCACCCCCTGCCCGCTCACTCACTCCTCAGCCTGCCCCACCAACCTACGCAGTTACCCACTCACCCACCCCCAGCCCATCTCCGCCCCCAGACAGTCCAACCCCCACCCCAGCCAGCCAGGGGGCCCGAGATGGGTTTCTGGAGAGTAGCTGAGGATGCCCCCTACTTTGGCTGAGTAGGATTTTAAAAATTAATTTATGTTTTCCTAATCATTTATTTTAATTTTCTTTATCCCCCCCGGGAGAGCCTGGTGCAGCTTGAGGAGGCACATGGCCTCGAGGGGCATGGCTTGGGGTGTGTGGCTTGGGGGCATGACTTCGGGGTGGGACATCAGCTTCAGAAGTGCCTAGGGCAGCAAAAATTCGAAATCCATCCCTGGAAAGGAGCTGCCTAGAAGGTAATCTCTGCAGGAAGGAACTAGAGCTGAAACAAATACCCGCAAAAATGCGTAATACCCATCAATCTTCCAGTACTTAAATCAATGCAGTTTTGGAAACTAGTTGGTACCTGATTAGTGCCAACTCAGGTAGCCAGTGTTCCGGAATGTCGACCTGTGGTCCTGGAATGTCAACTTCTGGTCCTGGAATGTCCGTCCCTTGGTAACCAAAATATCAGTAAATCAGTAATGGAAATCACCGATTTTTCAGGAAGTGAGGTACCCGCTCGGTGACTGAGTATCCATCAGGTTCCCGATATGGTGCTCAAAAAGGCAGGTATTACCTGTCGATGCTAAATTAGGCACCTATTTCCACTCTAAAAGGAACACACAACATAGTAGAGTGCTTGTTAGGAGTTTTGTGTATGGTCTTATTCGATTTGGAAACTCAAGTCCATAGCCAGTTGAGAGCTCTGGGTGGAGTGAACACGGAGCCAAACAGGAATGGGGCAGTACAAGAAGTTACTTAACAGAACTCTTAAGTTTCCTCCCTGGTTTGGGAGGAAACTGAGGCACAGACTTCTGTGCAAGGAGTGATTTGTGGCAAACCTGTCATAGACCCATTAATTCAGATCCCAAACACAGAACCCCTATGAATAAACTAGAAATAACAACATATGCGTAACTTACAGGGGGGTCCCTAAAGGGGAGACATATTTAACTGAACATGAAAAATGAATGAATTACACTACCATTTCTCTTTTTCTAATGGGTCAGTCAGTGGGCTCGATCCCAAACCGCATGTGCCGGAAATCACATGCAGCCATGTTAGCCCATGTGTAAGCTGCATGCAAACTGCGTGGAAGCACGACACATACCAATATCCCGTGTGCACAGGGCTTTGGGATCACCCCCATTGTGTCCGTCAAACATTCCTACGTAAGAGGAAGACTCTCCCATTTTACACCAAGCCTCCATTTTCCTGAATCCCGAACAGACAGGAATTACTGGGAGAGGAATAGAAAATTTCCTAATGATGCTATTTAAATCTTAGGTATTCCTGCACCTTGAATACTGTGAGCGGTTCTGGTCACCCCTCCTTTAAAAAAGGACATAGTTCAACTGGAAAAGGTTCAGAGAAGGGCAACAAAGATGATTCAGGATAAGGAATGGCTACTATTGGAGAGAGTGACTCCAAAGATCTGGGCACTTCAATTCAGAAAAGAGAGACATGAGAGGGAATAGGATAGAGCAGAGGTGGGGAACCTTTTCCCTCCCAAGGGCCACTTTGACAATTAGAACAAGCTCCGAGGGCCACATAGAAGTTGAAGGCAGGTATACTTAAGGGGTGCACTCAGGAAGAGGACAGTCCAGATCATGGATCAGTCAGTGCGATGGATCTGTCTCCCTGTTCTTGTGTGCATGGTCTTCATCTCTCTGGACATTTTTACACACATTAAATTTCTGGATTTTTCAGTCTTCGGGGTGTACAAGTCCACACGTAAATTCCGGAATCATTTTTCACACACACGCTGCCCTGTGGAAGTTCCTGGATGCATTCTTCACACAAACACGGCACTGAGGCAGCCAAAAGTAGCTTCAGCTGTAGACGTGAGGGGCTACCATGGAAACCAAGGCTGTTTTTAGACGAGCACGCGACTGGCTCGCACGGCTTTTCAAACTGCTGTGGCGCGGGGTTACGTAAGATGCCCGGTGGGGATCAAATGCATGAAAGGCGGTCGCACATTCTTTGCAGACCGTGAATTACATACCTCGATTTGTGAGGTATGTAATTCGCGGTCGGCAAAGAATGTGTGACCACCTTTCATGCGCCTGATCCCCGCCGGGCGTCTCGTGTAACACTGTGCCACGGGAGTTTGAAAAACTATGCGAGCAGGTTACGTGCTCATCTAAAAACGTCCCAAGTGACCACAGCTGCCTGGAGAAAAGCAGTTTATCAGCAGAACCTTTTACACACAAAAGTTCTGGGAGAAGTTCTATGCAGAAGTTCAAAGATCCGAATGTTTAAGATTTGGGTGAGCGATTTAGACACACAGAAAGTTCAGGATGTAACAGCAAACATCCAGGAGAAATGTGTGTGTAAAAACACCCGCTGTTCCCTTCCCCGGAATTCAGTTTTTCAGTGCTTGGGGGTGGGGGGAGGAACTAGGACATTTTTAGATGTGACACTGGCAGCTTTAAATAAGCCACCTTAGAAAAGCTGTGTGGGCAGCATTTAGACGTGCTGCCACCATTGAAAAGCACCAGTGGGGCATTCTTTAAAAGCCACATTTTAAATACCTCAATATTGAGGTCATTTAAAGAATGCGCAACTGGCGCTTTTCAATAGCGGCGGCATGTCGAAACATCGCCCACTTGACTTTTCTAGGGCGGCTTATTGAAAGTGGCGGAGTCACATCTAAAAACGGCCCTAGATCCATGGGCCCGATCTTCGAACTGGAAAGGGCCAAATAAAGGCTAGCCATGGGTGACATTTTGGTTCCCCGCCTGTTGGAGAGAGGCTTATAAAATCATGAATAATATGGAGGGAAAAAAATAAAGAGCTGTTGTTTACATTTCTGAAAATACTGCAGCTAGTATTTTAATCGGCTGGCAGCAGGTTTAAAACAAATAAAAGACATTTCCTTTTCATGCAAACCGCAGTTAACCTGCTGGATTCGTTACCATGGGATGTCGTGAAGGCCAATAGAACAAGTCGAGAAAAAATGATGGGATACATTCATGGAGGGCAAGGGGGCTGAGAGGATACATCCTCCGAACACCAGATGCTGGAAGTGAATGACAGGGAAGGGGTGACTCCATATAAGTTCTTTTTGGCGCACTTAATTTATAAGGCCCTTCACGGTCTCGGCCCCTCAAACCTCAGGGGACGCCTCGCCCTCCGTGCCCCAGTGCGACTCCTTCGGTCTGCCGGGGGTGCCTTCTTGGAGGTCCCCCGTGTTAAGCGGGGGGCCACAATGGAGAGGGCATTCTCGGTGGCAGGGCCACGCCTTTGGAATTCCCTCCCGGAGGAAGCTCGCCTGGCCCCAAGCCTTTTAACATTCCGGCGAGTTTGTAAAACCTGGCTGTTCGCCCAGGCCTTTGGGGAGGGTGGGTTAACGGGTTTTTATCACCCTACTCTTCCTTATTCTTTTTTGTAAATTTTTGTCCTCCCTGTTCTATTGTAAGACTTTTATGATTGTTTTAATATTTTTTTAATGATTTTAACTGAAATTTGTTAGCCACCCCAAGCTGCTTGCAGGAGGGGCGGGCTATAAATATATTAAATAAAAAATTAAAATAAAAAATAAATTTGAAGCACCAACTTCTGGCCATAGACAAATATTGTACTCGATGGATCATGGGTCTGATCCAGTATGATAGCTCTTACATTCTTATGAGTGAGGGACACTGGCTACGATCCCATATCCTGCAGATCCCATGTGCACATGCGTGTGGGTTCTGCAGGGCACAATGTGCCTGAAATGAGGATCCGCGCGGTTTGCATGCAGCTTTGCATTCGGCTCTACGACGGATCCGCTGTGGACTTGTGATCAAGCCCACTGGCCATAGGGAATATTATTTTTATTTATTTTATTTATTTATTTATTTTATTTATTATTATTATATTTATTTTATTTATTTTATTTATTTATTTTATTCTTAAAAATTTCTACCCCGCCCCTCCTTCAGGTCAGCTTATGAATGCTAAAACATCTAAACATATTGGAGACATAGGGTTGAAACAGACAGAATGGCCACATGGCAGTGGCCTGACCCGGGCTGGGAAGTTGCGGCGGACACAGACTGGGCTGGGTTGGGCCGCAAAACACACGTTCCCAAGGCTGGACTGCCAGGGAGGGTGGAGAGACTCACCACCCTGTGGCTGGCAAGCCCCGCCCCTGTGCTGCACCCAGCACCCTGTCATGGTGAGCAGCCATGGCGGCCAATGACAGCCAACCATGGCGGACACAATCTGGGCTATTTTTGCCGGGCCACAGCAGATGTGATAGCCTGCTGTGGCCTGCTTTGACTCGATCAGATGGATCTTAGCCCAGGCTGTGACCTGGACGTAATCACAGAATCATAGAATCTTAGAGTTGGAAGGACATCAGAGGTTGTCTAGTCCATCCCCCTGCTCAATGCAGGAAATCTATAGCTACAGCATCCATGACAGATGGACGTCCAGCCTCTCTTTTAAAACCTCTAGCGATGGAGAGTCCACCACTGCCCTAGGCCGTCTGTTGCATTGCCAAACAGCTCTTACCATTAGGAAATTCTTCCTAATGTTTAGCTGAAATCTAGTCTTGCCCTCAGGAGCAACAGAGAACAAGTCCGCCCCATCTTCTGTGTGACAGCTTTTCAGATATTTGAAGATGGCGATCATGTCTCCCCTTAGTCTTCTCTTCTCCAGGCTAAACATACCCAGCTCCTTCAACCTTTCCTCATAGGACTTGGTGTCCAGACCCCTCACTATCTTCGTAGCTCTCCTCTGAACCCGTTCAAATTTTTCAATGTCCATCTTAAAATGCAGTGCCCAGAACCGGACACAGTACTCCAGATGAGGTCTGACCAGTGCAGAATAGAGTGGAATTATTACTTTTTGTGACCTGGACACGATGCTTCTCTTAATGCAGCCTAAAATTGCATTAGCCTTTTTAGCAGCTGCACATGCTGCTGACGCATGTTCAGCGTGTGATCAGCTACAACCCCTAGATCCTTTCCACATATACTGCTGCCAAGCCAGGTATCACCCATCCTATACTCGTGCATTTGATTTTTTCTTATCTTAAATGTAGAACTTGACATTTATCTTTAGACCAGGGGTGAGAGCCTGGGTTAGCTGCCGACACAGCCCAGGACAGGTGCAGGTGAGGCCCAGCGGGCTACAGCAGGCTGCTGTCATGTTTGGTTTTACCCATAGATATAGAAACAGGCTGATGGGAGGGTACCAGCAGCGGAAGAGAGTTGGAGTGATGCAGAGAACCGCACAGAGAGATATGACTGGAAGGAACGAGAGAGTGTGGGAAGAGATTATACAAAACTAGATGGAAAAGTCAGTTGGACAGGGATTGGCAGAAGAAATAGACGGGTCTGGGCAGGAGTGGGATCAGGGCCGGCCTTCACAGAGCAACCTGAGGTGACCACCCCGGGCCCTGCTCTTTCCAGGGCCTCCCATAGTGGCCCCTGTTTTCATCATGCAGGGTGTGAGGCCCCCACTTCCTCCCAGTGGGCCCCCACACATTGACCACCTTTAGGACCACCTTGTGGGTGCCCCTACTTGGGAAACATCCACCAGGGCCCCCACATTTTATCTTTACCCTAGGCCCCACAAATTATAAGGCCAGCCCTGAGATGGAGAAAGTGAAAGCTAAACCATGTGATTTGCACAGGGTGGAAAAAAAACCCACACATCACGGTGGCCTGCTGTGGCCTGCTTTTCCATGCTTTAGAATGCACTGGAACGTCTGTTGAGGGGCCACCGGATGTTGGACCGGGCTTGCCTTGGGCCATGTCGGAGGCTAGCCTGGGCTCTGACTCTCGGATTAGGTCCAGGTCACAGCCCGTGCTAGGATCTGCCTGATCGGGGCAAAGTGGGCCACAGCAGGCTATCTCGGATCGGGTCTGACATGGCCGGCCATCATGGCAGCCATCATTGGCCACCATGGCTGCCCATCATGGTGGAGGGCAGGACACTGGGTACAACACAGGGGTGGGGCCAGCTGGCTGCACATTCCTACCCTTACCATGGGAACAGCCTGATCCAGTCCAGACCGTGTCCTCTGCATACGCCCACCCTGACTTCAGCCAGGTTGCCAGAGTGGCATGGTCACTTCTGTTTCCACCTACAGAGAAAAGAAATCAGCTTATCAGGCTCTTACCTCCTTCCTGCCCAACTTTCCTGGAGAGTACAGTAGATACTTATGGGAGCTGGGACAGAGCAGACGAGGTTCCGAAGATCAGTGTCTCATGGTTTCTGTGATTCTCCATGCAGGATCATCTGGGGAAAATTTTGAATGGATATATTTAAAGATGTAAAGAGTTCACCTCTCTGCTTCTGTCCAGCATTTAACTCCTAAACCCTGCCTGCTGCAATTGGAGAAACGTTTTCTCTAGGATGAGTGAGGCTGGTGGGGGCACGGACACAGATTGTGTGTATCCTGAAGAATTTCTCCTTCTGAGCACTGGATGGTTTTATGTCACCAGGAAGCACCAGAATTCTGCTGCCCTTCCCGGAATGCTTTCAGACTCTTAAAGGGAAAGGAAATTGCTTCCCAAAGGTGAAATCTTCAGGGACAGATCCCAACAGAAAACTGCACTTATGCTTGGTGCTTCTAGAATATAAGCTGGCTCTGTTATTTAGCACCCTGTTCAGTAGGACTTTGATGTGTGCTTAATTACAACTTTTTCTACTAAGTTCAGTGCTCTCATTTTGCTAAGCAGGCCTGTGGTATAATTTCTTACATTCCCCAGGCATATCATTTATGGGAATGGATTTCTTTTTGTGACTATGGAAAGGAAATCATCATCTCTTCCTTTGAGTGCATTTAAAAGGGTGAAGAACACACTTAGGCCACGATCTACCAAATGATCACACCAGACATTGAAGCCATTAAGGAGATTTGAAGCCAAGGGCCGGGTTTGTAATGGTAGGATGAGAACAGAGCTCTGACTTGCCTATGGCCAATGTGGCGGTGGTCATTGGTGCATTTGCATGAGGGGCGCCAACCAGCCATGCCTCAGGGCAGATGGCTCATTAGTTGTTTGTCTGTCACACTGGCTGACCCAGATTTGTCTGGCTGACCCAGATTTCCTTCACTGCTGCTTCTGCCAGCCAGGACTAAGCAGTATTACTCAGCCAGTACTAATGGGGTCTCCGTCCCCCCACGGGATGGCCCCGCATCCACCCATTAGCACTGACTAAGCACTAAGGGAGTCTGGGGCAAGCAGCCACAGCATGACAGACACAAAGCTGATGATTCAGATGCCCGGGTAGCGCCCCTCATGTAAATACACCCATGGCCAACGCCACATTGGCCATAGGCTAGTTATGGCTCTGGATGGCAAGGAATTTGGTATCACCATGAAAATCTGGTAAGAGCAGGTGGTACGGGCTGTGGAATGGGATGGGGGGGGGGGTCTCCCCTAGGTGAGAGAAGATGGAGTGGGTCTGTGGTGGGGAAATTCTGTGCCTGAAGGGCACGGGAGTAGGGATGGGGACTGGTATAAGACTGGTGGCAGTGAGGCTGGAGGAGGCAGTTTGTAAAAAGCCTTGTAGCTGTATTTTGTTTTTTTTAAAAAAATGATATTGTATCTTGTCTTGAGCTCTCGGGAAAGGCAGGGTATTAAAACCCAAATAATAAATTAATAAATAAATGGGGCAAAATTCCCTGTTCTGTTTTCATGGAAATTTCCTGTGGAAACAGAATGGTGATTGGAATTTAAATCCTCTGCCATTATTTCTCTGCTACTGCGCATTCACAAAATGGCAGCTGCTGTTCCATGCATGAACAAAATGACGACTGCAGCTTAGCAAAATGGCAGCAGCCATACGGTCGTACGATGGCCACCGTTTTACACATGCATGCTATGGTGGCCTCTATTTTGTGCATGTTCTGTAATGCAGAAATAATAAGATTGGCAGATTTTTGGGGGGTCGATCCGGCAAAACAATCATTCAGTGGATTGTCGGTGGCCTGTGGCCTTGGAATACAGAGGGTGGGTCTAAAGCAAAGCGTTCCTCTAATGGTGTCTTTGTTGTATTTCTTCAGAGTTATGAACCCTCAAGCATGGTTAGCAAAGTACAGGGAGACACAATATTGTGTGTTTTTCCCCCCCACAAAATTTGGGACAAACATTTTTACACAATCATTTCTTAAACAAAATTGAAAAATAAAAACAAACAACATGTGTCTTTAAGTTTGTTTTTAAAATGAATTTCTCATTTCCATTAAACAATTGAAAACGGCTTGAAATAGGTATTTGTTGTCTGGATTTGGGTTTCCCCCGCCTCCCCCTTGCTTCATGTTTTCATTGACTGGGGGCGGGGGGGAATGGAAAAAGTAGATAAGGAAGATAAAGGGGAGGGAGGGATCCACAAAACATGGATCAAAATATTGCCCCCCCAGTTTTCATTGTTTGAAAATTGAAAAAGAAAAAAAATGAAACTGAACTCAGAGCTAAATAATTTAAAAATGAAAATACTAAAATCACGAAAAAGCCTCTCTCTCTCTCTCTCTCTCTCTCTCTCTCTCATTTTCCTTAAAATTCTATTTTCGATAGAAAAGTTTTTTCCCCTCCCTCTTCTTCCTGAAATAATTCGATCAACTTCATTAGTTTCTCACAGCATGGTTACAAATAGACTACTGCCGATGGAAACTCATGGCTTAGTCTGCAAGGCTGAGACCTGCTTTTACCCATGTCTCCTTTCACCATATAGTTGCTAAGGTGTTATCCTACCTCTTTTTCTACCTGACTCCAGACGAATATGATTACAAGCCTTGGAGATACATCTAAGCCCGAGCCTATGCGTCTTCCAAAAGCAGTATAAAAGATTTCTGTTTGGTCAGACGTTTGGCAGACTGGGATAGGTTTGGGACAGAGGGGTTGGGATGCATAAGGGGGTGGGTCGGTGGTTTAAGGGGATTTTTATAAGTTTTCATGTGTTTTGATAAGCTGCAAGCCACCCTGAGCCTTAGGGGAAGGGAGGAGTATAAATTTGAATATTTTCTTTAAAAAAAAATACCTTGAGTAGCGAACGTAAGGCTTACCCTCAGTACAAACCACACCAAACTGTTTTATATTTCAGTAACATAAGAGATGGAATACTACAGGCACGGAATAGTCTTTAAAAAAACTTTATAAACCTAAGAAGTTCCGAATAAAGACTATATTTAAAAGAAACACAAACAAGTCTAGTTCTCAAAATACACAGCTAAACAAACCTCAAGTCTGCCCTGTAGTTACACTATGGAATGATCATATAATTATGCCCATAGCATATTTGATCCTTGATACATTTAAACTGATTTCTAAGGAAACACTAGGCTTATTTTTATATATTCTACCTTCACATGGTGTCTGAGGGTCAAATTGGGTCACTCACCAAAACTATTATAAGAACATAAAAACACAGAAAGTGCCATAATGGGTCATATGGCATTTACTATGTTTTTACTTCCTGTGCCGTACTGGATCATTGGTCTGACCCATACTGCCATACTTGACCAATGGTCCATTGGTCAATCCACTGGGTCAGACCAATGGTCCACTGGCCATTGACAGTGGCCAAGCTTGGTCACTTGGAAGAAGTACCCTACAGGTCACAGTGAGGTGATCCAATTCCTGTTGTTTACAACCAGCTCTCAGTCCCGACAGTAAGAAGTTATGTTTTTCAAATCTACCTTTGACTAATAGCTGCTGCACCGGCGTGGAGGATGGGGGGGGCTACCATGCAGACCACATCCACATGTTACCCCTGCCCTCTCACTAGCCCAGGCCACCAGCACATCTGTTCAGTGGCTGGGCTGGATCCTGCTCAGGGTGAGGGCTCTCACCCCAGGCAGGATCAAAGACTGGCGGCACATAGCGCGGCCGCCGTCACTTCTGAAAACACTCTGGGTGGTCTTGAACAAGTCACTATCTCTCAGCCTCAGTGTTCTATGTGTGAAATGGGAACAATAATGACCCATCCTATAGGGCTGTTGTGAGGGTGTAAAGCACTTTGAATAATGAAAGCAGTAGAAATGATAAGTAACAACAAACATCAACTGGCTCTTCTATTAACGAACATTCTATTTTTGTTTTATTTCCTCTCGTCTTTTAATTACACATCTTCAATTGCAGGTTTGCCTTATTCTTTGCAAAACACTGGTCATCCCAAGAAGCTGGGTAAAAGGACAGTGATGAAAAGGTCAGTGGGAATAGATGAGCCTATATATGGCCCCATTATTATAATAGCATTTTAGCATGTCACAAATATGAATGGATTTTATATTTGCAGTTGCAGCAGCTGGTGGGTTGGGAAATTATCCCTATTATTAGTGGACGTCGCTGACATTTTACCTTTTTATAGGCTGGATTCTGCCCTGGATTAACAACGTTCTATGGGAATAGTTTCTGGAAACTCAGTCCTGGTATAAGTTCCCACTAGGGCAGTAAGTGTAGAGTAGGTAGTTAGGATTAAGAAAAGAGGATTGAGGGCATCAAAGAATAAACTCAGTACATAGGTATTTATTGGGTGCCCGATAGACTACTAAAAAATGCAGGTATTAATGCGCTCCCTGTTTCAGCCCTCTAGGCTCAGCTCACGGTGCTGTGTGAATGCCTGGACAATGCTGCACCTAGCAGGGTATGCAGCAGGCTCAGCGTTTGTTTTTTGTTTGATTTTTCAAACCCCCTTTCTTTTTGGAGGTTTCCGTAAACGACCCCTACTATTTTCCTTTTTTAAATTTGTTTTTTAGGCCTTCTTTACGTGAAGTGCAGTAAGGAATGCCTTACGTGGAGGTCGTGTCTGTCTGTGCCCCTGTTCTTTCTGTGACCTTGCATCATCTCTGGACCTACATACACACCAGCCAGGCAGATGTGTGATACCTCATTTTAAAGGTCTCGCTGAGACCTTTAAAATGTCCATCCCCCATATTTGTGCATTGAAGGGTTCCAGGGTTATGAGGGTCTTCAAACCCCTAATGGCTGCATGGTACAGCCATTACTGGTCCCTGCCCGGCCATGTTACAATGGCCGTGACATGGGCATGATGTCATGGTGCCCAGTGACCAGGGGCCTTAGTGCTAAGTGCCAGGGTGACTGGTAGGGAGGGGACCAGAGGGAAATGGGATCTGGGGGGGTATAGACAGCGGGGCCAGCTGGGGAGGGAATAGGCCAGCAGGGGGCCAGAGATGGGAGCCTAGTAAAGAACACCTATGCTTTGCATGTATGGATATCCTAGGCATGCATCTTTCCTCCCTTATTTCATTTTATTTTATTAAAAATATACATTTATATTAAAATTCACTGTGCATGCGAAAATGATTGCTGTGAACGCTTGCTACATGCATGCCCTTTCCCAAAATGGCGCCAGTGGTGTCAGTACCATTTTGGAAAAGGGCAGCCGATCTGTACATGTTCAAAATGGCCACTGCGCATGTGCAAATTTGCTGCCCTTTCCCAAATGGTGCCGACGTTGCCAGCGCCATTTTGGGAAAGGGCGCACATGTACAGTATGGTCCCGGTGGTCATTTGTGCGTACACAAGCTTTTTTATATTTATAATAAAAACGGACATTTTTTTCTTCATTTTCGTCTGTTTTTGTTACCTTTGTCATCTGTTTTTATATCTTAATTACTAAAACGAATGAGGCTTCATTCGTTTAAGTAATTAAAATAATGACAGCAAATTGCACAACCCTAGCACCCAGGTCTCATGAGAGGGGAGGAATGAGGACACAATTGTGCCAGGTCTCCAGTCTTGGGAAGGGGACGGGGACTAGAAGCTAGCATCTGTGTGAATAAAGTACCAGAAATTGGACTGACCCGGACACTGGGTGATGGTAATGGGAGAGATGGGTGGTAGAGGCCTCCCAGCTTGGGTCCTCACATTTCTCTCAATGGGACTGGCTGCAACTGTGTTTAGGTTATGCATATGTGAGCAGAATCGTTGGGCGTCTTTAGACATAACAATGATGGGGTGTCAAAACCCCATAGCACATGTTTGGCCATTGTGTGTGAGCACCATAAAAATCCCAACGCTAATTTGGCAACGTGAACACCATTGCATCACAAGGACAGTTTTACGTTTTGACTGAACACGGGGCCAACGTTGTGTCTAATGATATCGTGTGGCGTGTTAGCAGGTACAACATGGGGAACGAGGCGGCAGCACTTGAGTGCTGAGATCGGGTGGCGAGCAAAACACTGATTTACCTCAAGATGGGCTGTGTGTTTAAGCAGCACCATGTGGTGAACACAGGGTCAAAGCAGTATTCATATCAAGGTCAAAACACACATTGAGACACCCATTGATGTTACGTCTAAAGACACCAGTAGAACGTCAAAGCTGGAAGATAACTGACGTTAGGATCATCTAGTCCAACCTCCTTCTAGGATAAAGAATGGTGAAAACCTCTGCTGCCCAGATGGAGGGGTATGTTGGTGGGCATTCTTAAATGAGACAGGTGTGGGGGGGTCTGTGGTGGGTGTGTGGGCCGGGCATGGGGCTGTCATATACGTGGGCGCACGCATGGCTGCCCCAACCACACGCTGCCCGCCCCATCCCCACATGGGGCACTCTGGCTTTTTCTGGAGTGCCCTGTGCGTGGATGGGGGGGGGGGCGGTGTGCAGCTCACAGGAATGCGCACCCCTATGCACCAAACTCACACGAGCCCCCCCCCCAGTGGGTGTCCATATGTGGGGGCGTCTCGTTTAAAAACATCCAGAAGGATGAGGAAAAGATGGCGCCAGCTGAAAGGCCGGTGCTGAAACTCTACCAAAAATACCCTGCAGAGGGCTTTTTATTTAGACACTGAGCTCAGAGACTGGGGGCTAAAGCAGAGGCCACCTGTTCTCAAGCAGAAAAAGGCAATTCTTTCCCCAAATCTCTGGAGACGTGTCCCCATTCTCCACCACCCTCACTGTCATCCCTTCCTCACGAAAGGTGGCTATTATTCTCGATGGGCAAAAGGGATTGGGTTCCCTCTCTAGTGAGGCTCCCCTTTTCTTCCATCTCCCCTTCCCCCTGCAGTGAGTTATTTCAGATGCAGCTATAAAGAGACCAAAATACTCGGCCAAGTTGGGCTATAATTGGCCCAGGAGCTGTCAGTCTTTCTTTTCTATTTCTGGAATGTGCTGCTTTGATCGTTTGTGAAACTCAATCCTTCCCTCCTCCCTCCAGCCCCATTAACCCCTTTCTTAAGCCCTCTTCCCCCATTAACCTGCTCCCACTTTCCTGACTCCCCCTTCACCCCACCCCAAGACCTTTCCTCTCAGTGTCCATTTAACCTGGTCCCATAAACATGCCCACACCTCCTAAATCTCCCTCCCTTACCAGCTCCCCTATAGCAGCCCCATTCCCTTTCCCTGCTCCCCACTTACACTCTTCCTGATACCCTTTATGCATGCCCCCAAACCAGCCCTATTCCTTTCAGCCTCCTCCTTCCTCCTGTTCCTCCCTCATATCCTAAAAACCTGATCTCTAAATCAGGGCGGGGGAATTTTAGACCTGGGGTCAAAATGTGGCCCACCTCTAGTTTTTACTTGGCCCCTTTCCAGTTCTTGGATTTGGCCCCTGCAACCCGTAAGCACCGAAAAGCTGAGCTCAGACTAAGGGAGCAGAAACGAGGGCCTGCGGACAAAGAGGCCAGATCCATGGCTTCTTGCAGAGTGCGTCCCAAAGGCACCCCATTCACCCAACTTCTATGCAGCCCTCAAAACATGCTCCGACCCCTGGGAGGGAAAAGATTCCCCACTTCTAATCTAAATCATCATCTAAGGCCGTTTTCACACGGACGTCCCCGCCTTGGACATGAGTGCGGGTGGGTGGGGGGTGCCTGTGCGAACGCCGCAGCGGGAGCCGGGGGGATCAGTGGGTGCCCATGGGAATGCCGTGGGTAGTGGGTGGGTGCTCCAGCCATACACAGAACAATGGGTGCCAATGCCCGATACTCTGTGCGTGGAGGTGGGTGGGTGGCCCGTGGGAATGCACCCCCACACACCTGCGTCCGTTGGAAAAGGGCCTAATACCCTCCGCTCAGCTTCCTTCACAAAACCAGCCCTAGCCCTCTCCTCCCAGCCTCCTCTTTAACCATTACCGAAAAACCCCAACCCCCTCCCCCTCTGCCACCCCATCGAACCCCAAGCCTCCTGTCCAGTCTCCCCCTTCAGATTCTATCAAGCCCCTAGCCCTCCTTCTGTCTCCCCCATAAACAAACCCCTCTTCTCATTTATCTGCCTTTTACCTCACCTCGGTTCCCCTCTGCCCTCCTCCCCACCCCCCTGATCACCTACTGCAAACCCTTAAATGCCCCCCTTCCTTCACTTTCCTCCTCCCCTCCCAAACCAGCCCCATTCACTTCCCCCTCTTCTCTCCTTCCACCCCCTGCCTCTCCCCTCACTCCCTTGAAATGCTTCCTTGGGGTCCATTCTCCTCCTAAAAGTACATGCTTTCCCCTCCTGTCCAGAAAAGCCTCCTTCTTTTACCACACCCCCTTCCCCTCCCAGGCCCCCCTTCCTGCTTCATTTCCTTTTCCATCCCTCTGTCTCAGAGTAGAGATTAGTCTCACCCTGAGCAAGACTCAAAAAACACAGTCTCTGCTGTTGCAACAGTAAACTCATCTCTCTCCTTGAAGTTGGATTCCCTTCATCTTTCTCTCACCCTGTATTTACTAGTGTACTTTCCCTCCACTTCTTTCTTTTTCTCCAGTTCTGTGTTTTTGGTTGCTGAGAACTAGGATGTAGAGAGCGAGGCTATGGTTTGGTTTTGACTTTTTAAAAAAAATAATAATAATCCCTCCCTACCCTGCTGAGAGTTGGTTTGTTTCATCTGGGGGAACAAGTGCTAGTTTTCAGTTTGGCTGACAGCTCTGCAGAATCCAGTTCAGCTGAGGGACGTATGTTGCTCAGGAGTTGAGCAACAATTGGCAGCTTTCTCCAACAGGTAAGAGGACTGACTTTCTTTCTTCTGTCAACATCTGCAGGCAACGCTTGTTTGCTACACTGGATCCCTTCTATGTATGAAACTGGTTGTGAGCGTTATCTTGCTGGTCATGAAGTCATAGAATATCTGGCAGTAATCAAGAGGAAGGGAAGGAAATCTCAAATGTTAACACTTTTAAAAAAAATTGCGTCTGCAAAGTTTTTGCTGTGTCTGTAAATGGCTGAGGTCTTTCTGTTGCTCTCTTTCTGCACTGCAATACTGTATTTTTGAGAGCCAGCTGATTGATCTTAGACTGATTCTAGAGACAGGAACCCAAGACAAATGCCATCAGTGAGATAAAGTACAAATCTGATGGAGTATTATTATTTTTTTACAGTCATGCCCGTGTACTTTTCACCAACCACTTTTCTACCTGATGTTTCAGTTCAAACTTAAATCAGCTTTATGTCTCATTAGGTTCCTTACTGAGATTCTACCTCATTAAAGTCTGGCACACTTGGCGAGATCCATTTCAAACTTTTTTTTCTCCCCCCCCCACCTCTTCCCCCAAAAGTGCTCTTGGCACAATTTCCCCCTTGGGGACATTTAGACTTTGATTAAACCTAGAACTCTTGGCCTGCTCAAGCAGTTCTTTTCAATTTGTCTGTACTGCATTATGTAGTTGATGTTTTTGCACCTCTTTTTTACTGCAGTTCTGCTGATAGTTTCCAACCCTAGTGTCCATGTATCACACTGTGTGCGTGAGTGTGTGTGTGTACTTGTGTTCTTTGGCTAAGACCTTAAAATAAAAGGTCTTCTCTGCTCTGCATGGATATTATGGACCAGATCTATCATTGTAATTTTGCATTGTAATGTGCAAATTTACATGCTCCTTTCCTATATTCCGCACCATCTTCCTTGCCTCAGGGGATGTGTGGGATAGTTTTGTTTCCCTCTTACAGATGCAATAAAGGCTAACCACAACTCAGCCAGGTAATAGCACCAGCAAGTGTGCAATAGGTAGGTCACGCTGCAGTATGATGGAGGTTTCCAAACTGATCCATGGGGGATCACTCCATCTGTGGATAAGGTCACAACCTCAATTGACCTCTGACATTCTTTGCATGTCTTTGTTGCTGAGTGGGGTCACAGGTTTACAGAATATTTCAGTCTCAAAACGGGGTCACAATGGAAAAGGTTTGGGGAACTAGACTTGGCAAAGTGGCACCTATTTCCTTCCATGCCTGTTAAGGATCATTATGATGAGATACAGTAATTAATTATAAGATGAACTGTGAAGTGTAAGCTGTGTTTTTTTAAAAAAAAATCCAAAAAATCAACAGAGAAATCGGACACTGTAGTTTAGAGTACAGTTCTTGCTCCTAGGAATTAAAAGTGTCTAGGAGAAATGAAGGCAATTAGCTATTGTCATTGTCAAAACTTTGAGAACTGCAACAGCGAGCAGGTATTTTGGAATTACCTTTTGATTTGGTTAATCTCAGTTACATAAAAGAAGTAGGATTTCAAACTTGTTAGTATCCCTAGAAAACAAAACAACCCCCCCCCCCCAGCTTTTAGGGACATATTTTGCCACCCTTCATTATTTTAGGACAGATTCTGAACAGAGATTATTATTATTATTATTATTAACAAACATTTATATAGCGCCAGCAGTGTACCTGGCACTTTACAAAGTAATAAAATAGACACGGTCCCTGCCCCTAGGGCTTACAATCTGAGAGACAGGAGCTGGGGGAGAGACTTAGGAAGGGGAACAGAGGGAGAGACAAGGGGTCTAACATTCATGAAGATGCGAGGTCTCAAGTGCACGTACTTGGCTTGGTTACGATGAGAATGACAGCAGGCAGGTCCATGTTGCAAGGATAAGGGTAAACCGATCGTAGGTATAGGAATAGTGGCTCAGCAGGATAAAGAGTCAGACAGAGCAGAGCGAAAGAGGTGAGTTTTAAGGAGAGATTTGAAGGTATGAAGGGAGGGGGCAAGGCGGATGTGGACAGGGAGGGAGTTCCAGGCATGGGGGGCAGCAAGTGAGAAGGGACGAAGGCGCTTAGGGGAGCAGGGAAGGCGTGGAAGGGTGAGAGAAGGGACAGAGGAGGAGCGAAGTGCACGGGCTGGAGTATGGAGGGCGATAAGTGCAGAGAGGTAGGGGGGAGCAAGGTTGTGAAGAGCTTTATAGGTGAAGACTAGGAGCTTGTGCAGGATTCGTTCAGGAAGGGGAAGCCAGTGAAGCGAAGAGAGGAGGGGCTGCACATGGTCGAAGCGACTGGCGAGGTAGATGACCCTGATATGGAAAGATGATATGGAAAAAATAGACAATGGCGAGGCACCAGCGGTAAGATCCTGCACCAATGGCAAAACTTCCATTGACTTCATTGGGTGAGGATGGTAGCCTCTGGTGTGCAGGGATCCCTGTCAATCTACTTCCCAGTACTGTCTTGTATCATTTCCTTGTGCAACCCCTCTCTGTCTCTTGTACCCACATGTTACCTAACACAATTTGCTCGATCCTGGGATTTACGCTGTTGGAAGTGCTTTGAATATTAGAGCTTTAGATTGTAATCTCTTTGGGGCAGAGACTGGCCTTTTTTGTTACCTGTTTGAACAATGGGTGTTTTTACACACACATTTCTCCTGCATGTTTGCTGTTACATCCTGGACTTTGAACTTCTGCACAGAACTTCCAGAATGTTTGGGTGTAAAAAGTTCTCCTGGTAAACGTCTTTGCTCCAGGCAGCTGTGGTCACTTGTGTTCCATGGCGGCCCCTCACGTCTACAGCTGCGGCTACTTTAAGCTGCCTCAGGCAGTGTTTGTGTGAAGAATGCATCCAGGAACTGCCTCGGTGCAGTGTGTGTGTTCCCCCACCCCTCAGTCATACGTAGTCCCAGTAACTTCAGTGGGCTACACTCACAATTAGTCATAACTTGCTTGTGTAAGTAAGCGTTATCCTTACCAGGATTTGAAGCCTTCCTAATGCAGAGGTTCCCTAGTTGTGGATCAGGACCCTTCACACACCATCTGAAGGGTCACCGTGTTGATTGATATTTAATGTGCTTGTCTTGTCTGTTGTGGTGTGTCTATACTAATTGCTAGTACGGTAGTACCAGCATCCTCCCAATGATCGCACCCCCAGAGTCTGCATCTGAGACCAGCTTCTTTGACTTGGAGAACATCATCCATTGAAATCCAATGACTCGACATCCATTGCACCTTTAGAATTCCCCAAACACTAGACAACTGAGCCACTTCACTGTCAAGTGTCATATGATGAATACACTCCTCTTGTTGATCTGGGTGAGACTTTGTGTGTAAGTGAGCTGAGCAAATAACAAATGGTGGAAGTCAGAGCTGGACGAGTTGTGTGTCTCCCCTCGTTACTAGGGAAGCAAAGTATAATTTGGGTCATGTTAACGAGAGCATGCCAGATTTAAGGTTTCCCTCCAGAGTAACTACCTTCCTCAACATTTGTTCTCACATGCAGTGGAAACCAGGGATTTAATAGCTTCCCTACCCCCCCCCCCCATGATCTTCCTCTGGGACCAGCAAAGGGGGGGGCGGGGCTGGAATAGCAAGCAGTCAGTGAAGTAGGGACGCCGTGTGAGACACACACACAAAGGCAGGAGTACGAAAGCAAGCAGAGGACTGAATGGAGAAATGTAAAGAAGACGAAATTACTCTCAAAGGTATGCACAAACATGACCTCCAGAGTAGAAGTCTCCCTCAATGTAACGGTGCTTGTTTGCAAAGGTAATGACCGTTATCCTCATGTGAACAAAAAGGGTTAAAGTAAATCAAAGTAAGAGCTGACTGAGAGGAGAATGTGTAAAAATGGGCCTACTTGGAATTGCAGTTCTTGGCTTGACCTGGTAATGTCAGGAACCAATCGGTACCCAGCATGACCAGTGAGGATCAGGCAGGGGCATGGACCAGGCAGAGCGTAAATCAGTCTGCACAGGCAGGTAGTATGGACATCAGTAAGAGGAGCAAATAGAGGCCTAGTGAAGGTAGAGCCCAGGCCAGCCTGGGTAGGTAACGTAGCAGAGGCATTGGAGTGAAGATCACTAGTGGATAGGAAGGGGCGGAGGGTAGCCAGGGTGGAACACAGGGAGGCTATACGCAGAGGAGTGTGTTGGTAAGCCGCCGGTAGCTTGGTGTTTGCTCCTTATATAGAGGAAGAGGAAATGCTGGGCATTTTCTGTCCCACCCTGAATCGCCTAGAACCGGCCATGATTGGCTGGGGCTGCAGCAGTCTCGGAGGCAATGGGGTAGGCCTACCTGAGTTCCAGTTTAACTGTGGCTGGAGGCCCCCTTTTCCACAGAGGCTGGTGCTACCTGTTGTTCGGTGCATGATGTAGCTGGAGGATCCTTTGTCCACAGCAGCAGGCGCTCTCTGTGGTCCAGTGCAGGTGTGGCTGGAGGACCCTTCACCTGCAGAGGCAGGAGCTGCCTAGGATCTGGTGCGAGCACGATTGTGGCAGCTGCTGCTATGTGTGACACCCAATTAGTATCCAATGGGTTACCCAATATACCGGGGTAGGTAAAGTTTCCTAATCCTAAGAGCTACATCCATTTACCACAATAGGGCCAAAGAGTGGCATGTTTGTCCACTTCTGAAATATAGCAATTTACCGGGTTTTTTGCCCTATTGTCCATCTTCCAGTACTGGTTTGTCAACTTCCAGTACCATTTTTCCGACTTCCTGTCCCGATTCCTGTAAATCAGTAGTTACCGAATTGGTAACAGCAATATCCTATCCAGTATTTCTGGGGTAACTGGGTACCCAACTTGGAACCTGCCAGGCACTGATTTGGGCACCTGCTAGACTACTTGAAAATGCATGTCAATACCCATGGGGAGCAAAATACACAACCCATTGCCCACCTAACAAGGGGGTGACTAAGCAAGGTTTAAACTGAATGTTTCAAGTGAGTGTGTTTAAGTGAGATTAGTTAGGAGATTGCTTCTAAACAGGTGACTGAGTGAGCAAGTCCGTAGCATCAGCCAGGGGGGACATGGCTTTCTAGCCCTTTTAATGCCTTTGGGGTGGGGTGGTGGAGCATATTCTTTACGGGGGTTTTCCAAGCTATGAAACGCAGCCACCACACACATACAACAGTGTGTACACGCAGGTGCACAGTTCTTTCTTGGCTCCCATTGCTGACATTCCAAATCGTTTTTGGGCAAACCTCCTCGTGGCAAGTCAGAGCTAGATTTTTGATGACTGTAATATTTCAAACGATACTCATTTGCCTTCAGTGCGTTCTGGGATTTTCAGCACAGTGCATCGCTTGTGGAATGCTTTGTAGTTCCCTCTCCTTCAAAGAGAGATTGATTTGTCACGTTGTAGTATTTCTCCTTAAGACTTTTATTTTATCACCTTTCAATACTTGCAGTTCTCCTTTTTTAACACCTCTCTACCCTTAAAAAAATGTTTCCCTCTCGTTGCCTCCATCATTGGTGGCAGAGATTTAAAGAAATCCCTGTTTACAAGGAGGAACGTGCTGCGGAAGTGTCACATGACAGATCTGCTGGTAACTGTGTGCCATCTTGGCTATCTAAACCAGGGACCGATTATGCAGCCTCTCTTATTCAAAATGAATATTTCTTTAATTTTCTGAAATCATTCATTTGCCCTCATTTTATGTGGTTAGTCAAAGACCCAGGAACCTTCCAGCCTTTGCGAGAAATCAATGGGGTTTCCATTTGCAGGACAGTTACGGACGGTGTTCTTTATTTTCAACTTATTACCTTATAACGTATACATCTAGGATTCCCGCCTGCTGTCTTTCCCCATGCCCAGCAGCCACTGACATAGAAGAAGGGTTTGGCCTTTATAACAACACAGGTAAAACAGGAGAAACAGAAGGTGCAAAAATCATTGACTTATAACTGGAAGAGTCAAGTTTACTGTTTCCCAAGGCAAGCTGATCTAGAACTGCACCTTCTTCCCCATGGACTGCATGCCGCAAGCTACACCTGTTCCCTCACCCCAGAAGCACAGCACTTAGACCTCATTCTCATGGGGTAAAATGTGCAGCATTTGGCTCCGGGAAAAACTCTAGGAGACAAATGCCAGACAGCTTTTGTCTTGTGAGAAAACAAAGCTGCACAGCTTTGCCTCCAATCATGCGAAGATCACAGAGCTTGATTTGTCCAGCTCTGTAACCGCCACATGATCGGAGGCAAAGCCGCGCGGCATTGTTTTCTTATGAGACAAAAGCTGCGCAGCATTTGCCTCTCAGAGTTTTTCCTGGAGCCAAATGCTGCACATTTCGCCCCGTGAGAATGCGGTCTTTGAGAGGCTCTTCACCGCCTGTCTCTTATCTGGAGCTGAGATGAGAGCAAGTGATCATGTTCTGCAGTGAAATACAGACCTTTTTTGAAGTGTTTGCGAATGTTCGTCGGTACTTCATCAGTTTTGAGTGATTCCATGCTTCCACCATTATTTGCTGTTGTTTCCATAATTTTCCAGGACTTTTTGTCACTTTTTGGCACTCTCTCATGTCACTTTCTGGGAATTTAACTACAGTTTTATGGCAGATTTACAGCACTTTTATGGCAACTTTCAGCAGTTTCCCAATGGTTCCCTGGCACGTTTGTGTCTCCACAACCCCCAGGGATGCATGTGGGGACACATGGGACTTGGCACCGGCCCTGTAGCAGCCCCGTTCAGCTTTAGAAAAATAACAGAAAATGGCAAAACCGGCGGGAAAGCCGATAAGTTTCCACATCACGCGAATGGAGACGAATGCTCTGCTTCCAATGGAAATGGCACTCGCTGAGATTTATCCTTTCAGGCCTACCCTTCTTTGGAGTTAACGGGCCCTTTGCCTTGAGGGGGAGGGAGGTAACCCCATGCGGAAAAGGCGAAAGAACTTGGTATGTTCAGCCTAGAGAAAAGAAGACTAAGGTGGGACACGATCGCAGTATTCAAATAGCTAAATGAATGGCACAAAATGGGGAACATTTGTTCTCCACTGTCGTAGGAGGCAGAACAAGGGAATGTGATTATATTGCAGAAATGGAGATTTTGGTTAAATAGTAGGAAAAACCTTTTCACTCCGAGAATTGTTGGGCAGCGGAAGTAGCTGTTCAGGGAGGCTGTAGACTCTCCTGCCGTGGATGTTTTCAAAACCTGTCCAGACAGGCATCTGCTTGTGATGTTCTAGACAGGGATAGCTTGCCATGGATCAGTGGTTGGACTAGATGACACTTGATATCCCTTATTATTTTTATTATTATTATTATTATTATTATTATTAATAATAATTAATAATTAATATTATTTTATTTTATTAATACGTTTTTATATAGCACCAGCAACATACCTGGTACTTTACAGAGAATAAGATAGACACAGTCCCTGCCCGAGATGCACCCCCCCCCACACACACACACAATCCTGCTGCAAGCAGCATCCCTAGATCTGGGAACAAAGAGGCATTGTTCAGCACCCACTTATGAATAAAGCTCCAAGGGGTGGCCAGACGTTTCCTCCTGGCTTGAAATTGAGTCAGTGGAGGAATTGCGGGCCAGTGTGGTGAAGTAGTTAAGATGCTAGACTTGGAGATGGGAGACCAGGGTTCAAATTTCACCCCAGCTAATGAACTCACTGGGTGTCGTTGGGCAAGTCATAACCTCGCATCCTCAGTTCCCCATCTGTAAAATGGGAATACCTGTCTGTCTTTCCTTGTGTGTTCCCCTTATACTTGTCCATCTTAGATTGTAAGCCCCTTTAGCAGGGAACTATCTCTGAAAATCTGACTGTAAGGTGCTGCCGTGCATAGCAGCACTACAGAAATGGTTAGTAGTAACAATAGTACTATGAATTCAATTGTTCTTTGGCTGCAGTTGAACCCTCCAACTGGACACATGCTCTAAGCAGGATAAGGAATGCCATGCAAGGCAGCGGAGGCTCTTGTATGCCTGCCTGGCATCTCAAGCAAATTCATCTCCTGGTTCTCAGACCTTATCTGGGATGGGGCTGACCCCCACCTACTGGTTCCCATCAGAAACTTGACAAGCCCTAGGTTCCCCATGAAGTCAGGACTTATTCTCATCGCTGAACAGTTAGGACAGGACGTCATCAATCATCATTTATTTAGCGTGACCATAGGCCCAGAAAGTAGCTAAAAAGAAATAAGTACACAAATTAAAATAAAACGCTCCAAAAACTAATACAAGAACGTTCTGCAGACGTCTTAAAATAATCCTACCATTTACAGAAATCAAATAACAGGTAACAATGTAGAAACACAATATACAATACATAATGCAATAGCAACATAGCCCCTTTTGTCCCACATCAGCCCTTCCTATCTCCCCTAGAAGTCAACCAGACCAGGTTACCAGTTTCTCCAAATCATATTATATAAAGTCCTCTAAGATCTCAACCTTGAGCACCCCCCAGTTCTCTAACATTTGCACCCAGAAATTGAACGAAGTTGTTTCTCATAACAAAAGCCTACAAAAGAAATTTTGCTACCCTGGGCAAAATCTCCGAGGAAACATCTGCCAGTAACTATTTTTCTAGTTCGAATATAGTTCTACCAGGAAGCTTCCTCAAAAATTGAGCTAGCCAATATTCCCTCAAGGGATCATATAATCTACAACAGACCAAAATATGCCCAATCATTTCAATTTCAGAATTATCAAAAGGGCAACGTCTCTGACCAAAAGGGACAGCAGCAAAACATCCTTCAGACATCCTTGTCGGCACAGCATCTACCCTAGTTGCAAAAAAGAGGGATCTTTCCCTAAAAGAAGAAGATAAAAGGACAGGACCTTGAAATTGTTGTAACAGGTTTGGCAGCATGTTCTTGGGAAAGAGTTACTCTATGGTAGTAGTGACGCATTTCCTTTTGGGTTCAAGTTTCCTCTGCCCTGCCTTCACCTAGGCCTATCTTAAGGAGGGGTGAATAGGGCAGTTGCCCTGGACCTTTCACTTCCTAGTGGCTTTCTGCTGTAGCCATGGGGCCCCTCTTTAGCTCCTGCTGATGCCACTGGAGTCATAAATGACATCAGCAGTGGCCCCGGTGGGTGGCAGGATTCCTACATATCTGCTGCTATTTTGTGCACGTGCCGTATGGCTGTCATGCAGTCACCGCCATTTTGGGCAGCCACAATTGGTGGCAAAACCGTTCCAAAATAGCAGCAGACATGTAGGAGTCCTGCCACCACCGGGGCCACTGCTGCTGTCACTTAAGACCCCAGTGGCATCAACTGGAGCCAAAGGTGGGAACCAGTCAAGTTCCTGATGGGAACCAGTAGGCAGAGGTCAACCCTATCCCAGATAAGGTCTGAGGATCAGGAGATAAATTCCCTTGACTAGGGATGAGTGAACAGATCATGATTTAGGTTCATCCGTTCAGTTCAGTCCAGTTCGGTTCGGCCATTCGGTTCGTTCACTGCATTCAGTTTCAGCCGTTCAGTTCGGTCCTGTTTGGGCGTTCAGATAAAGGCTCTCTGTGCGAGGAATGATGGCCCCAGACCCATGATGGTGGGTCCTGGGGCTAGAGTGGCAGCTTAAATATATTGGCCACAGTCCTCCCTGCCAGTAACTTGGCCCCAGAACCCTGGCGGTGGGTCCTGGGGCTGGAGTGGCTATTTCCTGATGCTTTGGAAAATTGGCTCTCTGTGCGAGGAATAATGGCCCTGGATCCATGACGGTGGGTCCTGGGTCTAAGGTGGCAGCCTCTAGGTATTGACCACAGCCCTCACTGCCTGTAACTTGGCCCCAGAACCCTGACGGTGGGTCCTGGGACTGGAGTAGCTGTTTCTTGATGCTTTGGAAAATTGGCTCTCTTTGCGAGGAAAGATGACCCCGGACCCATGATGCTGGGTCCTGGGGTGGCAGCTTCTAGGTACATATTGGCCACAACCCTACCTGCCTGTAACTTGGCACCAGAACTCTGATGGCGGGTGCTGGGGCTGGAGTGGTTGTTTCTTGGTGCGTTGGAAGACATCACTTCTGTGCAAAGAATGATGGCCCCAGACCCATGAGGGTGGGTCCTGGGGCTAGAGTGGCAGCTTCTAGGTACATATTGGCCTCAACTCTCCCTGCTTGTAACTTGGCCCCAAAATGCCGACGGTGGGTCCTGGGGCTGGAGTGGCTGTTTCTTGTTGCGTTGGAATGACATCGCCTCTGTGTGAGGAATGATGGCCCCAGACCCATGACAGTGGGCCCTGGGGCTGGAGTGGCTGTTTCTTTATATATATATCTCCATCTCTACACTAAATCTAACTGCTATTAACTATTCTAAAACCCATTGAACTAAATGGAATATCCTAATAATTAACTACAAAGGCCTTGTCCTACAAACACACTGTATCTCTATCTATCTCTATATCTAAGCTAACTACTATGTATATCTATCTAGTAACTGTCTATCTAATAACTATCTATCTATATATACAATATTACACAGGGGGAAACACAAAGAGCACAGGGAGGGGTACAAAACTGAAATGAAAATCAATCTAATAATATTCCTACTCTAAATAAATCCAAAACTTAAAACAGGGGAAGGGAATCAGGGATGGAATAAGAAGCATAGAGAGAAGGATTCAATGGAGGGGGGAGGGAGGAAGGAAGATTGAACACATGAAACACTGGGAGGGGTAAAAACAAAAAATAACACCTAAATCTATCTAATATAATCTAAATAAATGATAAAATGGAAGTAAATGGGTTGGATGGGTGAAATAGGAGGAGGATGGCAATGGATTAGGAATAGGAACGAACAAAAACTGCTGGCAGAGAGGGAGGCTTCTTAAATGCCTGCTGTTCAGGAACAGTGACTAGCTAGAAGGTGTTGGGAAGGGGGGAGGCAATCAGTTTTGTTTCTTGCTGCGCTCGCCTCACCGCAAGTTCCATTGGCCCCGTGCAGCGTAGCCCATGGCCAATTGCAGACTGCGAAGTCAGTGGTCTGATGCAAAAAGGGATGTTGATTGGGCAGGCTGGCTGCTACTCCAAGCCTCTCCACCTCTGGTGCCCGGAAGTCTGCTCCTCAACTGATTCCCCCTCCCTGTCACAGTTTGCCTTCCAGTGACACATTTTTGCCACCCAAACTCACCCAAACATGAACCGAACTAACAGAACTGTTCGGTCATTTCGACGTTCAGAATTGAGTTTGGTTCGGTCAGTTCGTGTTCAGATTTGGGTTCGGGTTCGGTTGTCCGAACAGGCCGAATTCGGGCCAAACTCCGAACTTCCGAACCGCGTTCGCCGATCCCTACCATTGACGTGCCAGGCATCAGTTGATCTGGCGAAACGAGACTCCGAACGCATTCTGGCTGGCGTTTGGCGGATCAAATGAAATGACCGAATTCGATCGAAAATGGAATTTCAGCCCTAAGCAGGATTGTGTGGCAGCAGTGGTGGAGGGGCTTGGTGGCATCAGGGGGCCTTGGGGCGGGGAACGTTTCCAGGGACCTAATGACAGCAGCGGAGCGCCGCACATTTTACTATTGCCACAAGCTGTGCAGTTTCTAAGGCTGCTTTCCCGCGAGCTTCTGCGGCGCCGCAGCAGCCTGCACTAGTCACATCTAGCGCAGGTCCCATCTCGTGGCAAATGCAGAAGTGTGGCTCTCGCGCAGGCAAGCTAGCACAAGGTAGTGAAATCCTACCCTGTCCGTCGCTCTAGCTTGCCCACATGAGAGCCGAACTTCTGCACTTCCTACGAGGCGGGAGCTGCGCTAGATTGGAATAGCGCAAGCTCTCGTGGCACCGTGGAAGCTCATTGTAAAGCAGCCTCAACTGGTCATGGTCTCCATGTCTTCATGGTTGCTTTCTCGTGGAGATAGATTTATCTAAAATGTCTTGAGTAGCCTTTACCCTGCTCCCTTTGAAGTTAATGGGACTTTCACCATTGACTTTTGATGAAGCAGCATCATGGTCTGAAAGTTTGCATATGCAAACCTGATCCAAGGTATCTGAACTCATTCTCATGTAGCCTCTCTATGCTAGCTTCCCATTTTCCTTTTACAGAGGTTCATGAGCTGAAATGAATACTTAATTTGCTACTCGCAGGTCATTCCTGTAATTTTGAATATCGTAACCAATCGGGTGACTGACGGGCTAACCGAGTACTAATCCCAATTGCCTGCAAATATTGATATTACCATTACTGGATTACCAAGTTACTGAGGTAAATCATCAGTAAAGGAATCGGGGATGGTCCGTCAGAAAATTGGTAGTGGAAATTGGAAAATTGGGGCAGAAATGGTATTTTGATACATGAGTAGCCCGTTGGGCACTATTTGATTACCAATTAGTACCTGATGTTACCAGATCAGGATGAGTACCACAATTTCAATGGGTTTCCCTGGTTTTGTACTCGTTTCAGCTCTAGTGCAAATCTTCCTTCTGATATTATTTTGGGATGATTTACAACATTTGTAATATTCTTGGAGTTCCAGGTTCAAAATCATTCCCCAAATCACCACGTGTCTCATTTACAGTCTTTCTCTTTCTTCCATGGGGATTATAATATTTACCTGTCTGCTTAGCAAGGTCAGTGTTTGGGTAGCAGTTTGAAAATGTAAAATGCCATGTAAGTGCTACTTGATTACCATGGTGAAAGCTGTTTATAAAATGAGCAGTGGTTGGAAAGACCATGGTGTTAATCAGTGTTGTAATTTGCAGTAGAATTTAAAGAAAAAACAAAAAATCTCCAGCTACAAATGGCTTTGGATATACAGACTGTACAACAAGTAGTTATATTCTGCGGTGGGTTTGGGTAAGTGGTTTAAATTCAGTTACTAAATGCAGTCACTAGAAATAAGATACGAGCCCAATCCCTTCATTCATGGAAGTTAGCAGAAATTCTACCTTTGGTTTCATCAGGCAGGAGAGTTGAGAGAAATTTGGCCCCACGTGCCAAGCATCCTCCGTCACTAGTTTTGAAATCAATTTCTGGATATCATTCTTATATTTTATTTACACGTGTTACTTGCAGTTATTTTAATCATGCTACTTTTGTTTGGCCAGACATTTGATGGGCTGGGATAGAGTTCGTTGGGATTGGGCGGAGAGGTTAGGGAGAGCGTTGGTGGGTAGGGTTTAGGGTTTTATTTAATTGCTTTTATATGTGTTTGTTTTTATGTTTTATGATTATATATCTTTTATATTCTTGTAAGCCACCCTGCGCCTTTGAGGGAAGGGGTGTGGGGGGGAATTGAATAAATAAATAATATGTTAATGTATATTAAGAAATACTGTAAGCTGGCTGGGGCAGGGACCCTGTCTAGTGTCTATAATTAACTATTGTAAAGCACTAAAGCACATTGCTCACACTATATAAAGACATAATTAATTTTTTTTTTAGCCCAATACAATTGCACTCCCATTCTCTCGTTCTCATCAGGTTTGTCAGTAGGCATCTGATCAGACTGTAGATAGCGTTTGCCATAATCCAGGGGTGGGGGACCTCAGGCCTGGGGGTCAAATGCAACCAGTGTCTAGTTTGTATTTGGCCCCTTTCTAGTTTCTGGAGTTAGCCCTTGGGTCCATTTTCCACCCCCAAGCGCTGAAAGACTGAACTCAGGGTAAGGGAGCAGAGATGAGTGCATGCACACAAGGAAAGGGGATAGATCAATGAGATCCATGATCTGGACCCTGCTGTTCCTGAGCTCATGCCTTCTGCACCCCTGCCTCCAACTTTTGTACTGCCCTTGGACACTGCCCACTGCCTGCCGTCTGGGAAGAATGAACCTCCTCACTCCACTCATGCTCCTGTTCGTTGCTGCCTTCCAATGCAGAGCTGTCCAACATCTCTTGGTCACTACAGACCAGATTACCTCTCCACAATTTGCTGGTGGGCCAGATTGCACAACCCCCTCTCATCATACAGCCAGTGTATGTTATTGTTATAGCACGGGGCGGGGTGGTGTCAAACTCTGTTTATCAGCATGAACTGGGGAAGTTAAACATGCAGCGTTTGCGGTTGTCACAGTGCATGCCATCGTTCTGGAAATGTATATTCTGTTTTAAAAAACTGAACTTGAATTTTAAGGAAGCTGACCAGATGGAACTCTACCGTGGACCAGATTTGGCCCATGAGCCACCAGTGTGACAGCCCTGTTCCAATGACTAGGATGAGGTGGGAGTATTCCTTCTGTCCTTCTTTTGGTTCACTATCAAGGCTGACCTTAAGCGGGGCCCATGGGCCGAGCCCTGTGGTTGGAAGGGCCCCCACAAGGAGGCCAGTCCTTGTAGCTTCAGGATCAGAACTTCTGAGTTCTTGGGATAAACTATTTCAATGGGGTCATCTCCACACTAGCGACTCAGTCCCCAGGGTGGCTGCTTGCTTCCTGCAGGACTCTGTTCTCCTTTCCCTCACCTCAACTCCTACTAGGGTGGGGAAGTCAGACCCTTCAGGAAGGAGTTAAAGGGGTGGGGCTATGGAGAGCAGGGCCATGGGGGCCCTACGGGACCCTGCAATTTTAAAGCTGGCCTTGTTCACTGTGACTTGTGCCACAACATTTTTAGTGGTTCTGTCATGTTTGTTCTCAACGTTAGGCCTACTGAGACCTCTTCTTTCCCTTCTACCTGCAAGAGGGCAGCTCCCTAAGGTGAGTAGATACAGGATCAGGACCACCCTCCTACATTCAGACTCCAGGACAGGATTCTTACCTTTTATTTGTGCTCCCTTATTTAATTGATGGAGGAACCCATCACCAAATGTCATTCACTTTCAAGCTTTGACCCCTTCTGTGCCCATGCCTTTTTTTTTTTGCCTCCAGCTGTGGTTGTCTCAATGGGGTGGGAATGAGTTGGGAGTTGAAAGCTGTGTTGTCATGTCTGGTCTGTATACTGTCCCTATCTCCTCTGGCCAACGTGCCAGCATGTACCAAAGTACCAGAAGTACTTACCAGTGGGCATTCCCAAGACGGTTGCACCTCTTGCAGAAATGACCCTGAGACTCCCATTTAATTTGGAGTGTCCAGCTTATTTCCACGATAGATGGCAATCCTACTTCCCAAACAGGAACAAATACATGTGGCAAAACCCCATTATGTTTCCACATTGTGGGGGAGGAGGCAAATAGGGTGTTTTATGATGGAAAGTGCATTCACCGACAATCATCCTTTCCGTTCTTTGGGTTTCCTCTCCGAGGAAGGTGACCGTCCTATTAATACCTCTCCCAAGTTGAGAGCCCCCAATCCTATACCAACAGAGATACAGCCTTTTCCCACAAGCCACATTCTTAGAACAGGTTCGATCTGCCGGCCAGAAACAATACAAAACTTATGAACTGGGTCAGCTGCTCTCTGTGCCTTAAAATTGGGCCAGGAATAAATGAAATTCTATCATTGGCAAAGGGAGAGACTGGAGCTCTTTTAGTTTAGGCTATCCTTTTGCCAGGATTTCCCCAACAAGCTCCTGTTTGCTTTGTTCTGTTAAAGTTAATATCACAGGGCTTAACTTCTATGCTCTGGAAGGATGCAAACCTTGTTTTCCCTGGTTATCCCAATCTGTTTACTCTGCATTGTTACACAATTAATTAGAAATGCATCCTTGCCTGGCTCCTAAAGTGGAGGATTCCCCAGAGGTTACTGTAAACATCTGGACTTGGCAATTTGTCATGCATCGACGAATACTGGCTCTTAATGATTTTTAGCATAAGAGCTGTTGAAACAGTAATTTAATTCTGAAACTTGGCATCACATACTAGGGGAGCTTTAGGCTTATGCACATGGAGCACATTTTTGAACTCATGCACTTGTAGCCAAAATCTTTAGTGTTCTCTCTTACTGTCATTTGTTCAGGAGGAGCAAAGTGGGTTAGATGATCTCCTTTGGGCCAGACCGTGCCCTTCTTCAGGCATGTAGTAAATCAGAACTATGTAGACTCAGCAAATGCAGGGAACGTATCGCTGAGGAGGGAGTGACGTGTGGTGGTGGATAGGGAAAACATATCTTGAGAGAGGACTGTGTGGATCTGACCCATTCACAAACTTATGCAACCAAACAACCTCCAAGATACAGCCGACAGTGAGTGAGTTTACAGTTTTACACACGCTCTGGATTGAGTGATGGCTACTGGAGCATGGCAGGGCCTTGCTCTTTGACCTAGGAGCAGGCTTAAGAGAGTCTTTGGGGGAATATAGCTCACCCTTGCCACATACAGTTCTGTTGTTCTTAACTGAACTTGAAATACCTAACACTCAGCTTACACCCCCGCCTCAAAATCTCATAAATTGGGACTTCTGCCAGTACTATTGTTTATGCTAAATCCTATAAATCAGGCTCTTCCTGGTACCCACTTCAATAATGGATCCTGCCTGGGTGCTTCAGCTCCGTCTGTCCGATACACGTTGCTGCAGTTCAGCTTCTTTTGATGGGAGCTTTGCCTGTTTTCTCTCTGCCTGCCTAGGCTTAACTCCAGCGATTGACTCCTTGCTGCCAGAGCTCTGAGACTGCTGTAGTGGTGTCTTGGTGCTGGTCGCGATAGGTTCACACATGGAGTACACCCTGGGAAGTCAATCAGAAATAGGGTTAGTAGCTAAACACCTTATAGTGTGTCCGTGTCCTATACCTAGTGAGAGTTCACCTCTGACGGAGACAACCCTTCCCTCCTTAGCACTCTCTTTGGCCCTTTTTACATGGGCCACAGCACAGGGGGCGTCAGGGTGTGCCACGGTCCATGTGCAGTGGGTAGAGGGAGGGCGCACACCCATCTACACCCATGGAGAAACCGCCGTTTTTGCCAGTTGCTCTGTGCGTGGGGGATGGGTGTGAATGCATGTTTGCGGGAGCACCTCCATCCACCCACTGCAGGATTTACACGAGACTCACCCATGCATGAATACCCAGACTTCTGGGTGTTCGTGCGTGAGTGCCGCCTGCGTAAAAAGGGCCTTTGACTGAGGGGTCTCACACAGTCTTTATACGCAGCTGCAGCCAATCAGCTGAATTCGAATTTGCAGGGCCCAGGGCATAAATAAATTGTCCCCCCCTGTGGTCTCTCCCTCTGTTGATCGCCTTCTTGCAGGCCCTGGTCCCCTACAGCATACGGGATGTTGGGGTGTGTGTGTGTGCAAAACCCAGCACAAAGCTGCCACTGCAAAAATAGCCCTAGAAAAATAGCCTGCCCTGAGGCCTCAGGAGCACTAGTCCTGAAACTACCAGGACTGGCTTCCCTGCGAGGCCCCCTCTGACCACAGGGCCCAAGACATGGCTCCTACTGGTGCTGCTTAAGGTCAGCCCTGAACTGAGCCAAGGCTCATATTTATTTATTTTTTATTTTATTTTACAGATTTATATCCCGCCCCCTCCTGCAATGCAGCTCGGGGCGGCTAACAACAATAATAAAATATTTAAAAATTCACTTTAAAATATAAATATAAAATACATCATCTAAAACACATCATATAAA